>JAANYP010002291.1:6091-25454 GCA_020465985.1 Centrapalus pauciflorus
AGAATTTTTGAACACCCCTAATTTCTTTAATAAGTTGATATAATTGTATAATTATTTACGATGATTGGTGATAACATAATAAATGTAATTTGGATCATGGAGCGAAATAATTATTAGTTGATCCAAATTAAGTATGATCCATCGACAAACCTAAAGGCAGAGCCATTCATGGATTCCATGAATTCAATGACTCTGTGAAGTAGGCGTTTATGACATGAAAAATTAAAAAATATTTGTAAAACTACAAAATTAATAATATCTAAATTATAGCAAAGAATCTCTGTTAAATATGATAACTAAAACTTAGAATGAAAATTTGGACCCATTGATCAAATGGGCCCATATTAGCTAAACAAAATTAAAACATAGTTTTTCTAACTAAAAAAAAAATTAAACTAATTTTTAAAAATTATGTAATAATAAGGTTTTTTGCGATTTTGGCAAGTTCTGTCCATATGCTTGAATGGTGTAAAATCGTCACCTTTATTCAAACTAATCACAAAATTATTAAATTTTAATTTAATCTAGAAAAGATAAGTATAAATTGTTACTTTTAAAATAAAATATAAATACAACACGTAACTTTAAAATTTAATAATATCATAAAACTCTAATCTAAACCAAATATAATAAAATCTAAGATATATATTATTTGAGACCTTGTACAAAGAAACTCGTACAGGGACGGATCCATGTAGTTGGATTATGGTTCAAATGACCCTGATAAATATTTTTCCCGTGTGTTATATATATTATAAAAATATTTCGGTCCTGGTTTTCGTGATAAGAAACGGGATTTTATTCAGCAAAAAACATAAAAGTAACCGACTTTTTAAGATGTGATAATTTTTAAACCGATCCCTATAAAAATATAAAAACTCGACCTTTATAAATTTTATTTTTGAATCCGCCACTGAACTCATGCACCCTCATCACCAGTCATGGTGAAGATGCTTAACTGCTTAAGTACAGGGTGTAAGAGATGTAATAAGAAACATGAAAATAAGTTGACAAGTTTTAGTAACGAGTAATCACCATTTATTTATATTTAATTTGATCACTAGCTAGACCATAATCAACTAGTTAATCCATCATATCCGATCGATTCATATAAACTAACTAAACAGTCTTTCTTAAATATAATCGATCCATTAACATGTCTATTTACTTCCATTAATAATGGTTGATTATTGATCACATCCTTCTAATACTTATCAAACACATATTAACTTATTTTATTAAGATGCTTAATAACACGATTATTTTTTAATAGTTTATAAGATTATGTACTCTATTTAGTTTGTGTGAGCATTAAAATTGTTTTTATGATAAATTAAAAAAATACGGATAGAAAAAAAAAAGGCATAATGAAGAAGTTGAATGAATTATTTTGTTAACACATGTTTTATAGGTCACACCGTTGTCAATAATTACGAATAAAATAAATAAAAACCCGACAATTGGAGGTCCGTCCGAAAGTAACGGGTTTCTTTGTGGGTCCACCCTCACATGCCTACCATGTTATCACCCCCACTCTTTTAAGTTTTTATTTCTCTCTCTAATAACCTTTTTCTGGAGTCATTATATTTATAAATGTATACATTATTATTTATATAATGTTTTCTGTCAAAATACATGGCGGTATGCATGATGATAATAATTATATTATTTCTTATAAATTGTTCTCTGAATATAATATATTGTTTTAGGTCATGTTAGATCATCTTTAGTTTACTTATATATTTGGTGTCTATGCTTTCAGTAACACTCTAATTTCGAAGGTATAGGTACTTTTTGTTTTTTTTATACCTTTTATTAATATTCTCCTACTTATTCATTAGAAATAGTTGTAAAAAAATTGATGAAATTAACTTTATGCCGTAAGCTTTCTTATACATTACCTAATGAAAGTACGTGATAAGCTTCAAATAATAATCTTATTTAATCGTTAATAAAACTAAGTATATAATAGATTGTTTGAGAATGGACCCCTATGATTAATAGACCCTGAGCAGTCGTCTGTGTTAACCTTTTTCTCAAGGCCGGCCATGTGCACCATTAGTGGGATAATCAAACATCCTCAAAATCAACTTAATTAGATGACGGTAAAAGTAAAGTGATTAGTTACTACTGCTTGATAACTTATTAAAGACTAATGTTGTATTTGGAAGAGAGGATTAAAAAGAAAGAAAATGAAGAAAAATTATTAGTTAGTAGCTTTGAATTGTACGTATATATGAATTCTCAAGTTGTATGAATATATAGCTTAAAATTTAATTATCTTATTTCTCTAGCAATGGTGAAAATTTAAGTAGAAACTTAAATTGAAAAAAAAAAAAAATTTAACAACCATGTGGTTATTGTATTTTCAAATTTCATGATTTAAAAAACAATTGATTTTATTCTCATTTTTTTTCTTCGATTTTATCTACCAAACGCAATCTAATAATTCACCTTCATATGGTTCAGTGGTTAAGTTTTAGGATCCTATTTTTTTAGTTCCTGAGTTAGACTTTCACATGTTTCAACTTTTTGAGGTTAATTTATTTGGGACATCCCGTCCCACATATATAAATGTAAGATGGTATGTCATAAACGATCTCACCTTAGTTCACATTGATGACTAAAATGACAACATGCCAACAATTTTTTTTGGCTTCAAAACGTAACAACTACAATCTAATCTATATACCTAATACATTCTTTTCTTTTCTTTTTGAACAAATACCCTAATATATATATAATTAGAAAATATCATATTCAATTAATTGTAACATTTACCATATGTCCTTATTAGATTATATGATTGTGATCCAAGTGTAGGGTTGGCACCCGCGGGCGGCGGACACATATATGTATCACCCGTCACCCGTGTCCGTGGTTATGGTCATACCCGCCACCCGTCAAAAACTCGCCAACAGGTAGATATTATCGCCCATGCCCGTCATCCGCAGATACCCGTCACCAACCGGTAGATATATATAGATATACATACATACATATGTGTGTGTGTGTATATATATATATATATATATATATAATAACGACTATATATAGTGGGTTTAACGGGTAAAACCGTGGATATATCCGCGGGTGAACGTCATGGGTTCACGGATACGGGTGGCGGGTAAACCCGTGGGTAAAATATTATACCCGTGTCCGCCCGTCACCCGGCAGCAGGTATGATTTTGTACTCATACTCATATCCACAGGTGTGTTTTCACTGGTTTACCCACTGATTACTGACTGGTATCCACGGGTTGCGGGTTTTTTCTCGCCCATTGCCGTCTCTATCCAAGTGGGCGTATTTCCATCTAATTAACTCGATTCGTGTCTTAGTCTGGTCCCGATCGAGCGGTTTTCCTTCAATCTAAATAGGTGCCATTTTCCCTCGTTTTATGACAGGATCCAATTGATTGTGCTGGATACATCTATGTTTCTGTTTTATAGTTAGCCTCTGGGTTAGTCTAGCTATAGATGGTGTACGTAGGTGATGAGTAGCTTTGTTTGGTTTCTATATATTGTAGAAAGTTTTCGACAAATTTTCTTAATGAAACTATTACCTTTAAAAAATAGAATAAATAAAACACTCATATATGTATATCCTAATATAATTTTTAAGGGCTAATTTTCATCCTAAAATATATTAATTCAACGACTTTACTAAAATAAAACAACCGCATATTTACTTTATGTATTTTGCAAAGATTTTAATGGAATATGCTGAATTTTAAAAAAAGAAATTCAATACTAAAAAGTGGTTTATTTAATTAATTCAAAAGAACATTGGTTGGATAGTTAATTACTAAAAAAGCCTTATTTAATAAATATTTACTTAATTGTAAGGATTGGCCGGGTGAAGGTAGCTATGATATGTCATTTTGTACTCTACTCTTCTTGGGATCGGTGGGAACAACCTTTGTTCCCCTATAAATATGCCCTTCTTCTCTCTTCTTTAACCCACATCTCTCTCCATACATCATTTATACTACCACACACAAAGTATGTCCTCAAGAACCCTAATTAGGGTTTCAATGAGAGGATGCTGTGAGTACATATTGTAATGATTGATGTTTTTTTGTTCTTCCACAGCTTTCTTGAACTGCATATGGTTCTTGATGCTTAATTTAGATTTCTATCTACATTATTCAATCTATGCGGTTCAATAAAGCTGTGGGAAGACAAAGAAATGATCAACTTAAACCGGAAAAGAAGTCGTAAATTGGCCATCAATTTTTAGACCATATCACATCTATTTCCCTTTTTTTCTTGGTATATTTCTATAATCTTTATGTTTTTTCATATGTTGCTCATTTTAGGATTTTGCTAATTTTAATTTAATAGATTTACTCACATAAACATAGATATATACATGTATACCCACATATATGATGGTTTTCGGTATCTTTGATTACTTTGGTGCTTACTTTTATGAATCAATGAAATACCTACGATTTGATACATAAAAAACTGACATGATGAAGTTACACACACATATTATGATTTTAATTAAATTTTTAGTATTTTATGTTAGTTTTTAGTTAATTGGATGTATGCCCATGTATATAGAAGATGGTTCAACTGAAAACAATAATGTATCGAATAACTGGAGAACTCAATTATAGCAATTGAACCAGGTAATGCAACATGTAGAAATAATGATGCATCATGCGAAAAGTGTGATACATTTGTTGGTTTTCTGATATATAATGGTTATCTTTTAAACCAAACACATACATACATATGTATGTATGTATGTACACATACATACGTAGTAGACATACCTATATATAGAAAAGTTAGAACTTAAATGTAAATTTTTAAGATTACTTTATATGTTGTTTAATTACTTTTAATATTAATTCGATTGCGCAGCAACAATCACTACAAGAAAATAGGGTTTTAGCGGCGACAAATGTCGCTGCTAATGCCTGTGTTTGTCGCTGCTAATGCCTTTAGCGGCGACATGTCGCTGCTAAAAAGTCGCTGCTATTGCTTTAACACTAAAAGTCGAGAATCTATATGTATATTAGATATACATAATTTGCCTTTGATTTTAATGTACAATCTCATTTATTTTCTATGTACGTACTGTTGTGAATGAAGTAATCAGTAGAGAAGCCAATATTGGGTTCATAGGAGGGTACCCAACTAGAATGTAATTTGGACCACAATGTATACATCTTGTTTTTTCCATATACAACCTCAGCTCCAAGAATTCAGAAATTTAGGTTTACTGATATTTATGTGAATGAGGCATAACATGTTTAATTTCTAGAACACATTTGCATATAATCATCTAGCTCGATCTATGGATTTCGATTATTGTGTAACTTTCATGACTAACTTAAACGCACTTTCATGACATGTATTTCATCCAATGATGCTTGAATGAGAGTGAGCGTAGTGTGTGTGTAGACATAATTAAGTCTCTAACAATTATATGAAGCATACAAGACAATAAAAATCCTGAATGAATTTAGGGTTTCTATTTAAGGTTCAAAAATGTTTTTGAGAAACTTGGTTGTAATTATACAGTTGTCTTTTCATATATATAATTTTTTATTATTATTTGAAGTGCTTAATATTGATTTAAAGTGTACACGTACACCTTTTAGGTGCAATGAACTTAATTAGATGAGTTGTACATATATGTACAGTGCATGTACACACATGCATTCAAGTTTGAAAGAAACTGATTGGATGTATATGTGTACACATGCACACCTAGCTAGCTAGCTTTGAGATTTAATTAATTAAATCAACTTAATTACCTTTAATTATGTATGGAGAATCTGCTGAAATTGTTTTAAAAAAATGCCTAATTTTGCACTACATATGTACAGCATATCTTACACACAATACACTTTAATTGCACTATGGAGCAATCACGTACGTGTAGTTATCACCCTAAGCCCGGATTTCAGTTTCGCAAATGCAAGAAAGAACGATAGCGTAAGGCAAAATAAGCGTAGCTTTGAAATGAATGTGACATCATCAAATGAAAAGGTTACTCCAAGAACAAGATCAATGAATTCACACTTCTTCGTAGACATTGATTTTTTATGCTTATATATATATATATATATATATATATAGGCTTTTTTTATGTCGAAATATATTTATATGAACTTATTAAACACTAAAAAAAATTTGATTTCGTGTTTACACATGCCACAATAGCATTTTTGATGGATAACTTTCATGCTTTGGTGGATAGCAGGATCTTATATGGTACTGAACACCATATATGCTGAAACTCTAGAGAACAAAAGTAGTCCTAAAAATATTTGCATTTTTGTGTAGCAGCCCTAAAATTAAGATAAATTTCTGGTTCGGGTGGCTCTTTAGATCATCATGATACATGGTCAAAAGCAGTTGATACATGGCTAAAAGCATTCAATCGTTGGAACATACATTGAACTTGGTAGCGGCTTCGGAATTTTTAGACATGAAGGTGAAATTTCATTTAAAAAAAGATGTATTGGAAATCACTTCTTTAGACACCTCGATATTGCATTTGGTGCAATCAAAATTATGTATTGGAAATCACTTCTTTAATCTCATCAAAAATTCAAGTTTCTGCTTTTCAGTGGATCTTATGAAGATATATATAAGGGTTTTCAAGCAACCTGAGATCGATGTTGGATTTATGACCCAATAAAAGATATAAATTCATTAATCTAGTGCTTTGAAATTAGCTTTGGTAATAATGCCAGTGGATATTTTACGCTTGAAATGGGTTAATTACCAAGAGTGGGCCTTAAGCTAATATGGTAACGTACGTCCATTGCAGCTAGCTTCAGTAATGTCGAGTCTTCGATCACTGTGATATTTTCTAATTTTGGTTGTTGTCTAGTACGTGTCTTCAAGTTATGATATAGTCTCTATCATCGATCTCTTGTTGTAATGTCGATGTGTTTGATTGTTTTTAGTTATGTACGTGTTGGTTGGATTTTACGCTTCAAGTCAAGTATTGTATCGATCAGAGTTACTTCATTTGCATCTGAGCTAAACCTTGCAGAGTACAGTCAATGAATGTTTTGTATTTAATTTAGTATATTACACTATTGTTATCTTTCAAGAAAAACAGTATTTAAAAGTTATAATAGTTTAAAATTATAATCAATTATGTTGTAATAAAGCAAACATTAAATATATATTATTGTTTTTAACTTGAAAGATATATAAAGATGAATCGTAATAATGAAAACAAAAAGAGAAAAATAGAAGAGAGATTTAAAACAACATGGTTAGAAAGAAATCTTAATTCACCACTTTTATATATAATTGCCCACACTTCGATCAACCACAGAATATATATATGCTTTTGTTTGTTCCAGAATTGAAGCACCTAATTGTATTATCGTAAAGAAGTAAGTACCTAGACTTTATAATTTGTTAATATTATGTTCAACAATATTATCATTAATGCTAATATTGTAAATTAGTAACACAAACTTAATTTATTGAAAAAAGGAAAAAGAAAACCGCATTTCAGATAGTGATAGAATAGTGGAAGTAAGCTTGATGATGTGCTTTAGTTTAAAGGGGTTCAAACTTATGTTCGGTAATATGTTGGATTAAAGCTAAACACTTATGATTTCATTTAATTTGTTGAAATTACCTTTAATTCCATCATCCAACTCAAAAGTTAGTTGACCTTTTTCTTTTATAAAACTTTATAATAACTTTTAATTATAAAAACAAACCTTTAATACCATCTGTGTTTGCTTTTTATTAAGTCATGATAAATTTAAAATGTACATTTTGTGTAATTAACTAAAAAATTTAGTTTTATGAAAAGAAAAACTTATTTGGATCAATCACGAATCTTGGTATTGATTTGGTTGTCTCCTCTCTCTCTCTCTCTCTCTCTCTCTCTCTCTCTCTCTCTCTATATATATATATATATATATATATATATATATATATATATATATATATATATATATATATATATATATATATATATATGTATGTATATATATATGAGTTCAAATGAGTGTCATTAGTTTTGCGGAGTACCGGAGGTACATCGCTTAAAACCAATTTTTTGAAAAAAAATTTCATGATCACGTTTAAATCAATAATATAAGACTACTTGCAAAAAATCACACATAAACACACACTAGAATTATGTGAAACGTGTGTGTTCACATTAACTGCACAGTTGTGAACGTATGTTCACACTAAGCATGTTCACATAAATCTTTTCACGTTTACATGAGTTTTAAAATGCTAGAAAGTGTGAATGTATGTGATTTTTACAAATAGCCTTATCTATTCTATCTATACTATTAAAAGAGTAACTAAATGCCACATGGCATGCTCTCATTGAATTTGCCACATGTCGCTCTCTCCTTTTGCCACGTCATTTACTGATTTTATTTTAAATTTTAAAGCAAATCAAATATATGTAAATCTAATATGGATTAATTTAATAACTAACTAACTAAAATTAAGCAAATTTTAGTATTCACATAATTATTATATTATACATATATAAATATCAATTTCTAAAATTAACCCATGTAATACATGGGTAATAACCTAGTATTATTTGTATCTAAATGAATATGAAAAAAAATTAAAAAACAAAACTTTTTTTCAGAGCATGTTCACATCCGAGACCCGTGTGTTTACTCACGGTACCCTGCATTTTTTAGGTACTCACACGAACCATATTCTATATATATATATATATATATATATATATATATATATATATATATATATATATATATATATATATATATATATATATATATATATATATATATAAAGAGAGAGAGAGAGAGAGACAGGTTCTATGGGGCACCATATGCATCGGGAACCAAAAAAAGAACCAACCACAACCCTTGGATTAAATGATCATTGGTGCATCCGCGATGCACATAATTATTATGCATAGTGGTATTTTGGGAAAAATAATATATCTAATCAAATAAAATTTAATTTTACATTAATTGAATATTCCATCAAATAACCAAACAATAAATGCTAAATTAAATTAATTGATACAATTCCAAAATTACAAAATCTAAACAAATTCAAAAAAGATGATTTAATTTGGATGCATCTAATGTTAATCTTTCAATTCGTGATGCATCTCGGATGATTTCATCCTCATCTTTGGCCACATTCATCATCTTCTTCGTCTCACCATCATGCATCATCAAAATAGTGATGCAAATTCATCATATTCATCTTTAACATGATGCATCTTCATCGGATTCATAAAAAATCATGATGCGCCTTCATCGAAATTCATCTAAAAACACGATTCATCTTTGGCCATATTTGATGTCAATGCATCTAATGTTCATCATTCAATTTGTGATGCATCTCGAATCTCATTCTCATTTTTGGCCATATTCATCATCGTCTTCGTCTCACCATCATGCATCATCAAAATGTGATGCATCTTCATCGAATTCATATTCAAAACACGATGCATCGGATTCGTCTTCCATAAATATCGGATAAACACCATGCATCATCATCTTTCTTTGGTCATAAATTTATTGTAATCTTCGTTCATCATCATGCTTCATGTTCGTTATTAATGTGTTCATCATCATGGTCGGATGCATCGTGTTCATCTTCAACGTGTTCATCTTCATCTTCAATGGGTTTATGTTGGATTCATCATTCATATCTAATTCATCTTCGTTCAACAAAAGCACGGTGGTGTTGGTGGTTCTCGTGGCGGTAATGGTGCATTGTCGTGGTGGTGGTGATGCATTGCCAATGTCATGGGGGTTGTGGTGGTGGTTTCTCGGGGTGATGGTAATGGTGGTAGGTTGCCGCAATGGGGATGATGGTGGTGGAGGTGGGTTGCCACAAGAGGGGTGGTGGTGATGCGATGGTGGTGGTGGTTGTGCGGCCATTGATGGAGAGGAGAGAGATATGGAGAAAGTGGTGGCCATTGATGGAGAGGGGGAGAGAGAGAAAGAGAGAGGTGAGGGAAGGAAAGGTGGAATAAATAGGAATATAATTAATTTTTAGATTTAACTTCCTAATATAGTTTTATTCTATTTTTAATAATTAAGTAATTTTAATACAATAAATATTCCAATAATGCCCCTAATGCACCCTTAGTAATTTATTATGCATTTTTGGTTCTCAGTGGTTCCCAATGCATTGTGGTGCCCTATAGAACCTCAACATATATATATATATATATATATATATATATATATATATATATATATATATATATATATATATATATATATATATATATATTTGTGTGTGTGTGTGTGCGCGCGAGTGTGTGTGCGTGTACATATACACACACATACACATACACACAATGTTAATACCCATTTATTACATGAGTGGATTTAAAAAATAAATATTTATAAAAATATTTTTAAAGTTTTAGTTTAATGAAATTTTAGTTAGTTAATGATTAAATTAGATATTAATAAATTGAATTGAATTGGATTTGATTTCATATTATTAGTAATCTAGTAAATGACATTACAATTCGTGAAAATGATACATGACAATTTTGTTACTCTTTCATTAGCATTTATGCATACATACAAATATATATATATATATATATATATATATATATATATATATATATATATATATATTGAGGTTCAATTGAGAACTTTTATGCATCGGGGCACCTCGAGGCACTTTTGTGCATCGGATAATCCACCAAGGGTGCACAAAGGGCATTTAGGGAAAACTAAAGACATGATAATTAATTTATTTCTAAAAATCATTAAATGATAATTAGGAGTTACATTTTGAATTAAAATCTCATATTAACTACATTCCTCATTTCCTCTCATTTCTCTCTCTCTCTCTCTCTCTCTCTCTCTCTCTCTCTAATCATGTTCTTCATGATTTTCTTAGTGTTGATGATTTGAAGACGAAGAATAATGATGAACAACGATGATGATGAAAATGAACAAGAGAGGTAACCGATGATAATTATGAAGAACATGATGCATAGATGGATGATGAACGATGAATAATGATAATGCATAGATGGATGATGAACAACGAAAAATGATGATGCATAAATGGACGATGAACAATGACGATGCATAGATTAATGATGAACAAGTTGAACATGATGCATAGCTCAATGAAGAATATGAACGACAAACACGATGCATAAATGAATGATGAACAAGTTGAACACAATGCATAAATGAATTTTAGTATTTTTTTTTGTTAAATGCGTCTTTTTTTAACATGATGCATAGATAAACAAGATTAACGATGAAATGCATCGATATCCATCATCTTTTTTTGAATTTGTGTAATTTTTGTTAAATTTAGAAATGTATCAATTGAATTTTTTTGGTATTTATTATATGATTATTTGTTGAAATATTAAATTTAATGAGGTATGCACATTCCCCAAAATGTCCTTCCTTGTTTGTTCTTATAATGCACAAGTTGCATAAAATTGTCCAACTATTTACCCTTTTGCCATTAATCTAATCCATACAATTTTTTGATCTAATGGTTGATATGAGTTCTTTTGTACCTAGATGCATAAAAGTTCTCAATTGAACCTCCCCCTATATATATATATATATATATATATATATATATATATATATATATATATATATATATATATATATATATATATATATATATATATATATATATATATATATATATATATGTATGTATATATATATATATATATATATATATATATATATACATACATATATATATGGTATCATTGCAAAACCTAATTTTAATGTAGAACTGTAGAAACAATATCGTGCATAGATTAGATTAATCTAATGGTCTTGATTAAAACAATCAAATTTGGAATTAGTGAAAAAAAGATTGGTATTAGTAATAATTTAATTTATTCAAGGGTAAAAATGTAAAAAGATTGTAAATAGCAAAAAAAATTGACATTAGCAAAATAAATATCATTTTTCTTTAAATTAAAATAACATTAATATGATCTATACTATATATAATAAAAAAACCACTTTGAGTTTTTGAACCATTAGATGAAAAGAAATAAATGGTCCAGATTAATGACAACTCATAATTATTTATGAAATTTCTCTTATACCCTTAATTAAAATCAATAATTATACATATGCCATTTTTTTAATTAATTTTCCAAATTTAGTACATTACCTTAATTACATTAAATTTTTCATTAATGAATTAATATTTACCTAAAATAAATATGTGTCATTATTATCCTTAATGATTATAGTTAAATTCAAATGTAAAAATTTGAATTTAAATGTTGAAGTGTAGTAAATAAAATTAATTTTTTTTGTTAGTTATTTTGCTAACAATATTTAAAATTCAATTGATAAAACTTCAATCGTGAATCTGATAAATTTTGATTGTTGATTTTCAGATATTCCATTTTTATATTTTATCATTTTCAAAATATATACACATTCACATAATTGAAGTTTTTTTGTTTCTTACATTGATATTTCATATTTGAAGTTAATAAAAATTAAAAGAAACATTTTTGCAAACACATATTATCTGTTTTTAATAATACAATATAATAATATTTTTTTTAATTAATATCAAACAACTAAGTATTTTTTTATCTTTAATTTAACTAGCTTTCAATTTTTTTTTATTTTAATTATATATAAATTTTATAATAAATTATTTAAACATAAAAAATATGTATTTTCTAAATCAACTCATGTAATACATGGGTTAATTAACCTATATATTATAATAAAACAAAACAATTTATGTCACATGTCACTTCTACAATACAAGAAAATTTTATTTTTCCACATCTTTTTCCAAATTTAACACCATAACTTACTTGCATTAAATTTTGACTTTATTTTTTTCATTAATTAATTAGTAATAATTAGATTTTGTAACATTTAAAATTAATAATTACCTAAAATAAATATCTATCATTATTATCCATAATAATCATAATTAGATCCAAATGTAATAATTTGAATTAGTTGTGGAAATTATTATTATTATGTATAATAAAGGAAAACATCAAATGTCACGTGTCACCTCTACGTTCACCAAAAAGATAATTACAACTTATAAAAAAATAAAAGATAAATACAATTTAATATTTTTAAAAAGATAAATATACTCTATTTTTTAATCTGTAAATAATAAAAAATAAACACAATTATTATTTTTGTATGTTTTTATTTTTACTCATATATATTTTATATAAATAAATTTAATTAAAAATATCCACGTAATATGTGGGTTATAAACTAGTTCGTTTTTAAATCGAAAAAAAATTACCATAAAAACGAGAATTTTATACTATTTAAAACGAGACCGGTCATGATATATTTTTTTCGAAAAAATTTTACGTGTTTATTTTTTGTAAATTTTCTTTTTTTTTTTGCCCTTACCATGATGGAATATAGCATGACGAGATCATTCAATGTTGAAGGAACACTTGAAATCATATATTCAAGATCTAAGTAATATTATATATCATATATGCAAAACTGCATATATACATTTAATATTAACAAAACCAAAATAATGGTCAAAATTTGTAGTCAAAGTTGGTGTATTTAACGAGAACGGTTATAATATATTTTTTTTCGAAAAAATTTTACAATTTATGTTTCGTAAAAATTTTTTTTTACCCAGAAGACCATTCAATATATTACATCGAGATCATTCAATGTCGAATTACAGTTTATACCACATATTCAACGTCGAAGTAATACAATATATCATATATGCAACACTGCCTTTACATTCGACATTAAAAGAGTAAAAAATGGTCAAAGTGGGCAGTCAAATTTGGTAGGCTACTATTAATTCAATGTTAATTGCATAATTAACATTTTATCCCTAGTGTTATATTGTAATCCAATGGTTTAGATTGGTTCTATTTTTCTCCACTAAATTAAGGTTGTGCAATAATCTCAACCCTATGTGTGTGTGTCTATATATATATATATATATATATATATATATATATATATATATATATATATATATATATATATAGTCAGGTTCTATGGGAAGCCATATGCATCTAGTTTTATATTAATTGAATATTCAATTAAATAGCTAAACAATAAATGTTAAATAAAGTTAATTGATACACTTCCAAAATTACAAAATCTAAACAAATTCAAAAAGGATGATTTGATGTCGATGCATCTAATGTTCATCCTTCAATTCGTGATGCATTTCGATTTTTCATCCTCATTTTCGGCCATATTCATCATTTTCTTCATCCCACCAACATGCATTGTCAAAATGGTGATACATCTTTATCAGATTCATCTTCTAATACGATGCATCTTCATTTGATTCATCAAAATTCATGATGCATATTCATCGGATTCTTTTTCAAACACTATTCATCTTTATAAACACGATGCATCTTCATTTGATTCCTCAAAAGTCATGATGCATTTTCATAGGATTCATCTTCAAACACGATTAATCTTTATAAACATGATGCATCGAATTCGTCTTCCATAAATATCGGATAAACACAATTAATTTTTTGAAGTTTTCCATTAAGAAAATGTATG
This sequence comes from Centrapalus pauciflorus, assembly GCA_020465985.1. Classification (NCBI taxonomy): domain Eukaryota; kingdom Viridiplantae; phylum Streptophyta; class Magnoliopsida; order Asterales; family Asteraceae; genus Centrapalus; species Centrapalus pauciflorus. The sequence goes on from JAANYP010002291.1 coordinate 20,620, forward strand.
AAAAAACGACTATACCTATAAAACGAGATCATTCCATCATCATCGCGAAATCATTATCATCTTCATTGGAATATTCAAACTTCATCATCATCATCGCAAAAAAAACTTTGATGATGATGCGATGGCCGGTGACGATGGTGGTGCGATGGCCGGTGACGGTGGTATGGTGGCGTCCGAGAGATGGGGTGGTGGCTGCCGAGAGGGAGAGATGACAATGGGTGGCCGGCCTATAGAAAAAGAGAGGGGGAGAGAGATGAGAGTGAGGGAGGGAGAGAAAGTGGGAAGGATAAAAGAAAAGTTGGTTGATTTGATTCACCTTTCTAATTTCATAAGAATATACTTAATTAAATTAAATCTTATAATTAAATTAGATTTATATTAATTATTTCAATATTGTCCTTAATGCATTTTTGGTTTCCCATTGAACCTCTCTCTCTCTCTCTCTCTCTCTCTCTATATATATATATATATATATATATATATATATATATATATATATATATATATATATATATATATATCTATTTATCTATCTGTGTGTGTGTGTGTGTTGAAAAGCATATCTCTAATATCTAGCTTTACCAAACCTCTTTAAAAAATATTTTAACGTATTTTTTCATAAATATATGTTTGATTGCAGAAAATTACACACAAACACCTTTAAACTATGTGAAACTTTTAAGTGAATAATCGACTATTTACATTAAATTTGTGTGAATGATCGATCATTCACATAATTTTTCTTACGTTTACATTTTTTATCTTTTGAATTTTAATATATGAATGTATGTCCCATTGTTGAATATTCTTATAATATTAGGATGTACATGTTTATATAAAAATATTAAAGAAACAAAAGAAAATTTTTAAGTTACTATCAGTACACTGAATTTTTAAAGATATTCTGTCGAACCTGAACCATAGACAGTTGCATTCAACAAAGAGCAAAGCTATATATCCTTTGGAGGGGGAAGAAGGGTGATAACCAAAGTGGAGGCATATACGTACACTCCTTTCTGCAAGTTCCTCGACACAAACTTTTTAGACAGCAAAACAAAAAATTAGTAAACCATATGCATAAATATATTTATCATATATATGGTTTACAAAAATATGTATAGTAACTTTCATAGCTAACTGGTTGTTTTAAATAAGTTAAACATTCTACAAAGAACCACATCTTTTTGAATATTTATGAAAACACAAACAGATCGATGACTATATGCATTTAATCAAAATTTTACAAAACTAATTAGGCCAATTTCCAATAGAATTTAGAAGAAAACATATATATGGCTTCATCGATTTCACTATGTCTACTAGCAAAAACTTTCATCGATTTCACCAATGATATCTCCACGTACCCTAGCACCAACTGAAAGCCCCAACACTTGGATTCCTTTACATACAGACAGGTACATGTTCATGTTAATTCGCTAAAGATGACGGAGTCAAAACCAACCATCATCAATCCTCACCTTCGTTGGAGAAGATGATCGACGGAGACTTCATCACCAACCAAAGTAATGGAGGATGCTTTTGGTTGGAGGCATGCATGAGTGTGAGGAATTTAAATAAATTAATGCTTTATCGTATTTCTTTTATGTTCTCAACGAGTAATAAGTTAAGTATATATAGTTTTGGATAAAACAAAATAAACTTCAAGGGTTTGTTCAGTTGAAAAAATGAATTTAGGGACTAAACCGAAAAGTTAGTGTTATAAGGCTGTCTTTAGGTTGAAGTCCCCTTCATTTTTTCACTGTAAATCAGTTAATACTAGCACACAAGAGGAAAAAAAACTTTGAAGAGTGACCTAATCATTTTAATGCTTCTAATAACGTACTTTCTTGAATCTTTGGCTTCAAACTATAAAAAAGGACAATTAATGTATTGATACGTACACATGTACAATTAATATGGTCAAACATGAGTTAGGAATCAACTTGATTACTTAAATTTCATTCAAAACATGTCAATATGATGAGTGATGACCATTTCAAATGGTTCTGTAACTTTCGAATTTTCGATTAATCCCTGAACATTTTCTTTGGATTCAAGTCTAGAAATTGATAGAATGAAACTAGTTAAAAATTTCTTGAAATTGGATCTTTGCAAAACGGGAAGAAAATGAAGTCAATAAAATAAACTAAACAAGATATTAATGCATGTAAATATCTTGAAATTCTTTTCAAATGGTAAGAAACCTATATCAACCAAAAGTTTTTCTTTAGGAAAAAAGAAAATTAGTCAACCTGTATACATATATCTTGAAACTAGCAAAAGTCAAAACCATGAAATTTTGGTCATTTCAATTATTATCATCAAGTACAACATGAGGATTTGACCCAGTAACTTTCTTGGTGTCACCATAAATTTTCGTCAAATTCAAAGCAAGAAAATCGAGTCAACCCAATATCATCAAAACTGCAAAGACCATGAAACTCTAACTAACCCTGTTTGCATTTTGCAAGGTCTGATACTTTCTAGAAATCCAAAGAAGAGACATTAAACATTCTTCTTTAGTTCTTCAAACAAAAGTAAAATACATGTTTGACCTTGTAATATTTAAAATTTCCAGCTTAATTAATTAACTATTCTTTTAACCATTTTAATGTTTATGTCTCTCTTCATTTTTCTTCAACTCCAAATTAAAGCAATAACATTTTCAGCTCAATCTCACCTAGTAAAAGTAAAAAAATACATGACATTGAAATCTCTTACTGGCTTGATGCAACTCATTCTACATATATATTCTGCAGACCAAAGGAAAAAAAGAAAGAATTAAAGAACCGAAATGAACTGCATTTCGTTATCATACAGTGCAATTATTAATTCATGGTAGACAGAGATCTCATTTATCGGTGTCATGACGCTTTCAAAATGTCAAAAAAGAAGCTTTTGATTTTTGTATTATGTCGCATTTTATTTGGGTCCATATATAGCTAAATTCCACTTGTGAATCCTTCTGTTTCTCTTGTTTCTTTATGATTTCAGGTCCACTGGGGGTTTCAAAGGACGTCCCAATGAAAAAAGTTCATATGCATGATTCTCTTATAGTTTTGAACACTATAGCAATGATCATTTGATCAATAGCGACATGACTAATTAAAATTCTCTAACCAAACATAAAGGGACACCATTATTGCAACTTTCATGGCATTTTCTCTCTAGGTCCTTTCGTCCATACGTCCTTTGATTTGTTTTGTTGATAACTTTACAGATTGACAACTATCTGTACTAGAATGAAGTATCGATCGATCTACATGTAAATCTAAGGAGAAAAACTGAGAGCATATGCATGGGTTTTGTACCTTTTACACATATGTCCTCTTAACATCATTAAAGACTCTCGTACCCGTACTATAACATATCTACAGAAGAATTAACATTCAAGGTGAAACAAGAAAAGATACGTAAGATTAGAATCTTGTATCTTTTACCTAGATTTTTTTGTATCTTTCATCTATCCATATACCATTTGGCATCGTTAAAAAGACTCTTTGTTTTACTAAAATTAATCATTTATACATGAAATTATAAAGGCAAAATGTAAGGTGAATATATGCAACAATGATGTTTTGTATATTTTATCCATGTAACTTTTATATATTCTGCTGACATCATTAATGAAGGCTCATAACAGCAATAAATATAATTACATACATGTTTTTGGTTAATAATACATGATTCTGATACACATGCACACACACATATATATATATGTTTGTGTGTGTGTGTATTACACAAATATATATATGTGTGTGTACAATATACATTTTTCAACCATGATATTCATGATAATTCAAGACAAAATATGCAAGCTTAGTGTTTGATATCTCAATACATCCTTTGTTTTGTTAGCCTGTGTTCTACAACCCCACTAAATGGAGGAAAATGACGGAAACAAGAAGAAATCTAACAAGGTTCGTGTTCTATAGATTCTTTTAGGGAAGAAAATCATGAAAATTGGTATGATTTTTGCTCTATTGTCTTGCTCCCAAATATGAGAGAATGCATGGAAATGGGTTAGATAACCGTTTCCTAATTTCCTCCGCGCGCCTGGAACACAGCTTTAATATTGAAGTAATTAGGCCTCTAGCAAGATGCACATATCACTGTAAATTCTAATGTTCCCATAGCATCATTGGTATGCTCTAAAGTGCAAAGGGAACCATGTGAATTTGGAAATTGAATGTCCCCACAACAACGTGATATGCCTTGCTAAATAGTTTTTATTAGGAAATTTAATTGTTTTCGATAGTTATCAATAAACGGTCAATTCAGTGGATAACAACATACATATAGAACATACGGTCATGAAAAATTGTAACTTGATCATCGTATCCTTTGATTATATTTCAATTCCCTCTTTTTCTCCTTCTTCAAGATAACCAACATATATGCATATTTACTATACATGTTCGTATATAGAGAATTGCAGATGTTAATAAACGTTGTAATATCTAATAAACTCTGGAACTAAGGTGGTCATAAAACGAATTAACCTAGCCGATAACACAACAACTTATAGAAGGGGCTAATATTCTTTAAGAATAACTATTAATGGTTAGAAATTAATATAATAGAATGCAAACTAAACTTTAAGGGTTTGTTTGTCATTGATAGATAGTTTAGTTGTTTGTTATGTCAACTATGGGGGCTGAATAGGAGAATAGTAGGGCTGGAACAATTAAAAAAAAAGCCCATAATATTAAATAGTTAGTTTTTTTTTTAAGACAACCTTATTTAAACAATTAACTAAACAATATAATATCGATTCAACCAGTGGCTACGACCTAAGGTGGGCCATGCCCCCCCCCCCCACCCCCACCAAT
>JAANYP010002291.1:26882-413596 GCA_020465985.1 Centrapalus pauciflorus
CATATATATATATATATATATATATATATATATATATATATATATATATATATATATATATATATATATATATATGTATATATATATAGATTGAGGTTCTATGGGGCACCATATGCATCGGGAACCAAATGAGAACCAAAAATGCATTGCTTGTTTACAAATGATGCAATAAGGGTAATATTGGAATACTTTATTTGAAAAAATTAATTATTCTTTTAATTAATAGATTAGGATTAAAATAGGAAACTAAATCAATCCCATTAACCATTCTCCATATATTATTCTCTCTCTCTCTCTCTCTCTCACACACACACACACACACACACACACAATCGACCGACGAGTTTGAGAAGACGATGATGAGATGAAAATGAAAATGATGCATCACGTTGAACTCATGAACCTATGAACGTATACGATGTGAAGAAGACGAATACGAAGATGCACAGTATGAACACGATGATGCATAACCTGGTGCTCCATATGAACACGATGATGCATAACCCGGGAAAGATAAATACGAAGATGCACAGTCAATGAAGATGATGAAGCATCATGTTGGATTTTTGTTCAATTGGAATTTTTTAATTTTAGAAGTGCATTTTATAAATTTATTAGCATTTAATACTTGATTATTGAATTAAATATTCAATCAATATAAATTTAATTTTGAGTTGACTTGATATATTATTTTTTCCGAAAATACCCTTATGCACATCTAATATGTAAATCGTGCATCATAATGCGTTCACAAATTTCATCTTTATTACCCTTTTGCCATTGTAATCTTAGTCATTCATTTTCTAGATCTAACGGTGTATATGGGTTCCTAAGTTGCACGATGCACACAGGTGCCCCATAGAACCTAACCCTATATATATATATATATATATATATATATATATATATATATATATACATAGATAATTTTATAAAATATGCATAAGTAAAATTTAATACATATATATAGATTTTTAATAAAAATAAAAAAAGAGTATTATTGTTTGCCATAAACTATTATTTTTCATGCTTTCAAAATATAGATAAATAACAATTAATTTTTATCATCATTTTATACTTTTTATTATAATATATACCTAGTAATTACTTCTTATTATTAAAAGTTAGAAATGTACCCTCGATACCGTTCAAAAGCAAGATTCTCTTCCGAATCTTACATACGTACGTACATACATATGTGGGTACACTAAAAAAATTTTCAATACATACTGATTATTAATAACTAACTTGGCTCACCCAATGATGAAATCCTGGCTACGCCACTGGATTCAACTTAGGCTTTAATTCACAACTTAACTATTTTGAATGTGAATTCATTTTAGATACTGCTAATATAGCCAGATTAAAGTTTTATGATAAAAATGAAATACAAAACTTATAGAAGTTCTATGATTTTTAAAAGAATTGCGTTCGTGAACATGATGGATGAAATAGATGGAAGTGAAGGACAAATAAATTTTAGTGCAGAGACGTATTAATTTGTACTATTGAGTCGAGTGAGTCTCTCGATCATATGACATTCAATCATGGCTCTGATCCCTATGAATATGAACCCACCCTTCCATTTAATTATTTCCACTCATAAATTAGAGTAAATTACACGGATGGTCCCTGTGGTTTGGGGGTTTTTGCTGTTTTGATCCCTAAAAGTTTAAAATTACACGGATGGTCCCTGAAATGGGTATTTATCACGCAAATGGTCCCTGCCGTTAACTTGAGCTGTTAGGCCAGTTAACTCATAGGGGCATTTTTGTCATTTTCATCCCAGGGACCATTTACGTAATTTTCTAATAGTTTATCTTTTTTCTATTTTCTAATTTATCATCTTTTCTTATTATTCACATTCATATTCTTAGTGAGATGATGATCCATCACATGAAACATAGAAATTGTTGACTTTTGAGTTTGGTTATGGCTGGATCTACATCAAGTTCAATCATCATCACCAAACATGGTGTCCCAGATTATCGAAAAAGCTTCCACAATCGCGCCATGGTAAAACCTGCTCCAAATCACTCTCTTCAAACATCTGTTTCTCTATTATCATCTCCATCATCGATTTCTTGAAATCTTCATATGGATCCTTCGATCTCTTCACCACCGCGAAGCTTTCCTTCATCTTACCTTCCACTTTACAGGTATCGGTTTCTTGAAATATTCGTATGGATCCTTCGATCTCTTCACCACCGCGAAGCTTTCCTTCATCATCATCATTCCTCCTCCCCCTCAGTTGTTGTTATGTTTTCATGAAAAAACTCCCACCGGAAAACCCCCACCACCGTCGCCTCATCGACCTTTTCTCACCAAAACCTCAACCCCTCTCTTCCTCCTGTAATCTCCCGGCTCCGTCTCGTAACCACCCATTTTCCGGCGAATACTGACCACCAGAGACCACCATCGTTTCCCCTATTCACGAAAAAACCGCCAAAAGATGCCGGAAAAAAGAAACCCCGATACTGGAAAAGATGAAATAATGCAAGATTCGAGCGATCCATATGAAGATTTCAAGGTGTCAATGGTGGATATGATTGTGGAAAAGGAGATTTTTGGGGTTGAAGATCTTGAAAATTTGATGGAGTGTTTTCTTTCATTAAATTCTGAAGAACATCATAAGGTGATTGTTGAGGTCTTTGCAGAGATTTGGGATACTTTGATTTCAGATTGTGAAGCAAAAGGATCTAGAAAATTAGGTGGGAGTTTTTTTTTTAATTTTTTATTTGGTTAGAATAATAATAATAAGATATGAAATGTTAAAATTTTATAAAAAATAAAAAAAAAGATTAAATTACGTAAATGGTCCCTGGGATGAAAATGACAAAAATGCCCCTGTGAGTTAACTGGCCTAACGGCTCAAGTTAACGGCAGGGACCATTTGCGTGAGAAATACACATTTCAGGGACCATCTGTGTAATTTTAAACTTTTAGGGACCAAAACCACAAAAACCCCCAAACCACAGGGACCATCCGTGTAATTTACTCCATAAATTATTAAGTAATGCCACCAACCCCACCTCCCGACCTTCATTTTTATTTCTTCTTATCAATTTTTATTACGTAAATTTATATATATACTTCAATTTACTTACCATATATTTACGATAATAATATAATTAAACTCAATTTCTATAATCAAATTATCTTTGAATAATAAAATTACCAACCGTATGCTATCTACCCGGCCAGCACTATAATTTGTAACATTGTGTACACAGGTACACATTATTAATTGTGTGTGTGATTGTGTGTTTCTCTTGTTTATTAAAGCGTTATTTGTGCAAAAAAAAATCTTTAAGTTGGACCATTTTTGTGATTAAAACCCCCATCCATTATTCATTACACAAAAAACCCCAACCGGCAAAATCTCACTGAATTGAGATATTACCGATTGTAACCGATTGAAAGTCATAGGTCACCGTCTCACTACTGGAAGTTTGCCAAAAAAGTAAATTCAACGAAAAAAACACAGATTTAAACAAAAAATCATCAAAAAAATGTGAATTTGAATGATAAAACACAGACAAGTGAGTTCATTAGAACGAAGGTTCGTCAGAGACAAAGGGTTGGTAACCGGTTCATCAGGTTACAAGTCGGTTTTTTTTGGGAAAAAAAATCTTATTTTGATAAGTTTTAGTCAGCTGGGGTTTTTTTGCAATGAAAAATGATTTGGGGTTTTAAAAATAAAATTGGTCCAACTTGAGTGTTTTTTTGAATAAATATCCTTTTATTAAAATCAAGCTTTTCATGACATTTTAATTAAGAGGGTGATTTTGTTTTATACAATGGAGTTTCCTAGTAAAAGAATAAGATTTGTTAACATATATACTTTCACAAACACTAGTTTAATAAAAAAATGTTAATAAACATAATTATATATACCCCTTAAGATATGCTAAAGAGTTTTGTTGTTGACACCAATTTTTGCTTAATACATCCCTTTCCTAATGTTAAATTATGCTTTTAGCTTTTTAATATTAAAATAATATAATATAGTTCTTAATCACTTTATTTGTTTTTTTTAATTATTAGATTATTAACGATATTTATAAAATAGTTCATAATGAATAATTTTTTTATAACATTCTATTTTTTATAAATAGTTGTTCTTTCATTATTTCTTATTAAATTAATAAATTATAATATTTATTTATTGTTTTCATTTTTTTTTTGTAAATCTCTTAACATGCAATGTTTTACTATTCGCTTAAAATTGTAGTGTTTAGTAGGGGTGACAATTTGAGCCCATTCAAGTAAACGGGTCAAATGGGTTGACGACCAAAATTCATAAATTTACATAATTTTGAAATTTTTTCAATGAACAAAAATTTTAATGCGCCGTTTTATAAATTTTCATTTTTAGAAAAAAATCATGTTCTATCTTAGTTTTTTACAATTGGTCCATCAAACTGTTCGGCCCGTTGGGTCAAGATTGCCACCCCTGGTGTTTAGTATTCGTTTATCAGTTTTAAATGTGCATATATTTTTTTGTTAAATCATGAATAAATTTGGAAAACAAACAAAAAATTTAACTAATCATAAACGAAATGAAGTGTTTTTCTGTTCTTCCTTGAAGCATAGTTTCTCTTGGAGCCAATAGGTTGCCTGTAGCTTGACATGATGACGGTGCTTTTAAGCCCTTCCCATAATTATTCGAACTCAATATATGATCAAAAACTTTGCATAAGTAGGTTTTAAATGTTATAAAACAAAAGGATGTTTTATAAACAAAAATATATTAATTATATGGGTATATAATAATTACATAATCATTAAATAATAATTATATGGGGTAAAAATAGACAAAATATGGGGTGTAAGTAGATTTACCCCTTAAGATATTAGCTTTTAAACTCTTATAAAAAAAAAGGCTTTTTAAATCTTTTTAAAATAAAAGTTTTTTTTTTAGGTTTTTTTAATCTAACCCAATTAGCGATAAATTCTTGTAAAAAATATTTAATGATTTTTAGAACAAAACATTTTCTTATAAAAAATTAAATGCTTTCTGGAACAAAAGAATCAATAAAAATTTAATGGTTCGTGTAAAAAACCGTTTAACATTCTTAAACTATATAAATAAGGTTTTCTTAAATTTGGTACGTATCGATCGACCCTATAAGTTTCGAAACATATATTAAACTATATAAATAAGGTTTTCTTAAATTTTATCTATAAGAATTTTTATTATTTTTTTATTATCTGAAATAAAAAGTTATACCATTAATTTTAAACATTTTTAAATAAAGTTTTTATGTATAGTTTTGGTATTGTTCAATAATGTCGTATTACTTCATCAATATATAACCACTTGACTTAGATCAAGTGGCCAGCACCAAAGGTGGGAGGGATTTCCCTCGGTTGAGGTCTCGGGTTCGAGTCTCACCAAAGACGTTTCTCCTTAGGTGGAGGTGTGGGGTTTGGTCCTCACCCTCAAGGTGTCTAACATTGGTGCTAACAACTAACTACTAACATCTGCTGTTCAAAAAAAAACTTCATGAATATATGACTAATTTTTATTTAAAAAATGGATAAAACAATTACTTTATAAAATTTGATTTTTTTACTAATGATTCCGATTAACAATAAGGGGGCGTTTGGTTCGCAGATTTTTTTCTCTGGGATTTGCATTTTGTCAAAGGATTTACATTATGCAGCATTTGCATTTGTCAGGATTTTATCAAAGAATTTGCATTATTTTATAGAAAAAATTTGCTAATCTGAAAAATGCAATGTAACTGGGATTTAAAATCCTAGGGGGAGGCTGAGATTTTAAATAACAAAGAATGGAGTGATTTAAGAAATCCTGGGATTTTAAATCCTTACTGAAATCTGCAAACCAAACACAGGATTTTAAATGCCAATCCCAGTGAATCCCAGAAAATCTGCGAACCAAACGCCCCCTAATAGTAATAGTTAAGGAAGAAATATAAAACAAATAAAAATCAATAATGGTAAATACAACAGTGTAACACTAATATTGGTGTATAATAATAATATAAGAAATATTACCAAAGATGGTGATAGTAAATTTCACCTAAATTAATTTTTAATTAATTCTATGAAACTTAAGTTGTTCTAATAAAAAAAATTTGATAGAAGAATATGAAACCATGCAAATATTATTAGCCCCAATCCACGGCGTAAAAAAAAAAACTTGAAAATAAAATAATAATAATAAGTGATTTCTAGTCCACATAAATGTAAAATGTTGGAGAAAGCCCAACTTACATTAAAAAAATCCAAAAAATATATATATAATAACGAATATACAGTATAACATAACACATACATACATATATAGAAGGGGTTCAATGGAAAATCAACATGCATCAAAAAATCTTAGAAAACTTTCATGCACCACCACAAATTCATCACAATTCCCGCGTGATGTATCGACTTTCAGCGTGATGCATCACCTGATCCAATTGCTATAAAGTGGTTCCCGGCCGGGTTTTCCGATGCATATAGATTTTCCATTGAACCCATATATATATATATATATATATATATATATATATATATATATATATATATATATATATATATATATATAGATTGAGGTTCAATTGAGAACTTTTATGCATCGGGGCACCTCGAGGCACTTTTGTGCATTGGATAATCCACCAAGGGTGCACAAAGGGCATTTAGGTAAAACTAAAGACATGATAATTAATTTATTTCTAAAAATCATTAAATGATAATTAGGAGTTACATTTTGAATTAAAATCTCATATTAACTACATTCTTCATTTTCCTCCTCATCTCTCTCTCTCTCTCTCTCTAATCGTGTTCTTCATGATTTTCTTAGTGATGATGATTTGAAGACGAAGAATAACGATGAACAACGATGATGATGAACATGAACAAGAGAGGTAACCGATGATAATTATGAAGAACATAATGCATAGATGGATGATGAACGATGAATAATGATAATGCATAGATGGATGATGAACAATGACAATGCATAGATGGATGATGAACGATGAACAACGAAAAATGATGATGCATAAATGGACGATGAACAATGACGATGCATAGATGAATGATGAACAAGTTGAACATGATGCATAGCTCAATGAAGAATATGAACGACAAACACGATGCATAAAAGAATGATGAACAAGTTGAACACGATGCACAAATGAATTTTTGTATTTTTTTTTTTGTTAAATGCGTCTTTTTTTAACATGATGCATAGACAAGATTAACGATGAAATGCATCGATATCCATAATCTTTTTTTGAATTTGTGTAATTTTTGTTAAATTTGGAAATGTATCAATTGAATTTAATTGGCATTTATTATTTGATTATTTGTTGAAATATTTAATTTAATGAGGTATGCACATTCCCCAATATGCCCTTCCTTGTTTGTTCCTATAGTGTACAAGTTGCATAAAACTGTCCAACTATTTACCCTTTTGCCATTAATCTAATCCATACAATTTTTTGATCTAATGGTTGATATGGGTTCTTTTGTACCTCGATGCATAAAAGTTCTCAATTGAACCTCCCTCTATATATATATATATATATATATATATATATATATATATATATATATATATATATATATATATATATATATATATATATATATATATATATATATATATATATATATATCATTCTTTCTCTCTCTCTCTTTCACCATACACACACAATGCAAACCGAAAACCAGATTTCGTCTAGAACACTAGCAACCAACTTGAACAAAGGAGGAACAAAAACGAACTTTTGTGTGTGTGTTGAGAGAATTCGGTTTAAGGGGGGAGGGGGGAGGGGAGCCCGATTTATGGTGAAGGCATTAGGGTTTCTCAAATCATAATTCCTGATTAGATTCCCGAATCTCTTTATTTGCTTTGATGTTATCCTTTTATTTATCATATAAAAATCAAGTATTAAATCATATTCAAATAAAAGACTATTTTACTATTATCTTATATTAGTTAATCAACTTAATAATTATTTAATTATTATCATTAGATTAATAACCATTTTTACAAAATTATATTTTGCCATTAATTAGTCATTATGCCTTAAGACCGAAAAATTTAATTATTTAATAATTAATCTAGTCATAATTGATATCTAATATCATTTTCTCGAATAAATAATACGCAAAATTATTTATTCATTTGCTCATTTACTTCTGTATAAATGTGCTCATCGGGGTCATCCCCTAGTATCTTATGACGTTAGTCAATATGCAATAGTGAAGTCATCTTAACATAAAATACTCTAATATACATTATAGCTTATTTTAAAGATGCTAATTGTGTTTAATATATAAATAGTGTTCAAAAGATCCATATGTATAGCTATACGTATATACATGTATATGTATATAGATGTATATGTATATGTATATGAATATGAATGTATATGTGTGTATATAAAATGAAACCATATAATAAATGAAATATTTATAAGAAATAAGAGAAGAAATGTGGGTCATTGGATTTTTTTTTATCAATAGGGGGAGATAGTGAGGGACGGATTTCCTTTATGGGACGTGAGGGGAAAGATGTTGATGGGGAGGGTATTTTAGTAAAATGTTCAGTGGGACAAGGTTCAAATGAAGGCATGTTAGGTGAGTGTTAAGTGACGCATGCTGGTATGGGCTAAAGTCGGATCTCGTACAACCAAAAATTTTATTTGTTGAATTGGATAACTTTCATGAATCATGGAACGTGTCGAACCAACAACTATTGTTAAATCAATGAGTTTAAATGTGAATCATACAACGTGGTGGATAGAAAATGTTATTGAATAAAGTATGTTGAATCATATAACATTTATGTTGTATCAAATAATAGAGAGTATATCATATTCTACATGTGTGGTATGAAAGCCCATAAAGGTTGTGTCTATGAAATAATATCCACAAATATATGTTTATACAAAAATGTATATGTTGATTAAATGACATATGATTTCTTAGTCTATGAAATAACAATAAACTTGAATCACTAAAAAAACATGCTTGCAGGAAGTGACGATGACAAAGTCAATGGGAAGTTGTATGTTTCGAAGGTTGCAAAATTTTATATACAGATATATATAAACCAACATTATAAATTTATTTAGCAAAAAGTTACTAAAATGGTCCCTGTGTTTTACATAAATTTTTAGATTTAGTTCCTGTGGTTTCAATTTTACATTAACGGTCCTTATTTGCATAAATTGTCTTTCTGTCTCATTTTTTTTCCTAAATAACAATTATATCATTTTGCTTAATAACAATTTTGTTCATTTCTTTTCATTAATTTTGTTTTGTTTTTAAATTCTAAATCTTAATATAATAAGTGATGATATAATTAATTTATTATTATTATTTAAGATGTATTTATTTTTTTATTAAAGTTATATTTTTATCTATGTAAGTAATTTATTTTACGTTTCTATTATAAATGTATTTAATTTATTTATTAAAATTTTACTTATATTAGATTTCATTATTATAATATTTATATGTTTTTTATATTTTGTATGTTTCCATCTATTTATATCATTACATTAAGATTGATTTCATTATACCTTTTATATGAAAAATACATAAACTTAAGATTTAATTCGTTTGGATTTAGATATTTGTTACATTATTATTCGGTTCAAATTTAATATTCTATTTGTTTTGATTTAAATATTTTGTTACATAAAAACATTTAAGTCAAAACAAATAAAAATGTTAGGTTGATATAGTTTTCTTATAAATTATAATTAAACCAAAATATTGATATAACAAAATATTTATGTCATAACAAATGAAATGTTATGTTTATTTATTCTACTTGGAAGTTATAACCAACTTCAAACTTATTAACCTAACAAAAAAATAAGACAGATGAATTATTTCTGCAAGTAAACAATGCGATTAGGATTGTTTATGCAAAACTGACACCGTAGGGACTGAATCTAAAATTTTATGCAAACGTCAAGGACAATTTTTGTAATTTACTCTATATATTAGGAATCTAGAAAAATATCATGTTAATGTAAGAAAAATTTGTTTGAATGATTAATGAATTTACCATAAATGGTCAAGCATTTAAGAAAATTTTACATAGTATTAAGACGTGTTTGTATGTGATTTTTACAAGCATTCTTACATTGTTAGTTTAACCATGATTTTAGAAAGAATTTAAAATAGCTGTTTAACGATTGTACTTTCAGTATATTAGATTTTAGGGGCCATTTACAAACAAACACACCTCCTATTTGAGTTTGACCGGAAAGAATTGTCTGTAAAGTTCAAATAAAGAAATGCTTCCCCTTGAAAACACGCGTTTATATGTAATTCTCATAATTTTATAATTATTTATTATATGTTTTAGCTTAGATCATATGAAGAAATAAAAGATAGAAATGGACAAAAATATTCGGAATCCTCTAGATTTGTACCTGTACGTTATATACATACCCCTTACCCCAAAAACATATAAATAAATAACTTTAACAATTAAAAGGACCTTCCAACTCGATTCTATTATATAAAACCAAAAGTTTAACAACAAAAACATACAATCTAACTGCAGGTTATTATGGATTCAAAAACTTAATCATTTATATGAATTTTTTGTTTTTAAAAATTAAAATTTTACTAAGCATTAAACTCCCAAGTCCCAACAAGAGGGGGATCGGTTCTTAAGCATTAAAAAAGCCCAATTCCCCGTCCTAAGGGTGAAGAAAGACCTGCTGCCACTTTCAAAATCATTATTTAAGCTAGATACCTTAGCCTCAAATCAGTTTTTTTTTTATCATTTTTATTTTCAAACTTTAAAATTACTCGTTATTCTCAACTTTTGATCTTTCTTAATTTTTTTATTAAATAAAATCCATTTATAATTAATGATTAATGATTAAAACTTAAATATCTAATTTTATAAGAACTAACTTAAAAATGTTACATAAATAAAATTAAAATTTACAAAATTAAAAATTACAAGAAAGTAAAATTAAAAACTATAAAAATACTTCTCTTTTTAAAAATTTTTATCTTTCTATGTAATCTCATATTAGAGTGGAATTGTGAAGTCTTGGAGTCTCATATTAAATATACATGTTCGTTACAATAAAATATTTTATATTATGTAAAAGTATTATATACACATGTTCAAAAATACATTATAATCGACAAATTCACATCATTTGAAGTTATAATATAAAAAAAATTCTATATCATGCAAATATATAATATTTAAACAATATGCACACGTGAACTAATAATGCACTTTTAAACATGTACATATCATATTTTTGCATTAAATATAACATTTTTTTCGTAATGAATTTCAAATTCTGTAAATTGTTTAATAGTAATACACTTTTAAATATTTGTATATTACACATATGGATGAAATAAAATATTTTATCGTAATTAACATGTAAATTTAATATGTACTCCATTTTAATATGAGACTCCATAGAATTTGAGTCTATACACACACATACATACAAACAGAGAGAGAGAGAAGCCGCTGGCGAGATAAATAATGAAACATAAATTTGGGATTAAATAAATCAACATTTTGTTACCTTTTTACATTGAATCATTAGTTTTTTTATAATTATAAATAATAAATTACAAATTCAAAATAAGTAAATCAATGTTTAAAGTTAATAAATCAATTTACAAAATTAGTGAATCATAATTTCTTAAATTTCTCAATATATATTTAGATCTCATGATAACCTAAGCCTGTATAGTTTTTATAGATATAGATTTTCGCATGTTATTTATTTTACAGAGAATCTTAATTCTACGAACTTACGAAGATAACGTAAATTATTACATCTAAAAGATTAGTACAATATTTGTTGCTTCCGGCTTCCCTGAATATTGTTAACCATGAGTGACATTCCATCTCACATCCTAATAATAATATTCACCATTCTTTTATTTCATTTGTTGAAACAAATATTTTTACACGTGCGATTGTATTTATATATATAGGTTTTAGTGAGTACCAACTATTATACGCACTGCACTAGAATATACCTCTTTAAAAAATATCATTTTCATAAATATGTTTTAATTGACATTACAAAGATAATATTTAATTTTCACGTACATTCACACATTAAAGTGGTAAATTCTAGTATGTTGCATAATGAGTGATACTTTCTCGAATCATATTCTATATATATATATATATATATATATATATATATATATATATATATATATATATTATACCTATAATTTGTATTGGTTTTTCAGTTTTTAGTATAATTTTTTTTTTCATTAAAGACAATTCTATGCATGTATATGTGTGTGAGAGAAAGAAAGAAAGAGAGAACGAGTGACAATGGGTGAGTGTGAAGAAAACTTGTCAAGATTTTACCTTGGCCGGGCTCATGCAATGCGGCTTCCATAATAGCATAAGAAGAACCGTTCCACAGAAATGGTCATGTTTTCCCACAGTTTTCTTGAACTTTCATCATTGGATGCTAATCATTTGAATTCTTCAACAGTATATATATATATATATATATATATATATATATATATATATATATATATATATATATATATATATATATATATATAGAAAATAAACATTTTAATTTCTGGATATATCTCTAAATCCACTGGACCAAGAAAGCTGCAGCCCCAAAATAATTTTTTTTTTTAAAACAAACATGAAACATCCAACTGGATTGTCATAAAATTTTCACAACATTATCTTCCACACTTTGATATATTCTTAAGATCTACGTACATCCAGCCTAGCTAGCTAGAATTCAGAATCAAGAAAACCGTGAAGAAAAAAAAAAACGAAGAATTAATGGATGCGCTCACTTTCATCAAGATCTAATTAACCCATTGAATTCTCGAAAACCCGAGATATAACTTTGAATTCGAGTCTAATTACCTTTCATAACAAGAAGAAATCCAAAAAAGAAATAAAATTAGATCAAGAGAAAGTTCAAGAAAGCTGTGGAAGAGCATGACTCTGGGGAAAACACAAGACTGGATCGAATGTGTTTGTGTTTGGTCTTCATGGATCTTATAATTAAATAAGTACACACAGTAGAGAGGGTTTGTGTGTGTGGGTAGAAGAGAAGCAATAAGTTGAAACCATACACATACAGACTTCCATGGACCACAGTTATTATACCATGTTTTATAGAGGAAGATAAGAGATCAGTAGAGAGGCTCGGTGGGGGTGTGCATTACTCCCTCGAGGCGCATGTTAGCCACATAATGCTTAATTTGTATGTTAGTGCGCAGTAGGGTATAACCTAATTCCTAAGCATGGGCATATGGTGTTATGGGACATATATATCCCATATTGTTTTTGGAATTCTTTAAAGGAGAAAATTATTAAAAGAAAACAAATATAAAGTTATAATACACGGGAGAGAGTTTTATGACACTTTCTAGCTTCTTAAACGAAAAATCAGATAAATATTTTTTTTTAAAAAAATTTCATAATTTTTTTAATCAATTTAAACATTTTTTAAATATTTTAAATAAAAAAAATTTTTCATACCTCCACAAAAAAAATTCTATTAAAAAATAACAATAAATATTTTTATAAAAAAAACTTCGACGAAAAAGTAAATTTTAAACTTGGTTCTTCGGTTGTTCGAAAGTTAGATTCTAATTTGAACCTTTTCCCATAAATTTGGTACAGAACCTAAATTTGATGCAGAATTACAGAACCAACTTCTAAAACTAAATAATATAAAAATTATTAATATTTAAAACAAAAGTTTATACCATTAAAACATGAATTTTATCATTTTCAAAGCGTGACCGATGCTTTATTATTTTTTTCGAAGATTCACCATGAATATTCAACATTGATTATTCTACATTGAATCCACTCATTTTTATGTATTCAATATCGAATTCAACGATATAAATTTTAATATTCAACATCGAAAATTAGTTCTACAGTTCTGCGTCAAATTTAGATTCTGTAATGACACCAACCATATATATTTAGGTGTGTGTGTGTAGAGGTTAGATCCTATGATTAATATTTTAATTTGTGATAATGTAAGAAAGAACATTGATAATTAGATTTAATAAGAAAATTGATCTAAGGCCCAAAAAAATGCGGTGGCGGTTTCATAATTAAATGATTTATCTATTGTTAAGTTTCACTGGTGTTACGGTTTATTCTACAATTGTTGCTGATTTAATGTTCAGCTGCTGTTAAGGTTTTTTCTACTTTTAAGATTTCTGTTATTGTTGATAAGTTTATTGTTATTGCTGTTAAAATTTGTGTTGTTAATTATGCTTTAGTAAAATCTTTGTTAAGCTCTAGCTACTATTGTTAAGGTTTTTTGCTAATGTTGATAAGCTTCATTAATACATTTAATATGAGCTCTAGTAAACCTTAAAAGCTCTTGTTTAGCTTGACAACGTCTTAAAGTCACTTTTAATGTTTATCTTTTAATTTTAATTAATCTAAAGTTTATTTTATTAAAATATAATATTTGTTAAGTTTGAATTCACAATATAGTTTGCTTTACTCTATGAAGCATTTTATAGAACATGTTGTGTACATAAATTTTATTAACAACAAACGTTGAATATATTCACTGAATCCTTTATCCGACAGATAAAGTACTATTGTCCAAAACCTCAAAGTAATTTCGAGGTATAATCTGAAGAAAAAAAATTAAGAAAAACTTAAAAAAAAATTGAAAAAAAACATTTAAAAGAAAATGGATTTTTATCGGAAAAAACATTCATAGATCTTTGGAATCAATTGAAAAAAAAATGTTTACTAAATGTTCATTTTAATTGAAATCGGATACCAAGTTATAACTCAGATACTAAAGTAAGTATAAAAATTAAAAAAAGTAAACTAAAACAATAGTTATGAAACGAATGCAAACTTGAAAACAAATTGGAAACTAATGTATTAGAAAACAAAAAAATATATATACTAAATTAAAAAAAAAATGTGATGCAACTATAAAGTTTGAAAAAAAGAAAAAAAAAGAAAGAGCATAATATGTAATCGGTTAATTGTATATAGATCATTGTAGAAAAAAAACAAATAAGAAAATATAATAAGACGATACGATTTGATTACAAACGAACAAAAACATGATACAACATTTTTTGTTTTTTTGTTTTAATGTTAATTTATTTTAGTTTGAAGAATGTACTTATTAAAGTTTACAAAAATAAGTTATGTAAAATTATTTAAAGGGATATGATATTTTAATTTAAGTTGGATAAATATGATATTTTGAAGTTTAGTTGAAAGAATAAATAAGTAAGGGTATAATGATCATTAATTAACAAACAATATTAATTATGAGTTTTAAATGTTTTAAAAATAATTAAATTAATAAATTTGGGTATATATATGATATTAATGATGTTTAACAGGGATATATGTGATATTAATAATTAAAATTGGGTATATATGGTATTATGATGTTTAGGAGGGATATATATGATATTAAAATTTTAGGTTGGTATATATGATATTATGAAGTTTTGGAATGGTATATATGAAATTTTCCCTTAAAATAAAGACGATAACAACCAATAATAATAAGACTCGTTATCAATATTAATTCACCCCATCAAAGTTATCTTGGACATCTATCAGATGACATCGCCGCCACTCTCTTTCTCCTCCATCTTCTCTGAAAGTGCTCATCCCCATATATTCCAACGATCCCTCACCCCTTAACTCAGATGCGTCTAAGCCTTTTCTCCCCAACAACCACCACCACCATGAAAACCCCTAACCATCAAGAACCATCATTGCGAGAGAACAAACACTTCTTTTTGGGAAGAAATCGGCCACGACGACCTGCCACTGTAATCAGCCATTGATTGCTCCAGGTGTTCTTATTATATCTCTCTATTTACGTGAATCGTCAGTGGTTCTTAACGTTCTCATTTTAAAGTCCTCTATTTGTTGATTCACCAAATTAAAGTATTCTATTGGTTTTTACCGTCCCTCATTTAAACACGATACTCACGTTATCTTCATGACACACACACACACAAACAAATATATGTGTGTGTGTGATTCGTGTTAGTAAATAGTACCTAAAAAATACAGTTTACTGTGAGTAACTGTAAAAACACGAATGTTTACATGTTGCGAAAAAAAAAAATTAAAAATCTTCTCATATTCACGTGGATACTAGTAATGTAAGTGTATTTGTAAAAAATTACACATATTCAACCTTCAAGCATTTTAAAAGTCATGTGAACATGAAAACTTTATGTGAACATGGTTAGTGTGAACATACGTTCACAATGGACAATGGTACCCGCATACGTATACACACATATGTACGTATACACACACATATATCTATAACACTATGATTTATTAATTTGATATGTTAATTTATTGAATCTATAATTTATTATTTACAAATTGAAAAAATAACAGTTTAGTACTACGTAAATTTATCCGTCATAAGTTTCGTTTCAATTGACACTGTACGTACCATCCAATAGTGGTTTAGTGAAGTTGGGTGAGACAAGGTCTCATAAAATTCAACGCAAAGTCCATCCCTAACTAGTTTAAATTAAATCTCGATCTCATTTTGGGAAATAATTATTTTTTCTTGAAATGTCTTCAATTCGTCACACAACAAATATTAATTTAAAACATATTTTAATTACATCGTTAATTATATGATCGGCCTACGTAATATTTCTTTTCCAAACCTTTGGAATTTAAAATAATTTGAATCATTAATCATTTAGATGAATGAAATTAAGTTGTTCATTTTAATTATACTAGTCTAAAAATATATTTAT
The DNA here is from genome assembly GCA_020465985.1 of Centrapalus pauciflorus. Taxonomy (NCBI): domain Eukaryota; kingdom Viridiplantae; phylum Streptophyta; class Magnoliopsida; order Asterales; family Asteraceae; genus Centrapalus; species Centrapalus pauciflorus. Next base: position 43,662 of record JAANYP010002291.1, read on the forward strand.
AGACATTTATATATATTTTAAAACATAGGAGTACGTATTGAATAGCCACCAAACAATGATTTTTGAAAGGTGCGCGCACTTAGATTGTGTTAGGTTCACAAAATTTAATGTAACGGAATGATTTTTCTTTTCATGCATAGTTTCCTTGAAAAGAAACATAATTCAATTTCGTTGGAATCTTCACATTCCATCTAATGCAGTAGTTCCTTAATTTACAAATTAGTATCAGCTATGTTTAACCCGTGTGTTACTGGGAAATCATGAATTGTATTTTTATAGATATATTACTTTAAAATAATAAAATAACATCAGCTACTGATTGTGATTATCACTCTTTGCTTTCGATCTAAGTTTATAAATGAAAAGAATATGATTGATCAATCAACTATATAATAAAAACAATTTAATGTTGGAACGTAGAATAAAAAAGAATGGGATAATAATGATATATCTGAATTTTTGTAAAATATAATATATTAAACGTTATAACTGAAAAACAAAACAATTATATATTATATATAAAATAAAATAATATAATTATTCAGCTGCATACCTACATGTCTAATAAAATTAGTTTCGGCGATAACAAACTTTATATCAGAATGTAAATAAAACTAATGCGATCATAATAATATATTTAAATTTTAATAAAATATAGTATATCAAAAGTTATAAAAAAATGTTATATATTATATACAAAGTAATAAAAAGTCAGTCGTTTACATTTCTGTCAGCTAGCTTTACTTTTCTGTAAACAGTGAAAGAGTGTGATCAGTCAATCAACTAAATAATAAAAAATTTGTTATTTTAAAATAGTTGAGACGAAATACAATTTTATGTTAGAATGTTAATAAAAAAAGCGATCATAATGATATATTTGAATTTTTATAAAATATAATACACCAAACATTATAATAGAAAAACAAAACAATAATTTCATACATAATATATAATATTTGGTCAGCCGGATATCTGTCTGCTTAATGAAAATAGTTCCGACGAAAATAAATTTTTATATCAGAATGTAGATAAAAATAATGCAATCATAATGATATATTTAAATTTTAATAAAATATATAATATATCAAAAGTTATCACAGGATAACAAAAATAATATATTTATATACTTATATAAAGTAATAAAATAAGTTTGGCAAGTTCATAAGTAGTTATATTTTTAATTTTCCTAGCTCCATTGCTGTTTATAATTTTTTACAGAAACACCTTCAGGCATGCATATCTTCGTCACAACTGCATGTGTTTCTTGGCTCAATTTTATGTTCTCTATATATTGTGTTTTTCTTCTTTTGTCTTTTTTCTTTCCTTGTTTTCCTTTCTATGTTTTTATGATTTTTTATTTTTATTCTTCAAAACCAATATTTTATTTAAAAAAGACATACAAACGTACAGCAATTTAATTAGTTTTAGAATATAAAATCAGTGTTTTATTATCTTTCGAAAATTAATTCAAATCTCTATCTCTATATACAATGAAGGAGAATAAAATTGTCATGTGTCGTTCCCTTAATACACCGTATTTAACATATATTGTTTTAGTATTTATAACATGATTTTGAATGTATTTTTTCAAACAAGTGAGATTTTTAATATAAATGAATATAGAATAATATCCCACATCATAATTTATATTTCAATTCTTTTAACAGGTTTCTAATTCAAGAATACACAGGTTCGATATTAGATTTTAATTTTATTGATTGATTATAAATTAAACATAATACGACCTATTTGATTTGTCATTTGTAAAAGCTTATGAAAATTTAAGATTGTTGTTTTTAAGAGGTTTAGCTCTTTTTGTAACCATAGCTTGCGTTTAAATGCTTTTTCAACCATGAACTTATTGAAATCATAAGCTCTTAAATCTATAAGTTACTTCAAGTAACTTAGGTTTAAAAAAAAAAAATTACACAAATAAGTTTAATAATGTGTGATATATTTTGGTTTATTTATTTGTATTTACATGTTATTTTATATTTTCAGCTTTAGCCTTTAATTCTAACTACTCTGTTAAACATGTTTATTAATAAAAGCTCTAGTTAAAAATTACGACTTCAATATATTAGTTTTTCCACAAACACTTTCATTAGAGTTTGAAATATTTATATTTGAGATCATAATATCAACAAAGTATTACCAACCAAACAGTATATAAGTAACATGTTAAACATTATGTTTCTCTCTCTCTCTCTCTACATATATATATATATATATATATATATATATATATATATATATATATATATATATGGGCGGGTTCAATGGAAAACCGATGTGCACCGGAAAACTCTGGGAAACTCACGCTGCACCACTGGCACCCGCCCATGCATCAAAACAGTAATCAAGGGCACTTTCGGGTATTGCAAATGATACATTATCTAATATATTTTAAATCTGATTTTTTTAATTATGGTATCCTAAAATCTCTCAACCTTCCTGATTTCATGATTATCAATTCCAAAAATCATTCTGATTTTGATGCATTTGTAAAATCAAAATCAATTACATTATACACATAAAACCAACCCCCTGCACAAACTATGTTAGTATGCATCATCTTATACTCAACACCAAGTACCTCACTGTTTCTTATACGTTGATTCACAACTGTAAAAATGTAGCAACACAACACAAAAATGCATTTTCATTCCTACTTAAGACCTATCAACTAAGATAGATGCATTATCTCACACTCATATTGATGCACCTGTAAAATCAAGATCGAAAAGCCAACATACATAAAAGCAACCCCCCTGCACCAACTACAACATTATGCATCAGTTTATACCAAGCAAAAATTACTTCACATTTTGCTTATACGTGGATTCACAATTGTATAAATGTAGTAACACAACACAAAAATGCATTTTAATTCCTAATTAAGACGTATTAACGAAGCACCCATAGATGCATTATCCCACACACATACTGATGCATCTGTCGAAGCAACAACAAAAACATGCATCAACATCAGATGAAACCCAATGTATACCTGATTTTGATGTGATATCCCTCTTTATGTCCGACATTGTTAATGTTTCCCACGAAGACGAGCCTTCGTCGTCGGATACAGTCAAAACCCTACCTGGTGCTTTGTTTTTGCCTTCTTCCTCGACGATGATGCATCTACATCCATAGAGTAAATCTTTATTAAAACAAACCCGAAATTTTGGGGTTTCCTTTCAAGATTATAGGAACAAAATCGAATTCAAAATTTTTTGGGTTATCGGTGCATAAAAATCGCAAGAAGAGAGAGGGACGGTTTCACTAAGTTAGGTGGTGTTTTTGTTTCCAAAAATTGTGAACATTTTTTGGACGATTTTGCCCTTCCACGCCCAAAATTAGCTGCACGAACATTTACCAAAGTTGCACATAATTACAATCCTGCCACCGCCATTTTTAGCTGCTTTGCACCAAGATCAACGGTCCTAAGGAGTTTCCGAAGTTTTCCGGTGCACATCGGTTTTCCGTTGAACCCCCCTCTATATATATATATATATATATATATATATATATATATATATATATATATATATATATATATATATATATATATATATATATATATATATAGGTGGGTTCAATGGAGAACCTCTATGCATCGAAGAACCTTGAAGAACCTCCATGCACCACCACAAATGCATCACAATTCCCTCGTAATGCATCATTATTTCCATGTGATGCATCAAATTCCCGCGTGATGCATCGATTTCTATGTGATGCATTTCAGTTTTTCTAGCGATGCATTGTGGTTCTTCGAGGTTCTTCGATGCATAAGGTTCTCCATTGAACTCACCCCTATATATATATATATATATATATATATATTCATGTGAGAAATATAAATTTATAAGAATGTGTAAATAATTTTCTTATTAAACCTTAACTATGCATTTTCATATCCTTTTAATTTTTAACTTTTTTTTCTCAATATACTTCATTACAATACAATGATTATGTAAATTTTAGTTTTTGAAAAAAAATAAATAAATAATAAAGTTTATTTTTGGTATTAGGTCTTATGAAAACTTAACAGTACAGGTTTAGAAACATTCATATTAAGATTAATTTACCTTACTTACTTGTTAACCTTTTAAACCTTAATACCTAAATTTTTTAATTTTCAAATATTCAACTTTTTAAATATTTATAACATTAAATAAATCATTTTAAAATTTTTTTTGAAAATCACATTTTAGATATGACAATATAATTGTTAAAATGTTTCTCATATTCCACAAAGTTAAAAATTTCTCTATGAATTCACTCTCATATTTATATATATGTAATGTTTTTTTCCTGATTATAAGTAACTATACGACGAAGCCTCGAATTTATAAACGCGATTTCTTAAAAATCAGACCAAAATAAAACGTAGAAATGGGAAAAAGCAGATGAGTACATGATGCGACGTCGTACCTTCTTATTTTACAGAACACACTCGTGCGGTTCCGGCGCTCTTCCTGTGTATTTTTCCACCGTACCAGCGGCCCACATCTATATATTCCCATCTTTGCTCCCCCAAGAATCGCTTCATGTCATGTTTGCCCCTCCAACCATCTTGCTTGTTATTTTTCATTTTCTCCCACCAACTTTTGTAATAATGCTTTAGTTTACTCTTATCTCTAAATTTACTCCAAGTTATTGTTATTGAAGTATACACTTTAATTGATTTTGTAATTCAACCATCATTTTTAGTTTCGTTTTTTGTAAAAGTGTCATTTTTTAATTTATTTTAGTTTTATGCTGCATGATTTAATATTTAATTTTTTTTAAAAAAAACACGCAATTAAAATAATGTAAATTACGAGCTAATCCTTCGTCATTTGTCTTAATGTTCCATTAATTTCTTAATGTGTATGTAAAACAATTGTAATGAGAAACTTATTGACTATAAAACCCATTACACATGTATTGGAGACAATTAAGATATTTGATATTTCAAAATCCAATGATGCATAAACACAAGTTTTTTTATAAAAAGAAGACGAATGTATGATATTTTAAAATAATAACTCGAATTAAACTGATTTTTCAATCTTGTTTTATTTGAAGTTATAGAATTCGAATTGATTTTAATTCAATTTGATTTTTGATATCATAAGTTGGATCTTGGACTGGCTACAGCATTTAAAAATAATTGCCAGAAAGTTGTTAAAATGACAGGAAATTTAAAAAAGAATAAATTAAAGAAAGATACAAAATGTAATGGGAGATTGTGACAAATCATATGCAATCCATGGACCTCTACATGTCGAATTGATGACAGGCACTCATTGGTCCTTTTCTATGTACAATGTTTGGCCCAAAATCAAATAGTTATTTTAGGAAAGTTAAACCGATGCATCTACCCCTCTCAATTTTCAAATTTTCTTTTCTTGTTTTTTTTATTTAGGATTTATATATTATACATATTTTTTTATATACATACACCTTTAAAACTTATCTCAAACACTAAATTGAACTAAAAGTATTAATAAAATTATATAATATTGATGTAGGTATAAGAGTTACAAAAAACTTTAATAATGAACTGTTTGATCAGTCGAACCTTTTGTTTATTTTGGTGTCAATGATTACTATAAACAGCAACAAATTATATTCTATAATTGTCATCTACAAGTTTTCATGTGATATTTTACAAAATTGTTTATTCTCTATGGACAATGAAACAATTAGTGGTTCTAACTTCTAAGTAATTCATTTTCTACGAGTTTGTTTTTAATTGTTTCATTTTTTCCTAGTAAAACAATAATAGACTAGTTACATAATTTCACTTTAACAATTTTAACTATAAACAAAATTAACACTAAACCCCCAAATTAATATTCTAAGCCTAATAATTAAACAATAACAATTTAACAATAAATTATATATTAATAAATCAGCTCTTATCAATTTAACAGTACAACCTGAATAACTATAACTAGATAACTAATCAATTTTTTTTTTGGCAGGCTATTAATTTAAATTGCAACATTCTTTTAAATAAAAGACTTTAAACGGGCATTGGACTATTAATTTGGGCTTTTCTTGTTTTAGTTTTTAAATGTGATGCTTTTTGGGTCTGTAAAATTATTTTAAGTTAGCTAGAACAAATTTAAATACAAATTATAGAGGCCGAAAATATTTCAAACATATATATAACAGACTAACCAGAAATTAAGTCACTTGGCATCCATCACGGCAGCCAGCCACCCTCCTAATATAATTGTAATTAGAGTAATAACATAAGTAATGATCGTCAACATCATGCAAGAACATAAATGGACCCTCATATCACTAAGTATGAAATTTTTTTTGGGAAAAAGACACATGAAGCAACGTTTGAATTATTTGGCACGTTATGATTTACTACGTCATTCGTACAAGTTGTTATAGGAGTCAAGGTGGACTTATAAGATCGATCGCCATCAAATGAAATTATCCACTTGTTAGGGAATCCAAAGTGTTACTATTTTACACATTGATAATATCATAATATAGTACAAGCAATTAAATTCTGGCAAAAAAAAAAAAAAAAAAAAAAAACCAAGCCTGCTTAGCTTAAGTTGACATACGTAAGATTGGCACTGATAAAAACTAAAACACATCAGGGTGGAAATGCCCGGGAATGGAGTTACCGCGCTGAGCCTGCTTCAGGTGCATGGTCAATGAATAATTATTCACCTGAAATTTTGTAGATAAGAAGATTTGTCAATGAGATAGATGCAAGACCCAACTTTCGTAAGAATTTTATTAAAATAGGTCCCAGTAAGTGATATAATATCAATTAAGGAACTAAGATAAACATAACAGGAAAGTAAATTATTGAAATTACTAGTCCCAATATTATTAGTTGAAAATCGAGGGAAATAGTTTTAGGAGATTGTTTGACTGTAAATAAGATGTCTTGCATGGCTTTAAACAATGAAAACCAAAAGAATTTTGTTTATTGCATAGCAATAACCATGAGAAATTGACAACCCTTCGAAATTTGCTACAATTTCCATTGTGACATCCCAAAATGAAATTTGTTGAAGTTACTCATAGAACAGAGAGGGTATCAGTTTTCAAGGATATCACTTCCAGCCCATAAAGTGTTGCATCCGTCCCAAGTAATTCAGTCAAAATGTTGGAAGGACCTCAAAGACCAACACTATAGAAGTATGTTGCTAAATAAAATCAGTGACAATTAATTAATGTTTCATGTAAGGGCTAGCTAACAGGCCTTTCCCTAGCAGTGGTAAACGCATGTTCTGAGGTCGCTGGTTGCACGATTAAATTGATTAGATAGGGTCAACAAATGGGAATAATTGATTTAAGGTAGTACAAGTAATCCTGAAATATCAAATAAACTAACATATTAAGAATACAATACAATTAGTTAACAAAGTTAAGTAAGTCAACAAGTTATCTCTTACGGTCGCTCTTAGAACTAGTATTGAAGTCTATGTATCTCAGTCCCTTTTCCCTCTATTTTCTAAGACAGATCCGTCACTGACACGCTAAACTAGTATTGAAGTCTTTGAATTTTTTACCTTAAGCTATATTGCGTATTGAATTTTAGTTTTAAAAAGGACTCAAAGATAACGGGTTGATTTTATTTATTGGGCTAATAAGTATGTAGTTGTAAAGGGTTTGGGTTTGGGTTTGATTTTATTTTTATATTATTTGTCAGTCATTTATTTCTTATGTTTAATAAAAAATATATATACTTCAAATTTATTTGTTTTATTTAATGCTATAAAATTTTTTAACAAAATTTCAATATTGCAAGAGCACCGGTTGCACATTCAAAAATTCATTGGCCGCACAAATGAAAATTTTGAAACAATTATACTAAAAAAGGGATTGGCAAGACCCGCCGTTCGTGCTGCCCCTCCTCAAAATATAGGTCTGCCCATGTTCCCTAGTTTTAAATTAACCTATCTCTCTGCTAAGAAGGCAAGAAGCTAAATAGGTAACTTTTAGGATACTAAACTAGGACTAGCATATGATTCTCTTCCATGTGCCAAATAAGGTTTATGAATACAAGTTTTTCAGGCATCAAGGCAGGGCCTAAGGTCAGTTGTTTCCATGGCTGTTCGTTCTAAATACATGGAAATAAATAGGATGCAGTTGAGTTTGGCAACCTTACCTCAAGAGTTCTCAGTTGCTCCTGGTATTGGGATACCATCTGCTTGAGGTTATGCAATTCTTGGTCCCTGTCCTCAAACTCTCTTCGACGCTCATGTTGAATTGTTACGCCTCGCTTCAAGATGGAGTTTTCCTGAATTAATGCATGGAGTTGTTCTTTCATCATCATGTTCTCCTGTAATAAAAGCCCATTTTAGGTGGCCAAACAAAACAATGGAAAACCCCAACAAAAAGTCAAAGTGAATAAGGAAACTCTAAGGTTGCGTTTAGTTCACGAAAACTAGTCATTTTTTAATTTCAGTTTTCAATTTATAGTTTTTAGAAAAAAACAAGGGTTTTCATGAAAAGTGAAAACTTGTTTATGATGAAGTTTTTGTTTTAAAAAAAATAAGATAGGTGATTATAGAATAAGAAAAATAGGTTAGATGATTATAAAAAGTAAGATAGAGAAAGAGAGTATAAAGAAATATAAGGTAAGTTATAGAAAAGTAAGAGAGAGAATATGAAAAGTGTTATTTTAAAAAGTGAAATGAAAATTTACGAAATTGTTGTAAAGTAAACAAGTTTTCATTTTTGTTGAAAAGTGAGATGAAAATTTTAGAAATTTTCGGTAACTAAACGCACCCTAACATTCTATTCAAAGCTAGGTTTATTTAGCCATACCACATTCATGTAATGTATAAAAACAAATGCTCACCATTTAAATGTTCATCAATACATACTAATCAACCAAATGAAATTTAAAACATGATGTGTTAGATAGTCACAAATGATAAGCTGGACATAATATACTGAGAACCAATATTAATCTTCAATTTTTTTTTTTTTTTTTTTTTGTAGCCATCTTCTATAATTTATCCATATAATAACAAATCACTTCCAGTCAAATACTTTAAACATACATATGAAGTTTGATAGCAAAATGTCAAGATACATTAAAAAATTCCAATTTCTGCATTAAATTTTATTATAGGCTTTGCATGGTCAAGTTTTAATGTATGCAGTTCAATGGTTGGCATGGGTATTTATCACATATATAGTTCAATTGAATTTAATAAGGCATCAAGACTAAACATTAGCATATGAAATTATGAATGGTTTCGGCTGTGCCAGTCTATTCTGATTGGTTTGTTCTCTCCTCAACGCAAATCTAGAGTTAAATTATCAAAATTTTCAATGTCTTCCAGTTTAATGTGTATACCTGCTGAAGTTCACTTGTATGCGCAATGGCATGTTCAGAAATAGATTTTTCCAAGAGCTCAAGTGCTCCTGAAGCACGGGTTCGGGCATCGTCCATGTTGGAGGCACTCAACATTTCTCTAACGAAAAGGTCAACCCATTCTTCACCATCCACATGTTGATTTTGAGGTGGTGCAAAGTCAACGGCCACAGGTTCATCGTTTGCAAACCCATTAGCTGCAACGTCATTTTCAAGTTATCAATTTATCATATATAGCAAAATTAAAAGGGAAAAAGATGATAGAAGGAACAATAGATATCAAGTTAAATGGAAGTACCTTGAGTGTGAAATTGATGAATAGTTTTATTCCCAGCAGCAGAAATCAAGACACCAGATTCAAATTTCTCAACAGTGCCCAAGCGTAGCTCAGTAAGACTTTTTATGGCAATTTCTATGTCATCACCACATTCATTCAGTGCTCTTTCAAGTAGCTGAAAAGAATATAAATTTGGTTTTACTAATTAGCAGGAGTACAAAACATATCATTCACATGCTTGAACCATTCACCATATCAATGTTGTAAAAATCGGCCTAGGCGGCCGGTTAGGCGGCGCCTAGGCGCTGGCCGGTGGGGTGCCGATGCGCCTCACTTGTGATCGGGCTAATTTAATCGGAATCGGCCTAGGCGGTCCTAGGCGGTCCTAGTCGGGTCCTAGTCGGGTCCTAGTCGGTCAAAGTCAAACTTTTTTTTTTTTTTTAAAACCAGAAAATAAAAGATTAACTTACAAACTAAGTGACTAACAGCCCCAAACTTTTACTTGGTTTGATTTCTTGGTTTCTATGAAGTAGTGTGTTACTACATTACTAACTTACAATTAGTTGTTTAGTTTATTACTTAATTAGTAGTAGTTTGAACACTTGATTGTTCAACCTTCATATTTGGTAATTTGGTTTATAATTGTTAATTACTTTAGTCTTTAAAGTATGTGTATTTGAAGATTTTAACTATTATGGTTGTCTTATAAAACATATTTTTGGATGTTATGGTTAATTATATTTATATTTGAATATTTATACATATGATATATGTATAATTCTAAAATTTACATATAAAAAATCCCAATCCGACTACTCCCCGACTAGTCCCCGCCTAGGCCGACTACTCCCTAGTCCCCAGTCGGCCGGCCGACTCCCGCCTAGCGATTTCTACAACATTGCACCATATGTTATAAAAAATCATTAAAATATTGCATAAGTTTGCATACTCCTAGCTCGGAGAGTTACATACTCACATAGTCACATGTTTCACATTAACTCACAATCTTATTGGATGACAAACCGATACAGTTACCAATAATCACTCTTGATTAACCCAATAAACTATAACCCTAAAATTAACTTTTTGATTCATGTTCATGCTGTTTATGCCTTGAAGATATGTAAATGCTTGCTTTCGTATCGAACCCGATGGTCACAAAAGAGCAATAATATCATTGATTACAGACCAAGAATAAATTGAGTCCGCACTTGCAAACTAGAAGTTGCATTATTGTAATATTTAGATGCATCATTGTACCTCTCAAACACGCTTGGTAAACCACTTTCTATGAGCTTTTGTTGTATCTTGCTAAACTTAATCGAGTCTGTTCCATCAGAGTGCTAATGTCTTTATTGAAGCGTCCATCCTAGCAGACCAGGCGTACTCAACTTGATAATGAGTGTTGCTAAAGAAAATGATAGAAGCGACGGCCTAAAGTTTGCAAGCTTGTTCTAGGGGTTGTTTACTATTTAAGTTCTGTCTTGATTAAAAAGAAGGTCTGGATAAATCTTGTCTGTCTGGAATAAGTGTTGTAGAATTTCTTTTTTGTGCTGATTGAATGGTCTAAACAACAACAAATATCCATTACCCCTCTATTTAAAGCTAGTATTAAACTTAATATTGAATGTATAAAATTAAAATTTAGTGACAACAATTATAACGTTTTAATTTATAAAAAAAAATTAATAGTAATAATAAAACTATCATTATGTATAGTAAATAATACTAACTGTTAACAATAAAATGTAATGATTATGTTAATAATAGTAATAATAACAACAACAACTATATTGATAATGATGATGATCATAATAATAAGAAAAATAAATAATAATTATTATTATTATTTCAAGATAATTATAAACCCTTAAAATCAGTGACTTAATCTAGACAGACACCTTTCTTGACTTTCCCCATTATGTTAGTTTGTCTGGATTTAGTTACAGAGACAGTCACATATGGCTTACTGGTCACAAGCTAACAGTCACAAAAAATCTGCTTTCCTTCCATAAATGATTTGTGTTAAAATCATTAAACAATGATCGATGTCAATTTTGGTATTGAAAGGTACTCTGTGTTTATGTTGGTTTTCATTTAGTAACTTGGTATAGTTGCTCAATTGCAGACCTTAGTTGAGATATGTGCTCTTTTTGGAGGCTTTTTGGGGTGGTGTTCATATTGTTATTTTGGGTTGCTGTAGTAAATACAATTTGTGTGTTTTTGTAAGAGGTGCCAAATTGCCTATCTAATGCTACTTTTCAATTTACAGAAGTGAGAAGGGGTCAATTCACTTGAAACATGTTGGTTATGCTTCCACCCTTTTAATGTTACAATAGTCAATAGGGGTTCAAGATTCAAGATATATGAATATTTAATGCTCTAATTAAGTGATGTAATTTACATACTTATGCTGCTAAATTTTGATACATCAGTTCATGTATTGGCCAAAGCAGCTAAAGGTGAAAACTAAAGTTACTCTTTGCATAGGATTTTTATATGGTACTCCACCTTGTAGGGTATTAGTATTATGAATTCATCATATACATGTAACAGTAATATGTTGGATTAAGTTTCAATGGATGTTTGGGCTGGCAGGCACATGCTGCAAATCTTGCAATTATCTCACTTTACAATGGTTAAAGTGACAAAGCACTTTCATTCCATTATAGTCTGTTGTTGTCAACAAAAACCAAGAATTTCAATTCATAGACAAAACCACTTCTTTCCAACAATAAATAGTTCAATGAACCCAAGTGCACCAAAAACTCCCGATGAACCATTTAAACAGCATTTAAAGCAGAAAGTTCATTCCATTCTATTGTTATAACTAAAAGAAGAAGAAGAAAAAAACCCTAGATAAACAAAAACATACAAAATTTAAAGTAAAAAGAACCTGCTTATCCATGTCCGGGAACATGAGAAAGAGACGATGGATTGGGAAAAAGGTGGAAGCAGGTGAAGAACGAATTCTTTTGGAAGTAGGAGGCGAGGCGGAGGCGGAGGAAGATGAAGAAGGTAGGTTATGGTTATGGTTATGGTTATGGTTATGGTTATGATGGTGATGGTGGAGGAAAGATGAAGAAGATCTTTTCCGGCACACTACCGCAGACATGTTGTGTGGGCAAACCCTCTCTGTTTTGTATAATCGTCTTCTTCCACCTTATACCTTGCATACAATATTTCAATCACTTATTAGGGTTCAACAGTTCCAAAATCACAAAGGAAGGGATTCAATTGAATATCTATAGATATAATTGCTTTGTTCATCATCCATCAGATGATATTTCCTTCCATTGGGAAATGGTATCATTATTTTATGTTATCCGGGCCTCGACTCTTATCACTCTTTGACTTCCTCTACTTGCTTTTTGACTTTGACTTTTTCAACTCAACCCAGGCACATCACGATCACATGGGTCCGAATGATTTCACTAGCATTATGACAATACGGTTCGGGCGGAAATTTCATTTCTGGTCTTCATCTCTGCTTTTTTAATACTTTTTCTAATTTCTAATCTTGCTAATAAGTTTATATCCTCGTCTGAGTTATTTACATATATAATTTATAATTTATAATAAAACTAAAACAAAAAAATTGTAAGCAAAAGATTTATAACGCTATTAAGAAGATATACAACAACAATATTTTAAATTATAGACTAGTCATATACATTCATATTTGATATATTCTATAAATGTAAAGAATAATTTACATTACAAAATTAAACGTATATAATAGTTCATATTAAAACATAAAATAGAATCGGAATCAGGTTTGGGGTCGGGGTCGGTGATTAAAGTGTCCCCTGTCCCTGTCCCAGTCTCATTCTCGTTATTTTAAATCGGGGATTCCCTATCCCATCTCCATCCTCATTCCCATCACCGGTCAACTCGAGAATTCTCCAGTCAAATTGAAGTTGAGTTACGGATTTCCCATCGAATATGAGTTTTTTTTTGCCAACTAAGTACTCTTTCTTTTTTCCTTTTTGTTTTTTATCCATGTTCCTCCTTATCAGGAAGCATATTGAAATTACTGAATTTTTAATAGTTATGTGCTTTCTAGTTTATATATGTATGTAGTGTTTCATTTTTATATATTTGAAAATCAAACTTTTAAAATTGTTCCATTCAGATAATTTTGTTACCTAAAAATTAGGATTGACCAGTTATCAATGCTTAGGTTGACAGTTTTTTTTTTAAAATAGCACCAAATAACAATGTACTATTGAGTTTGTACACATTTATATTGTGTACTTTTTGTGTACGTTTCATAGTCAAATTTTTAAAACTGCATCAATTCAGTAGTTAAGTTATCTTAAAAATGATACCAACTTGTTACTATGTTTACGCATATTTTTTTTGTATAAAAATACTTATAACCTCGTTTTTAGGTAATCCGACTACTTAAATTAAACACTTTTTATATTTTGACTATCAAATGTGTATAAAAATAATATACTACATGAATCTATACAAACTCAAAATGTTTTTTTTTGAACGGCTGGTGTGGTGGTTATCGCCTAGGTCAAGTGCCGACAGATCTATACAAACTCAAAATGTTTTAGTTATTTGATGTTATTTTTCCTTTTTAATATCCAAAAATATTAATAAGTTAACAATATAAATGTAATTTAGTAAAGAAACGTATATAAATAGATTTTGAAACGAATTGATCTAATATATTTACGTCATGTACTTATGTGTAAATATATATAATTAATAATTCCAAGTAGAATTATGGAAAGAAAGTTATATCTAAACGACTTATAAAACATATACACTAAAAGAAAATTATATAATTTAACAACATAAATGTTATATGGGGTTATGATAATTTAAATGTTATATGATGATATGGTAGCTACTATCCTTTTTATCTTGGCTATGTTACTTTCATTTTCACTATTTTTCTATATTTATTCATTACAATTCATGATTATGTTTATACTTAATTTCTCAAATACATATCCACCAATTACCGTCTACCATCTCATTTACTTTCCTTACCTCACATGCATTCTTTTTTTATATTCTCTATACCTATATGTTTGTATATTCAAAATTATTACGTCAATACAGGGAAAACAGTCATGATAGCTACATTACACATTTTCCCATGTTATATATATATATATATATATATATATATATATATATGTGTGTGTGTGTGTGTGTGTGTGTGTGTGTGTGTGTAAAATAAATAATATTATTTCATATACCCGATCATAAAAAAAATAATATATGTAAATTTGAAAAATGATGTTAGAATATGAAATATTGGATAATTTCTTATTCAAGTTTTGGAACCGATTCGAATATATTTAGAATGTTTGGTAACTACTACGGTAAATAAGAGATGAACGGGTCGGGTCGCGCCATTGAAGACTTTGTGAATGATTTATTGGGCTGATATTAGCCCAAATTGTTCTTATGCGTTCCCCGCTTTACATCGAACTAATATTACTCCTTTTGGGCCTAGTTTTATTCTTTTCATATGTTTCTTTATCAAAGAAGCTCGGACTCCCGGAGGAGTAAAATAAGTAGTACCGAGATTCTTATCCCACGGCCCACGCATTACCACGGTTTGAAAACATCATTTTTTAATAAATAAAGAAAAAATGGTATTAAATAGTTGTACACTTTTAAGTTTATACTTATCTATTTACTATATTTATTTTATGCATATTAAGTAGTATAATTTTAAAAGTGTTTCGGTTAAATAATTGGATGACATGATGACCGATAACAACATGTCACCCAATTATCTAACTGAAAAATTTTTAAAAGTATGACTATCAAATATGTATAAATGAATAAAAATGTACACTGCATAAATGTGCACAAAGTTTTTTTTTTTTTACTAAGCAAGATAACATTGTACCGGTCATCAGGTCACACAATTACTTAATTGAAACACTTTTAAAAGTACAATACATAAATGTGTACAAAAAAATACACTAGATAAATGTGCACAAATTCAAAAGTTATTTTCCCATAAATAAATATATTGTCTTTATCTTTATCTTTATGAGTAGAACAAAAAAACAAAGGAACATGAGCAGAAAAAGCAACATAGAAATATAAATATATGAATTAAATAGTTTAAAGTCAAAAATATTTTGAAAAGCTATAAAATGTTGAACAAAAATAAAATTAGAAAAACATAAAAGGGAAAAAAGGATTAATTATGATGAAAAAATACAAACATGTTTTTATATTTTATATGTTTTCGTATATCCATGTTATATTTTCTGAAAAATGCTCAAGTTACATATTCTAGTTTTAGTTTCAACTTGTTTTTTTATTCATTCATTCTTAATATCGAATAACTTACAAATATTTTTAACAATTATTCTCTTTCATAAATTTTTATTTTTTATGGCTTTTAATATTGATTCTAAAAAAATGTAAAATATTTATTAACACGTATTATATCATTATAATATATGAATCAAACACGTATTTATAATGAAATGTTTAAAAAGTTTAGATCTATAACTAGCAATTTAGTTTTTTAATTCACATCTTATAAGTATTTGGTATATTTTTATGAATTTTCTAAATAATTTATTAACCAACCATTATCGTGCATAGATTTCTGACATAGTTTAATAAATAACTTGTTTTATGTATACCAATTATTGGGGCAGCTCTATACCAAATATGGTAATTACTTATAACACAAATCTTGGAAGGTTAATGTTACATTTTTTCACTTAAAATTGTCAAATTAACGACTTATTATGCATGAAGCAATAAACTTTATGTAAAATACGACGATCGTTATAGGATGTGCTCGACATGCACGTAGCTTACTGGATATAAATCTTATTATAAAAGTTGAAACCTTTAATATTCAATGAAGCCTAAATCAATAAACTTTTATACATTAATTAGGGTTTTCTTGTAATATTAAATATGGTTTATTTCAAAAAGTGTATTATATATGGTTGAATCAAGATCATTTTCACGAAAGTTGAGGGTAATTTTTGCTTCAAAACTTGAAGACTAAATCTAAACTTTGAAAATCTTGCAAATCCTTCATAATAAGTTTTTGTGTTTGCGTTATATTTAAGGTGGAAATTTGTCAATTTGATTTCTATTTTCTTTTTTTAATAATAATAATAATAATAACTATCACTTTCATTGTATAAAATCCCTAAGAATATTAGTTACTTCTGAATTTAATGTGCATAACACAAGTATCCAGATTAAGAGTGGAGGAGGAAAGTAGGGAATCGGATTCATTATTAAAGCGAGTTCACTTTCCTATTAGTTAGAATCTTCAAGCAATTTGGATGGTTGTTGTTTGGATTTGCAGATGTAATTTAAGACTCTAAGCTTTGTTTCAAGGGATATTTATGTAAAAACTTTAAGTTAGATATAATTGTGATTAAAACTTTCAATCATTTTTTATTCCATAAAAACTCTCAACTGGTAAAATCTCATGAAATTGGAATATTAATGGTTATAACTGACAAAAGTCACAAACCACCGCCAACGACTCTCACCAGTAACCACCGTAATTTCACCAAAAAAGTAAATTACAACAAAAAAAGGGTTAATATCGAAAAAACCCCATAAACTTTTTTCCTGATTGTGATAAAGTTTGCTTAACTTTAGTTAATTAGTTATTAAATTAATCCATATTAGATTTAGATAGATTTGATTTGCTTTAAAATTTAAAAATAAAATCAGTAAATGACGTGGCAAAAGGAAAAAAACGACATGTGGCAAATTAAATGAGAATATACCATGTGACATTTAGTGACTCTTTTAATAGTATAGATAGATATATTTTGAATTATCATGTAAAAACAATAATAGTTTCTCTCTCCGTGTGTGTACAGGGGAGGGTTGATTTTGCACAATAACTCTATTGATACACAATCTCTTTCGCATGGTGTGTAATCCCCTTACGTGATATATTATGTTTTTCTTTACGATGTATTGGTTTTCCAAGGATCTTTGATGCATTTTGTTTCCATTTATATATATATATATATATATATATATATATATATATATATATATATATATATATATAAATAAGGTTGAGATCATTGCAGAACCTAAAGTTTGTACAAAACTGTAGAATCATATATTCGATGTTGAATGTTCAAATTTATAACGTTTATTCGATGTTGAATATATAAAATTCACACGATTCAATATTGAATATCCAATATCGAATATTTAATGGTGAATATTTAATTGTTGAATATTCAAATTTGATTTTTATATTAGATAAGATTTAGATTTGATTAGATATGCTTTAAATTATTTTTGTATGAATTAATTATAGATTTTGAAAATATAAAATACAAATGGCGATAATAGGTGATGACATGTGATAATATCAAGCGACGACATCTGGCAAAATTAGTTGCTTTTTTATTATTATTTATTATGGATATATCATCGCCTCTAAAACATAGTAAGAGGCAAATTTCATGAATGACGCATTGGGGGTAGGAATAACATCTCTCTCAATGTATCATCACACCAACATTCCTTTCAAGTCCCACGGCAGACAGCGTCTCATGATGCTACGCTGTGTTCTTGAGACTTTTTTAACGGTGGAAAAGAATGAAAACAAAAGGAAATTAAGAAAATTAAAATTAGTTTGTGTTCTTTTTGATTTTTCAGGATGGAAATGAAATGAAAAGTGATAAAATTATAGTGTTTTTGGCTCTAAAACTTTCTTTCCAAAAGTGGGGAGAAACCAACGGAAAGAAAATATCTATTTTATTTCCTTTACTTTCCTCTACTTTGTTTTCTTTACACCCTCGAGAACACAGCGCTAGTGAAATGACCATTCACCCCATTGAGAATTCTTATTAACAGAGTGTTTATTTTGCGTTATGAATGATATTATTATCTTATTACGTTATAGTAACGCAAATAACTGGTTTAAAGTGTTTGGATTGCATACATTAATACGTGATTATTTGCGTTTAGAGTTAATTCTACCACACTTTTTTCATAAGTTAAGAATATAGCTTATTTACTTAATAAGTGATTATTTGGTCATTTTCTCGTCCCTTCTTCCCTGTGATTTATATCACTTATCCTCTCTATGTCTATATCTATATTTATCTCTAACTCTTTTCTCTTTGTTTGTAGAATTAAAGTTTAAAAAAGGGACAACTAGTGACATATAACAAAAAATCAAGAGACAACCTTTAAAGTATTCAAATTGTCGACAAAACACTTTTTCTAAGTCTAACAATCGACGAAAATGCATCAATCTTGATTTACATATTAGGATACGTACGTGTATAACGAATTAACAATTCATGATGATAATTAAACCTATATTTAAGTTTTTGGAGCGAAGATTATATCATTTGTTCATATCACTTTTAGACAATCCTAGCTAGTATCATTCAAATAACATATTGTTAGAGACATCTAGAACATAAATTCCAAAAATGTACTCCTGAAATCAAGTTAGATCGTGTATGGAAAACTTTGTATATGTTGTCCAAAAGTCCATGATGATGTACTGTTTGAGTGGCATGTAGAAACAATAACATCTTACTTTAATAAATGTGTTGGGGGTGCCTATGATGCTTTAATTTGTATAATCAAACTTGTATATACACACAGGGCCGGTCTTGAATATTTTAATATCCAGAGCAAGATTGAAAAAAATGTATTTCTAATAAAAATTTTTTGCAACATATTATTTTTTTAAACATGTTTGACCAAGATAAAAAAATGTATTTTTAAAAACACAACACTATTTTTAAAAGGTTTTGGTCAATTATCGCGCTGAAAAATTTAAAAAAATACACGTACAAGCCTAATATATTAGTTATACGACTGAAAAAATGATGTCCCTTTATGACTTGATGTACGGGCGGTAGCCCACGTGGCCCTCCCCTTAGGGCTGACCCAGTATATGCATGTTCTTTGGTTGAATGTCCCAAGGGGTTTTATGTAGGTGTGAAGATCAAGAGCGGTGGTTCAATAAGTTGATGATTACTTGTATCATTTTGATATATATTGGAATAAGCAAAACGTGATTGATAACGTGTTTGGTGACAATCAACAAAGTAAGGCACATGACGTATATTTAGTGACCTAGTCTAGTCGTCTGTGTTTTATTGAATGGAAAGTGATAGTTCAAAAGATACATTATAACAGTGACGAGGTCTGTTTTTGAATGAACGGTGTAATTCGATCCAAGGTGAGGGAAACGCTCTTAAAGGTTTCCTTTAGCTAAGTTATCTTAAGACCAAACATTGATATGGGGTTTCAAAAGTGGTCCTATTATAAGTGATTTGTACACAATTTTTTGGTCTATCATCTACAACAATTACTGCTTTATGAATTTGTATGCAACATATAGTTATTAATTGTGATGTAATAGACACACTATCAATTCATAAAAATGAGAAATATATCTCATATATACTTGAATTCGTTGACTTTCATATAATAATATAATATGATGAACAATTGTATTTTGAGTGCAGACATTTAAAACTTTAAAAAAATCATGTAATATATCTATATTGTTCTTTAGCACGTAATTTATTTTTTTCCAAATAAAAAAATTCTTCACAGTTCACATTCTTCCTTTGGGTTTTATTTAAATATTTTGTAAGGATATTAACACATAATTATTAGATATTATAAGTTTAAATGAATTTTATATTGAACTTTTTAATAAAATCTTGATTTTTTTATTTCTGTTGAATCTTGACCCAATTTGTTTTAAGTAATACTTTGGCTTGATGAATAAATTTTATAATATAATATCTATATATACTCTATTTATATGAGAATTTAATAACAATATATTCTCACACTTTGAAGGTCATGATGCATTGTTGGACATCAAGGAACCTCATTATATGCCTCTTTTAGAATAAAATACTTTTAAACTTTAAGATGTTATTTTCAACAAGGCATCTTGTAAATAATGATGAATATATACTAAAATTTCTCTATTGCAATATTTATCTATAACTTTTAAACCTTTACATTGAATTATATTTTTAGTAAGCTAAAAACGAACATTTTTTAAGCCAATAATTCTTTTTAAAAACAACCAACACTACCAGTTATTTAACCTAAACTACCGTCTATGTCTCAATTGAAACTTGAACCCACAATCTTTAAGTTAAGACGACACATTGATACCACTAGGTCAAAAACCTAATTGTAACAAATTTCATTCTTTATAATGCGTAACAATTACATAAATGAAAATTTTTGTAAAATTTTATGTGGGTGTAGAAATAATCATCTTTGTCAGCATTAATCGACCAATAAGAACAACTTAAAAGTTAAAAGTTTATTGCTTTTAATTTATTTAAAAAAAAGTGGCACTAATAGCTACTCCGGAGTCTCCGCCCTCCGGTCATGAACTTTTAGTTCAAGTATATCATTTTCTTTAAAGCAAACAATAATTTTAAATTATTATTATTAAAATCCAAAACTACAAAAATGGTATTCGTATATTTTTGCAAGGAGTTGAAACAAACCAAACGTCTTGTATATTTACTACTATGAAAAGGTCTTTGATTATCTTTATGATATTTTGATATCAATATTTAATGGAATGATGGTAGTTGAGGCATAACTAGTGACAGTTGTAACATTCGTCTGTTTTTATTTGATAGAAAGGAGACAAATTTTGACTAACTGTGTTTATGCAATGCAGGTTTAGAATTTTATGAATGCTACCAATTCAACATATCTAATTGTAAGTTTTTATCATGAATTTTGTTTATTTCCAGTATATATAGAAAGAGAGAGAGATAGACATACACATGTTTAGAGGGTCCATTTAGTTTCTCTTTGGCCTAAAACATGATAGGAACGGTCGTGTGTCACATACTTGTTTTTTAATTATTTAATGAATGTAACATATTTTTAAACTTTTTGTTACTTATGTAACATATCAAATGGTAAAAAAAACTAAAGGTATCATACATTGATCATAATAATAAAAATTTTGAATAATAATATAAAGTATCTTTTTTTATCCAATTTTCCTTTTATTTATCATAAACATTTTAACAAGTTTTTCTAACTTGATGTATTTATTTGATGTAGAATCAAAATACAAGTAAAATGGAAGGAAAAGCTATCCAATTCAACTATCGAATAACGTATAACCATTTCACAAAGTAAACTAAAACTGAAGTAATGTGCAATAATCAGAAAAACTAAAAGTTAAACTAACGAAATGTGTGATGATTAAACATTATAGAAAATTAACATGTTTATCTTGAAAGTGACTTAATCCCTTTATAAATTGAATTATTTAAAAATATATATATGTCAATCATATAAAATGAATCAAAATAACAAGTACTTATGGAATTCGGTCTAATCTTTAAGACTGTTTTTTTTTTTTTTTTTTTTTTTTTTTTTTTTTTTTTTTTTTTTTTTTTTTTTTTTTTTTTTTTTTTTTGTAAATTGAAACCAGAGATATTTATTAGCAGTTAAGTTTAATCACTATAATTTATAAATCTTATTCTAAAAGGGGTTCTTGGTCTATATATGTAACATCCGTCATTTTGACCTGGTACGTGTAATCATTTTAGTGAATAAATAATTTATTAATATTGGGTTGGTCCAATTATATCCCGTTTCGTGGATTGATACGTGTCGGGATTGGGCTTGCGTGTCACCGGGTTATAATTTTAATGAACGGATTATATTTTTGGGATCGTGGGATTAAATGGGTTAAATGAGCATAAATATTGAAAATGTGATATCGGGTTCGGGTTATTGGGTTCGGGACCGGCCGAAATAGAGATAAATATATATACGTGTTATCCTTTTTACCTTATCCATTTTGAGGAGCCCTAAAGAGTGTGTTGTGTGTGTATTTTGAGAGCTCCAGCAGCATAATTCATCTTCAAGCTTCAAGAATTGATTGTAGAATCTGAGATTTGACTTCATCATCCTCTTCATCTTGTGTTTGAAGCTCAACAAGGTAAGGATTCTTGTGATTAGCCTTCAATTGATGTATATGTGTGTGTGTGAATTGGGAATTGGTTTGAGAACTCATGAGAGTATGTTATGTATGGTTTTGTGTACCTTTTGATGCCTAAATCCGTATAAGTGAGGAGTTTGATCTCCTGGGTTGAAGCTGAAATCGCAGGTCAAGGGTGCAGGGCTTCGCAGTGTCGCGGCGCGACGACCAGGGGTCCGCGGCGCGACCAACTGCTTGCAATGAAAATTCGAGTTTAGTCTTGTGAAATGGGTTCGGGTCGAATTGTGTCGAGTTTTTCGGGATTGCTCGGGTTGTGTTCTGTTGGGGTTGAGGTCTTGTTTGGGGTTGCCTTGAGTCGGGTTTGAGTTGAGTTTCGGTTCCGTGGGGTGTCGGGTTCGAATTGGGTTCGAGTTAGTGTAATTGTGTGATATGCGTTATCCGGGAATTGTGTTTAATTATTGGGCCACCGTGTGATTACATGGACTAGTGGACATCGAGCCGGATTCGATCAGGGTGCTCAGACTTCAGGGAATCAATCAGGTGAGTACTCGAGACTTTTCTAAACGCTCGTCGTCCTTACGATTTTAGCTGTGTTGCTATCTTGTGCGTGTTATGTCTATGTGAGACAGGGACGTGGACCTCAGGTATACTCTAATCCTTATACGTGTTATGTATGAGATGTGAGATCGGTCCAGGGGTCCGTGATGAGTCCCATACGGACGATAAGTCGCGAAGGGGAATCGCGCGGGTTGACTGTCCCTTACAGTCCTTGGGGCGTATATATACGGCAGGGCCTGTAGCCGGGTAGCTTCCGTGCTACAGGGTATTACCGACCATTGCTGTGTGCGATGTGTCCACCGGGGAGGGGTCCCCATAGGGCTATGTGTACTCCGATCTCATACTTGTGCCTTATATCTGAGATATGTGTTGGGCTATCGGGACAGGGACAGGGACATGGATTGTGTGTTATGTGCTTATGTGTAGAGTCAACCCTCGCGTGCTCACGGGCTTTATAGCTCACGTATTCGAGTCTAACATGTTCAGGAAATCAGAAGGGATCTCAGCAGCCGCAGAGATAGATTCGGATTGACTTGAAGTCGGTTATTTGTTGATGTAATGTTTTGAATCGCATGTAATAGTTGTTTTGGGAATTGTGTATCTAATGATCGGGATGATATGTTTGTTAATATGGGATTATGAAATGTAATTGTATGCCATTATCTATGTGTTAAAGTTTTAATTAGCCGTAATCTGCATTATCCTATGACACGTGTGTTATAGATCCGTTGCGTTATTGCCACTTATGATATTATGTTGACGTGACATTTCCGTGATCGGGAGGGGTGTTACAATATACCAAGAGGTGGTGATTTTAACTCATTTATGTGAACCGATCGAACAAACAATGCTTAAAAATTTAAATTTATCTGATTTTTAAAAGACTGTTTTGATGAAAACTGTTTAATATATCGCTTTTAAAGATTTTATTTAAAAAAAGTCATAGCTTACTATATCTAAAATATGTTTGACAAAACTATTTGTAGTTTCGAACTGAAACTTTTAGGAGCTGTAACTCTTTGAAAGAACTTATACTTTTAATTTTAATAAATGTGTTCGATAAAATAAGTTGTAACTATAACTTCTAATATTAAATAACATAAAAATATATAAAATATCAAAAAGTTGTAGACATTAATTAGGAGTCGTAGACTTGTAATTTTAAAAGGACATTAAATTTCAAAGAAACATTAAATTTAGTACTAATTAATATAAAAAAACATTAATTAGGAGTTAAGATGAGTTATTTACTAAAACGTAGTGATTTGAAATTTTTTTTTTTCAAATGATAGTATTTTAAATTTTAATTACCAAAAGATGGTTGTTTTAGTTTTAATTATTAGAAGATGATGTCTTTATCATTTTACTTATCTTTTTAAACCAAAAGTTGTCTTTTCTTTTTTCTACTTTTTTAAAAAAAATTAATATTTATCAAATTTCATAAAATGAAACTTTTATAAATTATCGATTTTATAAAATGAAACTTTATAAAATACCGGTTTTTATAAACTTTTACAAAACTTTATAACACAAACTCATATATTAAATGATAACTTTAAAATAACAATAATCAATACAATAATTTCAAAACGTAAAAAGTTACTTTTAAGTTTCTAACATTAGTCATTGACATTCAGAATGAATAATATCCACATAAACATTTAATAAAATCCAACAATTCACAAGTATAAAAAAAACTTAAACAAATCATATTTGATTAATCAACATAAACGAAAAAAAACTAGAATATTAAATAAATCACACGTATTTGGGATTTGTTATTCGTTTAATAATTTACAAGTTGGACGTGTGAATTATATAGATATATACTTATAGTATTTTAATTTCTTTTTGTTTAAGTTGATTGATCGAATATGATTTGTTTAAGTTTTTTATATTTGTGAATTGTTTATTGGTATTTTGTTTAAGACTTGTTAATTTTAAATGTACATGACTAATGTTATAAATTTAAAAATGAAGTTTTACGTTCTGAACTTATTGTATTGATTTTTTTTAAAAGTCTATGTATAATGTTTGAGTTTGTGTTATAATTTTTCATAACAATTTTTAAAAATGATATTTTATAAAATTTCATTTTATAATTTTATAAAATCGGTAATTCGCAAAGTTTCATTTATAAAATTGGTATTTTCATAAAATTTGATAAATATTAGTTTTTTATTAAGAGTTGAGAAAGAAGAAAAATAAGAAAATGACTATTTTTGGATAAAAAATTAAGTTAAAATCAAAACTACTATCTTTTGACAATTAAATTTGAAAGTACTATCATTTGGGAAATTAATTTTGATAATCACTATGATCTAAGAAATAACTCGAGTTAAGACTAGTAGTTTTTATTTATTAACAAAGTAAAAAAATAATTTTATTTAACTAAATGTTTAAACTTATTTTGAAAACTATTTTAAATAGCTTATTATGAAAGAATATTTATTTCGGATTAAAAAAACGCAAGATCTCTCATCCAAGGTTCAAACAGTGTTTTTGAACTTGATATTTCAAAAAATAAAAGTCGAAATTCCTGTAAACTCTCGTAAACACAATATCAAACACACCCTTTATATAGACTGTTTAATTCAGCTTTGGTATCTCCTCATGCTATATCAGTAATGATTCTATTACAATGTGTAAATTAAAGTTATAACTTAAAAAATTTACTGCTTCTGTACCAAATATTCAATTTAGAATCATCCACAAACCACAACTTTTTACTGCTCCTTTTTTGTAATTTAGAGAGAGGGAGAAAAATTTAAAAGTAAGGATATTTGTGACAATGATGATTGATGAAGAATATTGGAATGGTAAATGACATAATACAAACATACCCTCTGTAAAGCTAACATTTGTGTCAAAGAATTACTCTAAAACTGTCCCATTTTACTGCCCAAATTTAGTAATTAAAGAGAAACGGAGAAGAATTTACGAACATACCCTCTGTAAAGCTAACATTTGTGACAAAGATGATGTGGCTAAAAGGGCAATTATTTTTCCTTTTATGATCACCCAAAAACTGTCCCATTTCACTGCCAAACTTTGTTAAGTAATATAGTCCAATATATAACATTTTAAGGTGTGTTTTGCACGCTAGTTGTAGCTTCGAGCTAGAGCCGTAAGTTACAGCTTTTAATAGCTGCATTTTCTTGAAAATATGGTAAGTTGCAATTTTTAATACCCGCAGTTTCATGAAAGAACTGAAGTTTTTTGTTTTTATAATTGTGTTTAATAAAAGTAATTACAGTTGTAGCTTTTAGTATTAAATGATATAAATGTACATTAATAATAATTAAAAGCTGAAGATCATAATTATTCCAAGGGTAAAGAAATAAATTTATTTGGCTAAAAGTTCAAGCTCATTTTAAAAACTTATCCAAGTAGCTTCTCGTAAAATTTTTTTAAGAAACTTTTATTTTCATATTAAAAACTCAAGTTCTTATCAACCAAAAAGAAGCTTTTGGACTTGAGATTTCAATAATTAAAAGTTGAAACTTATAAAAGTTTTCGAAAGCATTTTGCCGAACACGTCCTTAGCCTATGTTTATTTTGACATTTTCATATTTTAATTCATCTTAAATTTTAAAAACCAGATTTTAATTCGTCTTAAATATTAAAATTTAGGTTTTAAGTGATTTTTAATTGTTACATTTCAGATCTTATCAAAAAATAAATTGTTTGTTAAAGTTCAGACTTAATAGATTAAAAACTTTGAAATTAGATCTGAAATTTTTTTTTTTTCAAATTAGATTAATATTTTTTTTTAAATTAAAAATATTAAATTATTAAATTACTGTAATATATACATTATTTTATTTAAAGTTTTATAAACTAATTAAATATAATATGTAATCAGTTTAACTTTCTATAAATTAATATTTAAATTTATTAATAGATTAAATTCATTTCAATATAAGTTCGATTTATTTAAATTTAAAAATTAATATTCAATTTAGTTAGCTACAACAATAAATTATTTTAATATATTTGCTATATATTATTGTTTTATTCATATAAATTAATTAAATATAGTATATAATTAATTAGCTTAATATAAAATTAATAGTATTAAAATTTCAGAATCCATACTTTAACGTAACAACCTAAAATTCATGCAATCATTTTAGATTTCAGAACGTTTAATTTTTTTAAAAAACAAATTCAGTTACATTTGCCTTGATGGTTTAAATAGTTACCGTCGTATAATTAAAGCGATTCACATTTTATGATTCGACTTCGTTTTTGTCCGTGGTTGATAAATTCTTTTGAAGACGACGATACATTATAAAAAAAAGGTATTTAGGTTCCTTTAAAAGCATCCAAAAACTGTCCCAATTCACAGCAACTTTTTTGGTAATTAGAAGAAAGAGAAAGGCATCGCCACAGAGAAAAAAGTGGTGGGCAAAAAAGTTGTTTTTGTACACAATGTTGATAGTGGTGATCGATGATGGTCATCATTGATGCTTCTCTACAATCTTTTACTCAACCAACTAACATACAATCCTCTCTCTCTCTCTCTCTCTCTCTCTCTCTCTCTCTCTCTCTCATATCACACAAGTAGGCCAATAAGAATCCCCCCATTTTCTTAAATTCCATTTCAACATTTCTTGAATGTAAAACACCCACATGAAAATACACCCAATTTAGTGAGAGAGAGAGAGAGAGAGAGAGTAAAACAGAGGCCATGAAGATTGGTTAAGAAAGAACAAAAGAATCAATCTTTTTGTTCATATCATTTCCAAGATTTATTGAATTACAAGCACCCACATGAAAGAAGGTTAAAAGGCATGAAGATTAGCTAAGAAAAGATCTTCCTTTCTGTTCATATCATTCCAAGATTTCTTGAAATACAAACACCCACATTAGGAAAGGGATTAAATTTTGCGCTTTTTTAGAGCTGATCAGTGTGGGGTATGGAGATTGGTTAAGCAAA
The DNA here is from genome assembly GCA_020465985.1 of Centrapalus pauciflorus. Lineage (NCBI taxonomy): Eukaryota > Viridiplantae > Streptophyta > Magnoliopsida > Asterales > Asteraceae > Centrapalus > Centrapalus pauciflorus. Next base: position 71,758 of record JAANYP010002291.1, read on the forward strand.
TATTTTTCTTTTTGTTTCATATAGTTCCAAGATTTCTTCAATTATGAACACCCACATGAAAAAAGATCAAAGATAGAATATTTAGTGAGATCAAAAGAGAGAAAAGGATATGGAGATTAAGTGTGGTTGTTGGTCAGTTTTAAGACGCAGTGTAAGCAGTGGTTCTTGTAAGCCATCTGTTGAATCAAGAAGAAACTCTGCCGCTTCTTTCCCAAGAACCAGTCTTGTTTATGATGCAGGTACTTTCTAGTTTTTTATTCAACAAAATTCCCAATTTTTAGTTATCATTTTAACACTATATTCTTGTTTTGAATCTTTGCCTAACTAGCATTTTTATTGTTTTATAGTTTGTCGATCTTAATTATGCGTCTATATTTGTTTGCCTTTTGCTCTGTCTTGTATACGTTTTGAAAAAGACAATTGATTCTTAACGAGTTATTGACATCCGCGCGTTGCTGCGGGGTTAAAATATTGATTACAAAAATAAATAATGAAAAATACTTTTCAAACAATTCAAACAAAAAGTGAAATTGGAAATCTGATATTTCAAAAAGCAAGAGAAACGATACAGTTAGTTGGTTCTTATGATTGACTTTCTAGATTTTGCAATACTAAAATTTCAACAATGTCTTACTAAATCGGACCGGAACCAGAATTAACTAATTAAATATTCATAACCATAATATGAAAATTTGACATTAATTAGATTTAATGGTCAATTTTATTTGTTGGTTTTACGATCAAATCAAAAAAGTTTATAACGGTAATGTCTCTAATACATCGATTAGGGTTTATCAACATTATAATAGTAATGTACAATGTTATACATGATCATATTGAATAAAAAAATATAAATATTATATAGTTACATTTTAATTATAAAACAATTGCATTAGAATTTGTATCGTGCATTTTAATAATAAAGTCTTTCCATACAATTAAATAAAACATAGTAGTTTCAAAAGACAACTCCAAACATAAGTACAATTAAAATCACAATTTTAAGTGTGTAAGAAAATGTTGAATAATAAATGTCAAAAGAGTACTAAACGAAAATTTATTAAAATAAAATGGCTAAATAAAAGATAACACTAAGACAATGGTGTGTTATGAAAATTCTAAATTTAAAATTAACAAAAAACGTGGTTGGTTGAACACAACTGTTATAATTTTTTTTGATTTGGTTGGAAAACCAACAACGATTCAATGTTAAAATTCCATATTATGGTTATAAATATTTAATTAGTTAATTATACTCCGATCCGATTTAATAAAACATTGTTTGTAATTTTAGCATTGCAAAATCTAGAATATCGATCATAAGACAATATCATTTGTATTGGTTTTTGAAATATCAGCTTTCCAATTTCACTCTTTGTTTGAATTGTTTGAACGTTCAATGTTATACATGATCATATTTACAAAAAAAAAAAATTTAATACTAAATAGTTCCATTTTTTAATTATAAAACAATTGCATTAAAATTTTGTATCGTTCATTTAAATTAATAAGGTCTTTTTCATACAATTAAACATAACATAATAAATTCAAAAGATAACTTCAAACATATGTATAATTAAAATCATATTTTTAAATGTAATAAAATATTGTAATAATAAATGTTAAAAGAGGATTAAACAAAAATTTGTTAAAATAAATGCGTTAAATAAAAGATAACACAAAGATGAAGGTGTATTATAAAAAGTTTAAAATTAAAAAAAATATATATGAAAATTTTAAAATTAAAAAAAAAAACCAAAATAAAAAAACGAATAAAAAGAATATGAAAATTTTAAAATTAAAAATAAAAACCAAAATTAAAATTAAAAAAAAAAGGAAAAGTTCAAAATTTAAAAAAAAAAAAAGAAAACCCAACCAACCATGGTTGGCCAAGTGGGAAACTTTCATTGGGGTAGAAGATTACATAATTGTATGTATATATAATTTGATCAAAGGGAAATGACTAAAATACCCATCAACACATTAACAAATGACGGTTGTGTTTTTATTAATCAAAGCAATACCCATCATATGATTTTGATCATTTACCAAATGCTAACAATGGTCTCATTTAGTTTATATCATTAATTATATGACGAAAAAGACAATTATGTGAAGGAATAAAATGTTCTTTTTCAGCAACAGAAACCCGTTATTTGAATGCTAGCAATAGGGAGATGTGTGCTCCTAACGAACCTCAAAACTCTTCGGATATGGATCCGAATACAAATCCAAATCCAAATCCAAATCAAGAGTTGCATCGTTCGGATAAGAAGCCATGCCAGCTCCTTCAATTCAGCTTCCATGAGCTGAAATCAGCCACTGGGAATTTCAGACCGGATAGCATATTGGGTGAAGGAGGATTTGGTTTCGTGTTTAAAGGGTGGATCGAGGAAAATGGCACCGCCCCGGCTAAACCCGGGTCAGGTATCACGGTTGCGGTCAAGAGTCTGAAACCAGATGGTCTTCAAGGCCATAGAGAATGGGTGGTTAGTAACTTAGTAAATATGTTTTTTTTTTTCTTTTTTGTGTAAAATGTACAACTCATCAATGCATGTTAGAATGATCATATTCATATTCCAAAGAAATAATAATTTTTAACGAATAGCACTCAGCGTCAAATCTGGGATTTGGACATTGCGAAAATGCTAGTAGTACATACCTGACGTCGCTTGCATTGGCGGGTACAACCCGTTAATGCATGGGCTCGCTATTTTACAATTATAAAACTTAAATCTACGAACCTTTTGATTAAGACAACATGTTTTTAAGGTACAACTCGTTAATGCATGATGCGTTTAGTTTATGAAAATTTTAATATCACTTTTCAACGAAAATGAAAACTTGTTTACTTAACAACAATTTTATAAATTTTCATTTCACTTTTTAAAATACCACTTTTCATATTCTCTCTCCTACTTTTCTATTACTTACCCTATTTTTTTATAATACTCTATTTCTCTCTCTTACTTCTCATCACCTATCATATTTTTTTTTTATTTTTTAATCACTCATATTGTTTTTCTTAAAACTAAAATTTCATCATCTAAACAAATTTTCACTTTTCATAGAAACCCTTGTTTTTTTTTTTCTAAAAACTATAACTTGAAAACTGAAATTGAAAAATGACTATTTTTCGTTAACTGTTCCATATTGGATGGTCTGAGTTTTGTGGTACAACTCATTAATGCGTGATACCATCAGTCAGGAATGCATTGATGGGTTGTACTGTACAACAGATTGATGCATCTATCTTTTTGATGATGCGCATCTTGGAAACTTTTTTTTTTGTGATGGTTTGTGCAGGCAGAGGTTGATTTTCTTGGACAACTTCATCATCCCAACCTTGTTAAGCTCATTGGATATTGCATCGAAGACGATCAACGGTTGCTCGTTTACGAGTTCATGACTCGTGGAAGCCTCGAAAACCATCTCTTCAGAAGTATGTTTCTCCAACAAGAAAAAGAAACCAAAATCCTCTGCTTTTATTTTAAAGAATTTTTTATGTGTTTTTATAACTAAAGAAAACGATATGCATGTTTGACCATAAAAGTCAAGATGAACGATACTAATAGTAACATGCCTAATTTCTTGAAGGAACAATACCGCTCCCGTGGTCTAACCGGATCAAAATAGCGACCGGTGCAGCCAAAGGGCTAGCGTTTCTCCATGGAGGAACGGAGCCCATTATTTATAGGGATTTCAAGACCTCGAATATCTTGCTTGATACCGTAAGCAGTTTTAATTTATTGTATTCTTTTTATTTAGAAAATAATCTTGTTTATATGATCATAGTGACCATATGAGCTTTTTCTTTCCCTTTTAATTCGTCAGGAATATAACGCGAAGCTTTCGGATTTTGGTCTAGCAAAAGCAGGACCTCAAGGAGATAAAACTCATGTTTCTACTCGGGTCGTAGGAACTTATGGCTATGCGGCTCCCGAATACGTTATGACAGGTACAATTAAATCATGAATGTTGTACAAGTTATCAGATGTTTTTCATTTGTATATTGATATGCTACAATTATCAATATATTGTGTTGTGTTTACTGAGTAAACACAACACGATGAATTTCACTTGGTTTCAATTAGAAGAGCCTTTAATAAACTAGTTAAGGTTTCTTTTGAATTCTCGCAGGACACTTGACATCTAAAAGCGATGTTTACAGCTTTGGAGTTGTACTTCTAGAGATCTTGACTGGTCGGAGATCAATGGACAAGAAACGTCCTAGTGGAGAACAAAACCTCGTTATGTGGGCCCGTCCATACCTAGCTGACAAACGAAAAGTCTACCAGTTAGTCGATCCTCGATTGGAGCTAAACTACTCGGTGAAAGGAGTCCAAAAGGTCTCTCAAATCGCATACAACTGTCTAAGTAGGGATTCAAAGGCCCGGCCTTCTATGGATGAAGTCGTTAAGGCACTAAGCCCATTACAGGACCTTAACGACTACGCGATTCTATCTTATCATGCCCGGATGTCGCAACAAGGTAGGCGTAAAAAGAAGCAACTCGAAGGGACTCAAAACGGTTCTCGTAATCAATCCAAGTAGTTTAACTACTACCCGAGGAGCTCAGCTTGTAAATATAAATTGTCTGTATTTCTTTAATTTGAGAACAAAATTTAAGACTTTATGATGTGATTTTTGGGGTGTCAAATATTTCACAAAGCTGATGTTGAATTGAGGACATGTATATTGTGTGCATCTTATAGTTTCACTAATCTGAGCCCAATAGGCCCATTATTTAATATGCAAGACAAAAACACAACCATTGGTCCATGAACTTAAGTGGGTCTTTTTTTTTTTTTTCCAGGTTTCTTTTTGGTGTATAATTGTTTTGTATATGAATACGTTGGAAGCCTGAAAAATAGAGAAGAAAGAAAGTTTGGGTGTTTAGTTTGGGTTCTATAGCTATTAGACCTATAATTTATATAGTTAAATTAGTTTTAATCTTCATGTAATTGAATTTAAATATCATGGTTCGTAAGTTTGTTAATTGTTAGAGTTTTTTTATGTTTGAAATTTTGATTATTAGATTGATTTTGTGATAGTGATTATTGATTATAGTGAGAGAGATATATACCATGTGTTACACTGATTATTCGATCAATAATTTTTTTGTAATGAAATGAATGATCAATTTATGAATGACTGTCTACCTTCATATATTTAAAAAATATACTGGATCACATCAGTAGCAATACATTTATAACTTTCAAAATATGAGAACTCCTCAAGAACACTTATAAGAAATATAATCGTAGTGTAAGTTCAATATTTCTATATTAAGAATAATTTGTGTCTATAATATTAGTTGTGAACCATTTCAACCAAGGATATGCTAAGTGGTCCATTTGTCACCTCGAGTAAATTAGGCTCCATGGTGTTGGAATCCTGAATTCATTGTTGTTGGAAGCACATAGAAATAAATCTTTTCATCTTCATAAGTACAATAATTTACAATAACCAATCATTCAGATTACAATATTTGTCGGTTTACCTAGAATGCAAGTATTACAATGACGTTCCTCTAACTTTTCACTCAACGAACTCTTCAAAATAACATTTGTCCAAACAACAATCAACAACCAAGGTAAGTGATAAACATTTGTTTTGAATCCTGATATAAAAGATGAAAATTAAGAAGATACCGGTTATAATGACATTTAATTCTGTTATGATAATATGATACAACAATCCAATCAAATTTATAGGTAGCAATGGTGTGACATTTTGTCTCAACTTCCATATGTGAATGTGTTTGCAGAGAAAAAAGGTTAACTCATTTGTGTTAAATTTGGTTAATCAATATTGTGCTAAAACATTAACATAATAACATATATGATAGGGTATTAGGGTATAAACATTGAGATCAATATATTGTCTTGAAGAAATAAATACATATATGATTGAATACCACTTACTGTTTATATTATGCACTAGGACTCACTCGAGTTATAGAGAAGCGTCAATTTAACTGTTATACGTACACATGTAGTTGTAGAGCGTTGTGTTTTCCAAATTCATTTAAGGCAGCATTGTGCTCAAGATTTGAATATACGTACGTACTTTATATGTAACTTGCTTGCCTTAGGCGCACATCTTATATTCGGTTGTGCATTCCCACGTACGAATGCATTTGTCATTTAACAAGAACACAAGCTTAATAATATATAATCGAGCTTTCGATTCAAACCTCTTGATAATTCTAAGTAGCTCGAACAACTAACTAGCATGTACATGCATGTATATGTATGAATCTACAAGTTTGACTAACAAAAGATGAAAATAAGGAGCAAATTAATGATTCTTTTAAGGAAGTGATATTGGCACGGCTCAATCTAAAATTGTATTTTACCCACGTAAATCCGTTTTCAGATTGAACCTCACCAACATCGCTTTTCTAATTATTTGCTGCCGGAATTTCCATCAATGTAAGTTTACTATTATAGTAAAGATTTTTATCTAGGCCGTGTTCAAGCAACACATGCATATATGTGAATATAGAATAATTAACATCTCTAAATACATCATGTGATAAAAAGAAAGAAATAAACCCTTCAAGAGGGAGAAAAGGAAACAAAATATTTGAACAAAAGTGACCGTGTAACGTAAAAAGGCACATGAAATGATCAAAAAATTTCTTTTACATAACACTAAAAACATCAAGGATGTATATGATATTAATGAATAAATTTATGAAATTTTCATTGATTTTCTACTAGACTAGAAACCGCATTCCATTATCTAAATTTTCCGATTTATGTACAGGTTAGTCGATTCTTCTCATTTAAATTAATAAACAGTAGAAAAGAACTTTTACCATATATTTGGTTTTCTTTACTATCTACTTGACAATCAAAGGAAAAAAAAATATAGAAATATATGAAATGATTCATTTCTTATGGTGCCAAATGCATGCCAAGGATGTGTATATGCCTACAATCTACATAATTACATGCATGTGAACTTGTATGTGTGTGTGTGTTTTTTTTTTTTCGTGAAGTATATGGTTATTTATAGAAATATAACATAAGAGAAAATATAACACATTTAGTTAGACCAGATATAAACGCTCAAGAATTAGTTTTACACGAGAGATGACTAGCTCGATTGATAGTGGTACGTAATGTAGAATACTAGCTTGATCCTTGGTGAAAGGATGGAATTGCAAGATCAAAAGAATGTAAGCATGTTTAAGTAAGAAAGGAAGAAAAAGGGTTGATGTATGAAGAAGAGAGGGGTGATGAAGTTGATGTTTATATATGTAAAGGGTTTGCTTTGGAATGATGTCAAGAGGGAGCAAAACCTGCTTTAGTCATGCCTTGCTTGCTACTCAAATGCTGCATTCTTTTCACTTCTTAAAATAGGTGTTATGTTTTTCGAACACATACATTTTAATTAAAATGTTTGATTATTTATTTGATACACACGTAACACACCAAGATGAACTCCATATAAGATTTTTTAAGTTGTATCAGATCCTTCGATTAAAACACTTAACATGTGATAAAAAGATGAAGGTTTTCTACACACAACTTTGTTTAAATAATTAAAATTCCACATATTGTAAGCTATAAGAAAACATGACATACACCCTTAAGTTGTGTTTCATGAATAAAAAAGAAAAAGATGAGAAGGAGAGGAAAATAAAAGGAATAGACTGAAAATGATGATAAACAATATCTGTTATTTTCTCTTCACTCTTGAAAGAAAAAGATGATAAATCTAAATCTATCAGAATTCAACAATTTTTCCTCATTAAATGATGTTGTGAAATACGACAGATTTTATAGTTCTTCCTAATTTCTTACTTTTCTCCCCTTAAATGATGTTATGGAACACATCCTTAGGTGGTTTGGTGGTACTTTGAATGTAATGGATGAAATTTATAAGCTACTTAAACCGATGATAGTTACACATGACATAGAAAGCAAAAAAAATTACTATAAATTTCTTTCCTTTTCATGGTTTATTCTCTTCATGTTGCTGATAAGGAAAGATGAGAAATAAGATTTACATTAAACGTCATTCCCTACTCTTTTTCATTGAGAAATGAAAATCAAGGTTCTTGTCACATAATAAAAAATTTACATTTGATACTTTTGCATTCCATCATATCAAACACCTCTTTAATTTTAAAAGTTATATAATAATCACAAATATATTATAATGATCTAAGTAGACATTTTGAAAGTTCAAATGCCTAAATAAAGTTTCAGACTTAATTTTATGCACACCAACATGATTCTTTGAAGCAATTTGAAAAAAAAAATTATTCACACAAACACATACTCTCTCTGTTACATTCTTTCTTCCATTTTATTGAAATAGTTCAGAAAACCTGAAACAATAATCAGAATTCTATCAACCTCAAGTTCCTCAAACCATATATCAAACCGAACAAATTCAACATTAACAAAAATTCTATCACCACCAATCAATATTTCAATATTCTTTGAACGGCTTTTATGATGGCTTTGAGTCGTTTCAAAGTTGTTACCGTAATACCCAAGAAGATTTTGATTACTAAGAAGCGATATCCGAGACACAAGAGGTATCCGATGAAAACGATGAGAAAGAAGCAATACCTACCCCACGGTTGGAGTGGCTACTAAAAGATGTCGAATTCTAGAAGGACCAAGTCCGAAGTGGTCTGATGGCTCCAAATGGATGGATCTCTTGTGAAGAAGTTGGGTTTGTCCAAAAGTTGATCGACTTTTCTGAGGATACGAATATTGAAAATGCGCAACGTAAAGGCCAATTTTAGAAGGAGTTGTCGTTGATATTATTCTTATAAAGGGAGAAAGAGATTAAAAAAAATGTGACGCTGATATGGTTATTGATAAAGAAATAGAAAAGAATCAAGAAGACCACTCCTCCCACCCGAAGTGTTCCATTTCGTTCTTCAATATTATTCTTCTATAAAATATTAGAAAGATACGACATGTGTTTAATATGTATTTTTAATAGATAAAAAGAAGGGATTTGTACTAAAAAAACCACTAAGTTAGATCATTTTTACGACTAAACCCGCTAACCATTTTTCTTGTCACAAAAAACTCTCATCCGACTAAAACTTATCAAATAGTGATTTTGCCAAAAAAAAAAATAATAATAATAAGTGACCTGCAACCGTTTAACCAAAAGGCATTTTTGCTTTGGCCACCACTTTCTTCGATAACCCCACAAGAAGATATGATCTCGAATTAAAATTCGAAAACAAATCAACGATTTAAATTCTAACAGATCGAACCCAAAGCCTAAATCAACAATCCGACTATGAATAAATCAATGCTTCGAGGGTCGACAGAGTCTTCATTGGAGGTGGAAGTGTTACCATCTGAGATTTAAGTATATATAACCCTAAACTAGAAACCAAATTGGTAATCATAGGACTCGTCGAAGGCTTCAACAGCCACAGGAGAACTTGTCGGAGATGAAAGTAACTGGTTGCAACAGATAACATATTGGTCTTGGTTTCATGAGATTTCAGTCGGTTGGGTTTTTTGTGATAACAAAAATTGTTGGAAGATTTAATCACAAAATGATCTAACTTAAATATTTTCTCACATAAAAACCCCAAAAAGAATCGATTGTTCTCTTATTAATAATTAAGAAATGATTGATACACCTAAATAACATGACTAGATTTAACCTAAAAATATGAGTGTGACGTATGACATATGATAAAATCAAAAAGAGAAATGAGAAGTGAGAAAATGTTCAAGTCATATGTCATTCATTTAACGGGTTAAGGATATTTTTAGATAGAAACATGTACTTATGATCAGTTCTATCTTTATATGTTAAAACTTCTAAAGATATCGTGACATACATTAATTAAGTGACTTGTTGATTGTTTAATGTTAAAACTTCCTAGAAAATGTAAAAATCAAAAAGAAAAGTAAAAAAGGAGAGAAAGAAAACATTCATGGTAAAGCCCCTATAGTTTCATAATTTTTATTGGGAACCCCAAAAAGCTTCTTTTATTTCATGAAGCCCCCATCTATCTTTCATGATTTAAGCCAATTAAGTTGGCGTGCCATTAACCCAACAGAATCCATCACGCCTTATTCTTAACCCACCCCTCTCTGGTCCCATTTCCGTTTTATTCCTCTCGTCAAAATTTTTATACAACTCCTTTTTTTTAAATCCATTTGTATTCGATATTTCATATCAAAATAATCATATTTAATTTGAAGTAATTTCAATAAAAGTCTTTATATTGTGTATTCAGTTTGTTCTTGTAGAAGGACCAACATGCCTATCAAAATTAAGCAAAAATGTTATTTTTTAAAATAAAAAAGATATTTAAACGAGATATTAGCGCAAAAAACCCTTTAGTTGGATTATTTTCTGCGATTAAAACCTCCAATCATTTTTCATTGCACAAAAACCTTCAACCAGTAAAATTTTACAAACTTAGGGTGTTATCGGTTAAAATAGATTATTATGCTTACATGGCACACATGTGGCCCCCATATGGCAAACCCGACTTACTCACGCCTACGTAGCATTACATGTGTAATTTTTTAACTGAATTTTTACATAAAAAACTCTGAAGTTGGGGACTTTTCAGATTAAAACCTTTAATTATTTTTTTTTTCTCACATCTAACTGACGGCCACATTCATCTCCTCCCTTCTCCTCTACTTTTCACGACTCCAATGACATCATCTGTTCTGAGTTTGTGTTTAATGTTTTTTTTATTTGGTTTAAACTTTTTCAGGTTTGTTTATGAGTTTGTTTTTATTGAAAAATCATATATTTTTCACAAACTCTCGATTTTACGCTTCGATTCAGATATTGTTTTTGTAAGATGCCTTTGATTATAGTTTTATGATCATCGATCTGTTCTCTCTCTATGCAAAGGTTTCAAATTTTAATTTTGGTTGTTTATCTTCAAATGTGTTTTTCATTTTTTATTCAAACCGATTTCCAGATCAGATGTGGTCTTCTTTTTTGTCTATGTTGTTGGTCTAGGTCTGTTTTAGGTTTCGAAGATATCCATTTTCTATATGTATATTCGATTGACTCTTGTACTATAATCTTGAATTTCAATTTCGTTTGTACAAATGGTTGCATTTTTAGGTCTAGGTCTAGTTGCATTTTTAGGTTCCAATTTTTTTTCGTTTTTGCTAATCTAGGTTCCAATTTAACTTATGAATATGATTAGTCAGAGCAGCGGGTTCGTCAAAGGGTGAGAGTTTTGCTGAATAAAAGTTCTTTGTTTAATAGACAAAATTTTAATAAGATTTCACGTCATCGAAATGCAATCGGTGAAAAAACCTAATTTTCATGATATTTTGTCGGTTCGAGATTTTCTGTGCATTTAAAAGTGGTTTGGTTAACTGAAAAACAAACTAAGAAGTTAGAGGTTTTTTATGTAAAAATCTCTTTAAAAAATTGACATGCATCAAGTTGTAATGAGCTAAACAGATTGCAAGTTATTTTTCAAAAAACTCAAATTAATGAGGTTTAGTCGGTTGAAAGTTTTTTATGAAGTGGAAAATGGTTGAGAAGTTTAATCGCAGAAACAATCCAACTTGTGGGTTTATTAAGCAAATTTCCCTTCGCCAAATAATAGTAAATGTTATATTATATAATATAAAATGTGTTGGTAGAAAAACAGTTTATTATATTTTATATAGTTTAAGTTATTTCATTTTCATAAAGTATATATAACAAAATAATCAAATTTTAAGAGTTAAAATTCAATAAAGAACAATATATTGGCCTATATATTGGGTTCTATATATGACGTTAGAACTTCTATATTATTATGTATTGTAATATAAATCCAAAAGAACGTGAAGCATATAAATATATACTGTTTAAAAATATTTTGAATGAATATTAAACCAAGTTTATAACTATATAAACTTGCTACCCACATTTGGCAAGTAAAGTTTCTTTATGAAAAGTGGCAAAGAGACAACCATGGGTGTTCCCAATCTTTTTTAATAGGTGGGTAGGCCATATGTTTAACCTTTTTATGAATATTATATAAAAAAAAAAAAAAAAAAAAAAGAAAACACACTTAAAAAAAAAAAAAAAAAAGTTCAACTGCATTGTCCATTTGTCCCATAGCCATGGGGTTTGGCTTGGTCTCCTTTCTTTAACCATCATTATTGAGATGTTTTGGGCATGAATAAATCAAGCTTCACCTTTTTTCATTCTTGTAGGAAGTCTATCTTTTATTTATTTATCTAATTTTTTGTATTTACAAAAATAAATCTTAATCGATTAAATGAATATATTGAATCTTTTATTAGATATATAGTATTGAGATTCAAATTCAAAACTTTTATTAGGTTATTTTAAAAAGATGACATAAAACTTTTTATATGCTTAATTATCGATGCATTACGTACCATATGATATTGACAATATACAAATAATGTAGCATCGAGTGATATAAAGTAAACAAATTAAAACAGTTTAGAGTTTAGACACATTAAGATTAATTAGATTTGAGTGACGGTGAAGTTAATTATGATTTAAATAAAACAAAATTAAAGCTTTTGATTGGAATATATATTTGGGTTATTGGGAAAGTTTAGAAAATCTCTCTTTTTTCCCTTTATCATAATTGTATGTTGGCATAAAATTAGGGTGAGAATGTATAAAAAAGATTCAATTGTTAAAAATAACAATAATTTTATGCTTCATGTTCTTTAAAAAAAAAAAAGACAAGGGCCTTCTAAGTTATAATGTGGGGGACGTTCAAGTTTCAACCACATGTGCTATTATATAAAGCGTCAATTGCTAAAGATAATAATAATTTTATTGTGTTTTTAGCATTTATAACAACTTTATGTATTTTTTTTAATCATTAATAATATCAACTTTTGTAATTTTTTTACCATTTATAGTAAAAAGTACAAAAGTTGTTGCTATAAATAATTAAAATACATAAAAGGTAATCATGTTAATAATACAAAATATAAAAGTGGATGTTATTAATTGCGAAAATACAAAATTTAATGTTATTAAAGTATTAATGATACAAAATAAATAATGTAACTATAAATGATAAAAAAAAAAACAAAAGGTTGTTGCTATTTTTAGTTGTTGACCCTTATATAAATATATTACCGGCGGAACATTGAGAAAAAAAAAAAATATATATATATATATATATATATATATATATATATATATATATATATATATATATATATATATATATATAACATGTAATCATCTTAACCGTCGAAATTAAATCAACTCTTAATATCAACCGTTTATATATGTCAGAGAGGACTTCATGATTAGTATTTATATATGTCAGAAGGAATTCGCGTGAAAGTTTGCTAGAATTTTGTCGGGGAATTATTCAGCTGAACAGACGAGAATATTTGTATAGACCGACTACAAGCGATGTTCATACATTGTATGTGTATCATGAATTAAAACAGAGATTTCGTGGAATGCTCGGTAGTGTCGAATGTACACAATGGACATGGAGAAATTGTCCAACAACATGGCGAGGTCTATACATGCGAGGCAATCAGGAACCACCTTTCAACGACGTTTGTAATGGGATCGAACCGAAGGTTCCGTTTATAATCTGGTTTTGCTATAATAAACAATCTCCCACGACATGACACCTACAAAAAATGAGATATATCTTGTATGCTCGTGTCATATTACACAATATGATTATATAAGACAAATGTCATGCAATATGTCAATTTTAAGAAATCGAGCTTTCATCTCATTAACATTCCGCTTCCAATGAATTATATCAAAACACATTATTGGAGATTCATAATAGAGAAACACACAATAACCTTCGATCGGATCTCGTGAAATTAAATATTTTATTTTTAATTATTAATTATAAATTAATTTCATTTTTTAATAAAAAATTTAGAAAGATTAGAATTAGAAAGATGGAGGGTTGAATAGAGAAAAGTTAACGTGTCACTAAAATGTTCAGAAAGACAGATTGTGACAAATGTGGCATGCCTATCACCTTAGTTAAAACCCATTACATCCCATTTTATCAAGGGGGTGTTAAAAACACACTCTCTCTTTGTTAATTGCACACCCTTTTTCTAATCTCTCACAAAAATGTTAGTGAGGTCCCATGTCATTAGATGGATAATTAAATGTGAATGTGTGTGAGAAAAGTGTGTAATTAACAAAAAAATATGGAGAGGGGGTTGTGTTGACCCTTTTATTAATGACATGTTAACAACCTCTCATACTGTTTATAAAATATTTATTTATAGTATATATATATTACGATATTGATTGGAATCATTTTGGCAAAACCTTGATGACTTTAATAGCAATTTAATACTAATAAGATTTTCAAAATTTACACACCAATTAATACTTCCACACAAATGTATGTAATTGGATTAGTAATATTTGACTTATTGTTTGACAAAAGCGTAATTGATCACTAATTTATAATCATATTACTAACAAAATTTTCAAATTTCACAATCATATTTCATAATCACAAAACTTTTTAACATTTAAAATATGATACGAGAGTTTGATTATTATCATGTATTTAAAATACCCCCAAATGATAACAAGATGAAACAAACTTGTAAATATATTAGTTTTATCAAATATATTTTAGCCATGATATACTAACAAAAAAATCGATTCCGTTCACTATCTAAAGTGATAGTGTATTATCGATTCTCAACAAAGATGTGGAGAATCAAATAAAGCTTACAAATTAAAAGAATGAATGAAAAGCAGTTTTTTTTTTTTTTGTAATGTAATGTAATTTTATTATCATGATTATATAAAAATTAATACAAATCTCTCAATATTCTTTTGTTTTCATTTCATTGTAACTTAAGAGTTTAGAATCATTAGTTAATTAAAAGACAAACCAAGAGTGATTCGGACAAAGTAAGAAGCATTTTTAAGGGAGAAAAGAGTATCTAAACAGATAAATTAGTATATGAACCATACAAACAAGGAACAATTGTAAAGGTTTCCAAATTACTACTGCCATTGAGCACATATGAAACAAAATTTTCGACCCATACGAACAACGAATGAACCTGTTTCAAATACACAAGATAAAAAGGCTAATTAGTTGACATTTTCATCATAAATCTTACAATTTTTTAATTTTTACATGGATATCAAATATTCAGGTTGTTCGTAAACATCTAAAATCAATATTCATGAACAAACCAATTAAATGTAACACATATATATGATCAGGACCGGCCCTGAGGGTGTGCAGTAAGCGCGACCGCTCAGGGCCCCAAGTTTAATAGGGCCTCATCATTGACCGGTGATCGGAAAAAAATGATGAAAATCTAAAACCTGCTTAAATATAGTTTTGAAATTAATTATTTTGTTCAAGTTATATGAACATGTCTTAATATAATTGTTTAAAATGTTTTTTTATGTATATAGCAATTGCTAGACTACTAATAACTAATAATTTTTTTTATAAATGTTTGCATTTTAAGAGTCTACCATGTAATTATCGTACAGGGCCACCAAAATTCACGGGACAGCCCTGTATATGATATATATATATATATATATATATATATATATATATAGGATCAGGTGAGAAGGAGCTTGTGGTGAGAAGGGGTGAGAAGGAATTAATGCCCTAGGATCTGTTATGTACATGATAATACGGTAGACTACCACAACACCCTATTAAATCCTCCCATATAAAATCCCTCACCCATCCTCTCTCTAAACCCTAGAACCCTCTTCTCTCACTAGTAGTCGCCGTCGGCAAATAAAATGAAACGTTACCGTCATCATATGCCGAAAACAGGTTAACGAGGGAAGGACGACAGGGACGGAGGGGTGAAGAGGCAGAGAGACGTGACGGTGGCGGTTGTGTCGTTAAGTGAACCGACCTCTGAGGAAGTAGAGAGCTCGTATATCTTAATGGTGTCATCAGACCCACCGGAGACGGCTACGGAGCCGGCAACGACGGCAGATTTGATCTGGGAGACGTGAGATGGAAAAGAGAAATTGATTCAGTGTTGTATTTGGTTATTGATTCAGTGGATTGTTTTAAGGATTTGAGCTTAAAACCCCAAATGAATCGCTCGTATGATCCTGCAACCAAACTCATCTCCGAAGATTTCGATCGTCACTCTTGAGACTCCGCATAAACAACACAACGATTTTTGCTTAAAACCCTTGAAAAGTCACTGCATCCAAAATGGTATTGAGTATTCCATTAGAATGATGTTTGCTTGTGTATTTGGGTGTTGTATCTATGTTTAGATAACATTTTGATTCAATGTTGTTTTTTTTATTTATTAAAATTGAATTATGTCTTAGGAATTGAACCACGAATGTTTATTGAATCATTGTATTAATTGTGTATGTTTATTGATTCAGTGTTGTATTTGGTTATTGTATCCATGTTTGGATAACTGTATCTTGAACAGTGTTATATTTTTGTATTTAAAAAAATTGAATTAGTGTCTTAGAAATTGAACAATGAATGTTCATTGAATCATCCTCTTAATCAAATGTTTTTATTGAATCACCGGGTTTGTGAAATATTGAATCACGGAATTATAAAACATTGATGATATTTTTCGTTAAAAAAGTAAAATTTCATTTAATGTGTAAAAATAGGATATTACTAAACTACCTAAAAATGGATTTGGAAGGTTTCCAATTGGTAGGTTGTATATTTAAAGAAGGTATGAAAAGAATCTGGTGTGGTGAGGTGCATGGTAAAAGATTAAATCAATGCTCAGGATTTCTTCTCACCTTCTCACGTTAAGGATCCTTCTCACGAGATCCATCTCCTATATATATATATATATATATATATATATATATATATATATATATATATATATATATATATATATATATATATATATATATATATATATATATATATATATGAATGCGATTAAGTACCAGAAATAGATTGTGTTGTGTACCGTTTACCAGCCTTTGATTTTGCAGAAGGCATACAGACAGGATCCAAGAAACCCAAGAGATTGACCCGCCACATTCAACTAGTAAATTTTAACAAAAAAATCAAGAGAAAACATATAACAAAAATACCAAAATTAATTGAGCTATGAACGATGCTTCTATGACATTGAAACTTGCATGATGGTTGATATATATGTACATACCAGGTCAAATGGAAGACCACCAAAGAGAAGCCATCCAAGCCCGATCGTGAAAAGGTCCTGTGTAAGTTTAAACAAAACAAATAAGTTAATATATACTAATTTTGTCCTATAATAGTTTTCGAGTCGACTCATAATCTAAAATGCAAATTTTGATACTCACTCCATTCAATTTTTGTTTTTCATCTTCTTTAAATTCAACTATATATCTTATCGTATATAAACGAAGAATTGTGTTAACATTAGATAAATCCAAGATTTGTTAAAAATTGTTGACATGACATCCACGTTAACGATGATTGTACATGCGGCGTTACATCAACAATCAAAGTAAATGATACAACGGTGTATATAGATCAAGTACACCTTCGAAGCCTAACCAAATAACACATGTATAGCATATTGTCAAAGGATAATTTCGCACCTTTAAGTTACCACAAATTGTTTGTGTAAGAGCCGAATTTAGAGTTGTATTCAAGAAAACTGCGTAATTCAACAAGAAAGCCATAGCACATGATAGAAGCATCACAGCCTACACAAAAGCAATTTTCAAATATAAATTAGAAACTAGAAAATTCAAACAATATTTAAAAATTCGTATATATAGATTTACTTAAATTTTACAAAATCATACCTGAAATCCAGGTGATGATAAGTGAGGGAAGTTTACGGTGATTTCAAGATCACCGCAAACCCATGTCCATAACAATAAGATTGGAGTACATATCAGACCTATAAAACGATCAAGATTTCATGTTTGGAGATAGATATCCAAGAACAGGGTTGGGGTGGCTTACCATTGCACCACATAAGGCCGAAGCTATTCAAGCCGCTCGATTTTCCTAAGTGGAAAAGCAAAAAGAAAAAAACAAAAGTATTTTTGTGTCAATTAACTGTCAAGGATAAGAAGGTCGATAACATAAATTTAGTTTGTATTACCTATTCGAGCTATTGAAGCTAAATATACCGCGGTACAAATATTTGCTGAGAAAACTATGGCGTAAGCATAGGAATCAAATGATAAGTCTCGGGCTCCAGCTATGAAGGCACCAAGGATAATCATCCCTACACTGAAATCAACCCGTTTGATCAAAAACCTATGACATAAGAGGTGGCAATTCTAGCCCAACAGACCAAACAAACCAAATGATCCAATTTAATATACCAAGTCAAAATATATTTTTTAGGAAAAAATATTTAATATAAAATCTTAGAAAATTATGTATTAGACAAACTGTGTTCTTAAAAAAATTAATATTAGGTATGAAGTTTATCTTTTGGTCATTGGTCCGTTCAACCCAGTTGTTTGAATGGGCTAGAATTAATTGTCAATGACATATTGGTCTATACAATCTTTTCCGTTTGAAACTGATAACATACCTCCCAATCACATAAAATGAGTATTTTTGGCGAGCCAAAATATACTCTACGAGCATTGTAAATGCCACAGTCGTTCGTCTAAGTGTGGTGTACATGGGCACACTTACCCCACGAACAGATTCCATCGAGATCAACTTTTACAGGCGAAACAAAATGCTTTCAAAGATTAAGAAAACAAAGTCTAAAGTTTCAAAAGTATAACAACACGATGAGATATGATGACATATATACCATGTAAAGCAAATACGACATTGCTAGAGGAAGCGTTGTGATCAAGGTATTCAAAGGTATGAAACTCCCTAGAAAGTTTTTCGTGCTCTCGCTTTCACCATCAACTTTGAATGAGATGATTTTTCGACATCTCAACGCGTAGAGCAGGACCGATGAACATATCATCTACAATAAACATAAATTAAGGTTAAGAAGTCCAATTTGAATTTTCTAGAGTCAAATCCACTGGTACAGAAATCTAAACCGACAAGGATTGCGATCTTCATGGACAAGAAATCAATAACTATGTTAAACTGTGAAAGAAGCTCGATGATCGTATATGTTTCTAACTAAAATGAATAATAACAGACGAACGTAATCTTGGATATGGAAACATTGAGTTTGACAATCTGAAGTCAAAATTAAGAACAGTTGATGAAGTGAACCTGGAAAAGAGTAATGACATTTGCACACGGAAACTTATATGAAGAAAGAGCAGCTTTGTTGAACAAGATCAAGAGAACTGCAAAGTTAAAAGATGAAAATATGGTCAATATTAGTCAACACACATCAAGAATGTTAAAAAGGTTGCTAACACTTGTAACAATTTCCATGTTAAAAATAAAAACACCTTCATGATTTCCACATTTTAATGATCAAATTAAAAATTAAGACAGTTTTAACTTTCTGTACATGATAAACTATGCAAGGAGACACCGACATTTGTACAAAAGCAAACAACTTTTTTTTGGAAAATCCTAGATTTATTTTGAATATTGCTATAAGTACACATCCCACCCGCTAATTTTTATTAATCATATATCTCCTCACTCACATGAATTATGTTTACGACATGAGACCCTATGATTAAACTTAATTCTAGCTCATATTAAAAGGGGTGTGATTAATTAATAATGAGATGGGTGAATGGGTGATCAACTGATTGAGCGTATAGAATTGCCATTTATTTTCATCAAATTTCACTTGAATATATAGTTGGATGGACGATTTTGGTATATCGCATAAGTTTACGAATATTCATGTGACCACTGTGTGATTTTTTAGCCATCCAAAAAATTATTTTACAAAGAAAAACAATGGTCGTAGTTAATGATTGAAACACCAACAAAATATGCCAAAATCTATTTTGGAAGTACATATAACAGAAACTTCGTACTAAAAACAAACATGGTGCAACATTGTATGATTTGTATCATGGGCACAAATAAACATCAAACAATAAAGAATGATTGTTAGTGGCTCTCGATCTTCTGTTTTTGATTTGTAACATGAACATGAAACAAGAATCATATATTGTTATTCTCTCTCTACTGTTCTGTTTTTGTAATATTTTTTTTTTTGTCTTAATACTTATTAGGTAATAAATTAATAATATTTCATTATGTGTTATAATTATTGTAGTTTCAAAAACCAATTAATTACAAGTCATTCATTATCATAGTTAAAATGTTACTAAAAGTGTAGAACATTAATACAATAATGTATGGTCAGATTTATGATATTTTCAATATTTGATATTATTATAAAAAATTAATATAATGACCAATTTAAAATGAGTTTTTAAAAACAAAAGGACATGCAACACCTAAATTCATATGACAAATAGTAATATTACACAAAAAAATAGTGAAAATTAAATTTTTAAAAAGGATGTGTACTTTATGATTTGAAAAGATGGTACAATATCCTCAAAAAGTGAGGGAATTTTACACCAAAAGGCCGAATCATGCCAGCTTGCCATGTAATTAGCGTTGTACTTTTAGCTTGAAATTTCAATAAAGATAAAATAAAAATATATATGGTTTGTATTCGATATTCATCTAACTCGACTGCTATATTATTAACGACTCATAATAATTAGGAATGTGTTCGTAGCGAACTAGCGCTCATGATATATATATAAAACAAAAAATGAATTAATTGAAAAATAAAACTAGCACAAGAATAAAAGAATTGAAAATTGAATGGTTTAGTATGGAATTGATTAAGAGTATGTTTTAATTAATATATATATAAATATGGATGGTTTAATAAATGGATATAATTGTATTTTTATTTAGGTTTTAATAACAATACCATGAATACAAAAGTATTTATACAGCAGTAGTAGTTTTTTTTTCTAAAAAATATGGTCATTTTGTTTTCATTGCAAGTAGTATACTTTAATTCAAATATATTCAAATGATTTTAGTTCACAAAATTTTAGTTTTAATTATTATTACTATTAAAGATACCGATTCTTCATTAAAATATACATCAAATCATAGACTATTTTAAGTATCTCGATCGCACTATGAATGGTTCTTAGAACCTCAACACACATAATACTAAACTGTTACACTCTACTCCGTGGGTCCTTAATTAATATCCACTTTGAATGCCATTTCATACGTTTGTAAAGTGATTATATACTTTTCATAGAATATAAATAATATTAACTTAAATACTTATAAATAATTATTCATAATTTCATATTTTTAAGGAATCACTTGCCCAAAAGATTGTTGGTTTTATCATCTTCTTAATTACATCAAACCTTTTTTATAAATTATTTTCAATTTTCAAAGAGTTTTATCCGGTTCAAATATAGAGTTTGACCTGAAATTCAATAAACAACAATAATAGCATGGGGAAATTAACAATATAAAATAAATAATTGTAGTTTGATGAGCATCGTGAGTCGTTTTATACATATTCTTAACCTCCATGTATATATAAATTTTCTGAAACGGAAACGAAGTCTGTTGAGAGAGAGAGAGAGAACCTGCACAAGCCATGTAAGAGACGGCGGCGTAAAGGCCTTTTCTGGTCATCGGAGATGAGACATGGCGCCGTGGGTCATCGTCGTCACCAGATTTCGACACTGGCAACGTTTTCTGATCCTTAAACTCCATTTTTTCCGATGATGTTTTCCAGAAATTAAGAAATCTCTGGTATTTTACAATTTACACACACTCTTTGTCTCTGCAGCTCGCCGGAAGAGAATTAGAGGGATGGGAAGATCATGAAGGTTATAAAAAAAGTGAGGGTCCGCAAAGATTCTGTAATGCACTAACTTTAACAATATATTCATATTCATATTTAGGACATTAACTTTATATTAAAGTCACTTCTGGTCCTTCAACTTTAAACCATTCAAAATTAGATACATTTATAGACAGACTTCTTATATACTAAAAATATCATTCTTATAAAAATATATTCATCAAGATTTTAAATAAATGTCAACGGGGGTTTAATCTTTGTTTGTATTTGATACATGATATCTTTTGGATTTTATGATGGTTGTTTTGGTTTTCGATCATATGAAATTCTGCGTAAAATGTTTAAATCACTTAATTAATATAAAACCTATAGTAATTAAATAAATAGACAAATCACACTTAACTCTTATGTTATATAAAACCTAATCTTACAAGAAATCTTAATAAAAAAACATAGCTAATAAATAAACAATGACCATTGACCACGCAGGATATATAATTAAAATCATAATTCATTTATTCTTCAATTTTCATATTACGAATTATAATCCTTAACGGGTGTATGGTACACTGACATCATAAAAGAATAAAATCATTTAATTTTACAAGTTTTTTGTAGTTAATGATAGTTTTTATTCACTCCACTAGATAAGAAAAAAATTTACATTAAACTTAAATTTCTACTCATTTTCATTGATAATTAAGGCATTGTCACATAATAAAAAAGCTTAAAATTCCATGTGATTTCATTATTTTGATTTCACCATACTAAACGTATCCTTAATTTTTTTTCTTAACTAAAACAAATATACATTAGACATCATAAATAATTTATACATATAAATTCCAAATACAATCACATAGTATGATCACTGGTCGTTTTTTAACTTAAAAATCACAAGCTAACTCGTTAATCAAACTATGCACATCTCTCCAACACTCACGTTGGTATGGCACGTCATGACAATCCATATCATCTAAATGCAATGTCAGTCTGCTTAGCTATCTCTTCTAAAATTAAGAATATATATTGTTATACGATTTTTCTTTTAAGTTAATTGCTTGTAACCTGATTAAACATTAATTGATTTTTTTACTTTTTAATTTTTTTAAATAATTTCCCCCTAACTATCGATCCATAAAATGTTAGAAACATAATGTGAAAAAAATTTTATTCGTGTAGGATTTAGTTAAGAAGATAACTTATAGGACCAAAATGTAACCAAATTTAAAGTTGGCGGTCTTAATTTAATATTTGCACACTTTATGGACCAAATATTTTCATGAACATATATAGTATATACTCCCCATGTTGATGTTGGCAATTCTATATTGCAAGAAAATGATTATCACGATTACTTTTATAACAACAAAAAGGAAACCGCAGATTGGAATCGGTGTGTCTTAATATTTATCATAAATATTTATCATAAATAGTAAGATATCATTTAAAATGTCTTTTAATTGATGTAATAATTTTCACATTAATTATAATACCTTATATAGATTAAAGATTCGCATTAATTTTATGTAAATGCGGTTGGTTATCCAAGAACTTAGTCAAAAAAAATGAAGTAATTAAAGAATATTAAACTCAAAATTTATATTTATTCTTGTTTTAATTTAATTATCATTGTTTGAGTTCAGGAGAATCATGATGCAGAAAGAGAAAGAGAGATATCTTGAATCAAATTACATGTATATACTAATTAACGTGTTATTTTATGATTCAGCAATACATATGTGTTGGGTTATAGACAAAATGAATTTAGGTCACACGGGAACAATAATAAAATTTTGGTAGTAGTGCGCATGCATGGTAGTTGGGGTTTATTGGCTTTATAAATATTTGGCTACTGTTGATACATATGAAACAAATGTTTATATGTGAATATTTACCATAACAACTTGTTTGTCTAAAAAATATACTTATGTAAATGTGTTTATCAGTTCAATATTATCAACAAAAAAAAATATTCATATATGAATACTTTTCATTAATTTCAAACAAAAAAAGTTATGTATTAAATATTCATTGAACGAATAAAACAAATCAGTAAATGCTAGTAAATATTTATATATCAATAAATTGATTTATGTTAATCTAACTTACATGTTGTATATCAATTAGAAGTAAAACCTAAAATAAACCATTGCTAGAACAAATAAATTATACATGATTTTGCTTTCAAATATGTTACAGCTAAATAATAAATGCATGTACAAGTGCAAAAATAGAAAATATAAACATTGATGGTTGTCCAAATGCATTTCTAAATAAAATCAAGATCGTGAAATTCGAGATCTTATCTATGTGTTTTATAATTTATATCAAAGTTACATTTATGTCCAATTGATAAAATATTTAAAATCCTAACATTATAACGATAGTTTTAAAACAAGTCTTAAAAATTATGATCATTTAATTAACTTCACTAAAGATTTATATTTTAGAGTTTGAACTCTAAAATTATATGAAATTGACTATTATGCACAAATGAGATAAATAATACATATGTTTACTTTTTTTTTTTACTTGACAAAATTGACTTAATTATAATTTTTTATGTTGAATTTAAATAAAAGTAGGTGTGGATTGAGGTCTTAAGATTTACCTACTAAAGGTCAGATCTTTTTGCTGATCATGATCATAAATCATAAGAGTTTAAGTTACTTTTTAATAATACCATCAAATTTAATCATAATGTTGTCTAAAATGAATATTATTTGTGTGTCAAGGATGGTTAGAAATCTATCAGGAAATATCTAAAATTCAATGTAATAAATATTTATTTATTAATATTCATAAATTTTTATATTTATAAAGTTTAGAGCCAAAATCAATAAGCTTTCACCAAAATATCTACGGATCAAATTAGTAAAAATTTGGAATAAACTGTACCTGTAGTGATCATTAATATTTCTTAAATCTTAGGGGCTAAACTAACTGTTCCTAGAATTTACGTCCCAAGTTTGTAAATTTGGGAATAATTGCCGTTATTTGCAAGTTAGGCGGAATCTCTCTATCCAAACATTCTCATTTTTTTTAGCAGGTCTCGATTCTCCACTTTTTTCTGTGTCTCAATATCCAAAAGCCGAAGGAATTTAGCTGACAATCACCGGATTCGCCTACACCACCGGCGGGGATGAATGAAACCGATATTCACGATTTGTCCGACGACGCCGATTACGCTGCGGCGTCCCAACAAGTAAGCAACACCCAACTTACCGAAAATTTATTACTTCATATCTAACGGTGCATTTCTTATGGTATTTTGATTCAATCAGGCGTGTAATTTTTTTGTTTGCAATTGGATCAATTTGGTATCTAAAATTACGATGCGTCATGTATTGTAATTTAGGGCTCCCGGGAACATAAAATTTCAATAATAATAATAATAGTTCATTGAGCGGTCAGGTTTTATAATGGTTCCATGCATTCGTTTCTCAGTTGATCATTTATTAAGCAGTTTTAGTGAAAAGCTGTGCGATTGGGGGTTTAATGGTTTACAGTCGACGTAATCGGAAAGCTATTTCACGGTTGTCTATGTATATAGCTTCTGAATGTCTTGCATTCGTTTATATATATTGCTTACAAGTTACAATTGCGTAACTTCGAAAAACTGTGCCATTAATTGCCATTGGGGTTTTCATGGTTCCAAGTTGACGTAATTTATGAAGCTAATTTAACTTAGGACTACACCACCGTATGGATTGGTAGAAGTGTATGCAATGACTGGGAGAGTGTATACTGTACATGCAACATCAACCCAGAGGAAGGATATTTTTTCCCATAACAAAGACCAGTTTTAGAAAACCATGTTTTGACCCACTTAGAGTCGGAATTTGAGTAATGTTCTCTATGGATAGTTTATAGCAAATGTTGCAAGGAGTTTTTGAGAGGTATAACAAAAAAAATTCAATAAACAAGCTGTTAGATTAATGTTACAAAAACTACAAAGTTCAAAGAATTTGAACGGCCGATTTGATAATTATTATAAACTACATAATTCCAAAATATGTTTAAAACACATGACATGTATGTGTTTATATAATTTTTATGATTAGGCTAGTATATCGGTTAAAACACATGACAGGCCGGTTAGATGTATGAAGGCAACTTTTATCTCTCTCTGATTCAAAGTAACCAATTAATTATGTTTCTTGTTTTGTTTGGTTTTATCTAGAAGCCCACACCTTGTGTAACTAAACAATGATTTTTTTTGTCAAAGGGATTCTCAAGCACGGGTGGGCATGGTAATAGTAATGGAAGTTATTCTAGCGAGCCAGAAAATGCAGAGATAGTATACTTAAAGGATAATGTGACAATTCATCCAACTCAGTATGCTGCTGAAAGGATTAGCGGACGTTTGAAGTTGATTACACAAGGTTCTCTACTATTTATGGTAATGTTCTATTGTTGTAAAGCTAATGTTTATTTGTTTGGTATATATGTTTGTTGGCTCTTTTTTTATTGTAGTATTATTCAGCCTTTTCTTTTCCATAACAGTCGTGGATACCTTATAAAGGGCAAAGCTCAAATGCTAGACTGTCTGAGAGAGGTTAGTCTCATTTTTCGACTTTTCAGTGTACCCATGCAGACATTGGCTTTGTCAGGATATTAAAATATTGATGCAGAGAAAATCTAATCACATGGCTCACTAGATTTTCCTTCATTCATTCATTCTGTTGGAATATTGAATTCCAATTTGAGGCTTCAATCTATAAAATGATCGTATGTCCTATGTATTTGGATACCTGGCCACCTTGGCTTGGGTGCACAAGTCATTACTACAGGAGCATAACCATAAAGCAGGTATAAAGAGAGTTAAAGACATCATCTTCTTTTGTTAGTATTACCGCAAGGACAGGTCTCTTCTTGATACACTTCTCGCAGGGCCAGTATCTTGAGGATGCTAAGCTATTGTCTTTGCAGTTTTATACTATTTAAATCATAATGTATCTGTTTCAATGCATAAGTGTGTAATTTACATTGAAGCTGAGGATGTAATTGTTGTTTTATGCAGATAAAAATTTGTATACCATTAAAGCAGTGCCTTTTTCTGATATCCGATCAATTCGTCGACACACTCCAACTATTGGCTGGCAATATGTTATTGTTGTTCTATCATCTGGTATGACCATCCATTCTTTTGCGCCATGATTGGATCCATGGTTTTTAACATCAGTTCATCTTAATTTACCTATAAAATCATGTATGCTGTACCAAAAAATGTATATCTAATTTTAATATTCCTCAAGTCCTAATTTCATAATTTTTAATTTATAAAACGAACTCCTCAGATGGATATCTGATTTATTTTATTTACTGGTTGAATTTGGCCCTATTCACTATGCACAGCATGGATGATCCAAGTCTGTGTAGTTGTGCTTCAGGGAGCTTCCTCATGTAGGAGTTGGTGACGTGGACGTCATCAATTTTGAGCAGACCATGCAAATTGTAGATTCAAACCATCTTTATAAATTTGTGTTTGTTTGGTCAAGGGAATGAAAATAGTGATCCTTTGACTTGCTCATTAGTGATCATTGTTTAATAAATGTAGCTGTAGGTTTATAGGCTATATAATTGATGAGGTCGTCAATTGCCTGGTTCTGATGGTTTGTATGCAATGTTTTAGTTTCATTAGGTCTTCTTAGTTCTTAAAAACTCACCCTCTTGCTCTTGCTCTCGCACTATATATTATATATTCACCTACCTAGACCTGTGTTTCATAAGTCAATATAGTGGCTATATTGTATAGATATATCAAAGCATGGTGTGTTTTCATCTTCATTTGCATTCTTATGCACATATCTTAATTAACATCGGCATATACAATGGTCAATATGAACACAACTTTCACTATAATCTACTAGTTTACCAACACTGGAACTTTGTGCAGGCCTTGCTTTTCCTCCTCTTTACTTCTATAATGGAGGAGTAAGAGAGTTTATTGCTACAGTTAAGAAACATGTTTTTATTGTCAGGTTGGTTCTTGTATTTATGCTGTTTCTTCCTTGAAACTGGTGTGGCATGACTAATTGATTTCCTGTAGAATTATTATAGGTATTTTTTACTCAAGAGTGTGCATGTCGTAGCCCGTAGGGAAATTCATGTTTCAGCATCACTGTCTAGCATATAGATTAGATATTATGATTACTTTCTGCCAGGAAAGCATTTATCAGTATATAAACTAAGCAGCACTCTCAACTTTTAAGGTTTGGGTACTGTTTGAGTTGGCCCCACCTGAAGAAACCAAAATTATGGATGTCACAGAAGCTTGGGTTGAAATCTGAATGTCCATTTAATGTTTGTCTTGTGGGCCCTTGCAGTTTGAGATCCTATTAGAGGCCTTGTTGTACCATTTGTTCTGTATGGCAACATGATACAAACATTTGAAGTTTTTGTATGGCAGAAGCTAATTTTAAATTTCAGTTGATTAAATAAGTGAAGTACTTGTTAGAAAAACAGGTGTATGACATAGTACCAACCAGAAAATTGCTTTCCTTTATGACAACAAGGTATTACAGTGATTTAAACATGGAGCTATTTTATTAGACATAAGTACATGCAAACAGAAACAAGTGCATGATTGTGGAATAAACGCAAACCAGAACTGCTATTTAGAATATGAGGTTAACGTGAATGCGAAAAATGACTGGTTCTTCCCAGTTTGGACCAGTTTGTTCGTGTAAGAGGTTTTTTCTATCGCAGTGACGTCAAATGTCAGATTTTCTACGATGCATTGTTGCTCCAGATGTCCTTTTCATTCTCTATTACAGCAATCAGCATGCTTTTATTTACATGTTTTGCCTTTTATAATTGGATGTTAAGCCAAGCAGATTGTTTCAGGGGTCTAATAGAACATGTATCACCACAGGTCTG
Source organism: Centrapalus pauciflorus (assembly GCA_020465985.1). Classification (NCBI taxonomy): domain Eukaryota; kingdom Viridiplantae; phylum Streptophyta; class Magnoliopsida; order Asterales; family Asteraceae; genus Centrapalus; species Centrapalus pauciflorus. The sequence continues at coordinate 100,361 of JAANYP010002291.1, forward strand.
CAGAAGATGCAAATGTGTTCCTTGTAAATAACTTTCAAGATCCTCTTCAGGTAAAGTTTATTTCAAGCCATTCTTTGCTAGTTTCAGCGTACATATAATGCTTTGTAGACCTATATAAACATGGCATTCTCGAATTCCTCATGTTTAGGCTTCATAGGATAATTCAAACCAGGTGAGTTTCGAGTATTGTTTCTTTGCTGGTTTTTTTAAACCATTTAATTACACATATATGCACCCTGACCACTGCCTCTCGATTTTTGATGTTGTTTAATCTCTTAACAGAGAATATTATCTTCATTGGAGCTTCCAGGAGCTATTTCTATCTCAAAAACAGCACCTTCATCTTCAATTACCGACTCTCCATTAAGTGATAATCAGCAAAGATTCAATGATGGTGCTAGGCAAAAAGGTTCTGTACCAGCTCGGGACATTTCAATCCAGGTTTTGGAAAAATTCTCCCTTGTGACAAGGTTTGCTCGAGAAACAACTTCACAGCTATTTCGTGAAAGCCTCTTTGATGACGTTGGAACTAATGAGAACAAGAAGAATAACCAATCTTCCCAAGTCAGGCCTCGTGAAATAGCCTCCAATGATGTGCATGCTGTTCACAGTGAAGCTGCTGTACCCCCTGACCCTCTGGAGGTAACTTCTGTTTATAGAGTAAAATTTTGAATAATCAAAGGATATGCTGTCTAACATTTAGTATTCTGTTGAAAATCATATTTTATATTGGATCCTAAACATGACAACATGCAAAAACTGATACATTGTCAGGGTGTGGTGAAGCTGATGTTTTGTTTGGATTTACTCTATATGGCCTCCATATTTGAAGGCCAAATAGAGTACATAGTCTGCTGAAGCAGTAGGCCATTTGGCCTCCATATCTATTATGATGTTTTGTTTGGATATATTTGACCTCCATATTTATTAGAGAGTTCATAGTCTGCTGAAGCTGATGTTTTGTTTGGATATACTCTATTTAAGTCATTCAACTAAGATGTTGCAAAATTAGTTAAGAACCTATGCATTGTTTTACATCATTAATCTAGTGTTATCCCCAGGGGATGAGCCTTGAGCAACTGCTAGGGGAAATTCTGTATACATTGGCTCTCTCTCCAACCCTGGTAGAGCCAAGGAGCCTTGATGCACCTAGTTACTCTTTTTAATGAAGTGTCAAGTCCATCAATGAATGTGTTACATGTCTTCATGGTATTCGTATGGAGGTTGACTTATTTTTATTTTAAGCATGATCTGCCTTCGCGTTCCACAAGCTACATGCCTTTGAGAACAGTTTTCCATATGGCTTTCTCCTTGTTAAAAATACATAAATTCCTTCATGCTGATTATGTTGCATGAACATTCTGCCTTTTGTGGAGAATTGAGTTGGTTTTAAAACAATATGATGCTCTGGGGAGTTTTAATGGAGTGAAGGTTTTGAATAAAAAGATATCATGGCATGTTTATATATGGCAAGATCGGTGTGTAACTAGTGACTTAATATTTTCTGATAAGCTAGAACTTCATCCAGCTCTAATGGAGCCCCATTTATGATTAACTAAAAAGTATGGAAGTGCCTTGTATGTGATCGATCCTTAGCATGTTCATCTTGAAGCCACAAATAGACATCTACATAGAGTTCATAAATTTTACAATCTTCTTTTACTGATATGAAAGATTGTTAACAACATTCATTTATGGGTTGATTCATGAATTTGATAATAAAGTTTAGAATTTAGGAGGGCTCTCTAAAGTAATGAAAGGCATGTTACTATGTATGCATTTCTTGGTAGTTGATGTTCTGTGTTATTTTAGAGGCCTTAGATATTTAGTATATTTGAGAAATTTTCATGGTTATGCATCTCATCTATGTGTATGCAAGATTTGAACAGTTTCAGAAAAAATAAGGATAGGAGTGCATATGTGTATTATATATATATATATATATATATATATATATATATATATATATATATATATATATATATATATATATATATATATATATATATATATATATACACACACACACAAATAAATATATGATCATATGTATGTGCTTGTGCAAATGTGCCTATTCTGTATATATACACACTTCCTCCATCCCATGAAAGTTGCAACATGTTCCTTTTGGGGATTGGAATGAACATTGTTACATTTTTGCTTTTAGAAGCTTTCATGTTAAAAACATTCATTTGCCCACTATCATCATTGGAAGTAGATTATGGTACTCATCTAGGTCCACAAGAATCCTATTAATTTCTCTTTATATAAGGGCATTATAGATTTTGAAATAGTCAGACAATCAGTTTCGTAGTCAAACATTACAATTTCATGGGAAGGAAGGTGTAGATCTGTGTGTGTGTCTATCAAGTTAAAGTTCAATCTGGTAAATGGAGTCGTCATCATAGTTTGTGCACCAAATATTTAAAAATCAAAGGACAACTCTAATTTGCAGTATGATGAAACAAAAATTATGATGGGTGCAATCTATCCTACATGCAACACGATCTGTATATAGCATATATGAAAAGCTCATTTATTTTATATAACACACTTATAATAGTGTAAACTATCGAAAAAGAATAAGTCCTAGAAGGCGTTAAACAGAATCGTGGACTCGTGAAGTGACGTTGCTACTGTTAATCGCCTAACTGGGGGATTAAAATATTAATACCCTCTTATTTTGTTACAGTTTCTTTCTGGATGGCTATTTTCATTGTTCCATCCAGAAAGATTAGCTCCAAGTTGATACAAGTTGATTGATGATCACGTATTCATGTTCACATTTCGTTGTTTTTGAAGCCCTTAATTCAGTGATTAGTTGCTAATCAATGTTTGGGAGCGCCGTTTGATGCCTATGTGGCGACGTAAGTGGCCCTAACTAATTGAATCAGAGGGGATAAGTAGAAAGACGAAAGCATCTGTTGTGTTGCCTCGCCTTATATTTCTCTCATAGGCATAAGAAGTTCTACTTGAGTTTTTAACCTTCATTTGTATATTTGCAATGTGTCACCAATCCCATATTCCGAATACTCTGATCTACAACACAGGTTGTGCATCCCCATTCAACTCCAACTCCCAAAGTACCATATATAAATTCCTGCTTCTCGAGCGTGACATGCATTTCCTATCACGAGCAAGCAGAACCATGTTTTGTTAAACAAAATGGTGGTAAGCCTTACCAGATCAGAATTAAGGAAGCTGGTCTCAACACTCGACTGTGATACACTGTTCAAAGGCGTCGACAAGCACTACATTCAGTGAGGATACCTTAGTTCCAATCATTTGAGGAAAGTCGGCATTCTTAGTTGAAAGGAAAGGACTTTACCTTGCATCTAAATAATACTTTGCTGCAGTGTTGTATAATCTCTCAAGAGGATTTGCCAAATATGGATATCATTTCAATATATCCTAATTCTGACTTTTGGCATATGCCTTCTCTTTTTGCTGCATAGCTGTGATTATGGTAATTTTAACACTGTTAAATTTTGGGTGGATGCCTTACTTAAGAAATGTTTAACATCTGCATATTTAGCATTGATGATATGTATGCCATGTCCTTCGGGTGAATGCACATAGCTTGATTCTGGAATATCTGTTTAACTTTGTTCTGTTGCTTTTCCCTTCTGTTGGCAGTTTGATAAATTATCACTAGTGTGGGGAAAGCCACGACAGCCTCCTTTGGGCCATGACGAGGTAACACTTGCTTGCATGTTATGTTGAATCATACTAGTTACTACTGCTATAGAAAAACACAGAAATTTAAATAAGATTAAATACACAAGGACCAACTTCTTTTTACATGGAAACCTCTTTGGGGAGTAAAACTCATGCAAGTGACCAAAGAAGTCTAATAAAAAGATAAACTCGATTACTTGATAACTAACTAAGATTTGAAAGATTGTTCAACCCAAAGTACGGAAACCTATACAAAGCTAGATATGTTTGTATGTGTTTCTATATCCCAGGGAAAACTGAAGAGGAAAGAATCTTAATACCTATACGTATCCACATACAGTATATTGCAGGGAGAAAAAACTGAAGGAAAAAAGTAACAGCCTAAACCTCCACTACTATCATTAGTTCAGTTATGAAAGTGAATAGCATACTTCCTCAAAAACTAATCTTTCCTCCAAACAGACTAAAAAAGCATCATTAACCTTTGACTGAAAGCATCATAATGTGACGCTATGTATTGGCCTTCTTATCGAAGTTTGTATTTGTTGCTGTTTATGCTTCCAAGTTTTCATCCTTCCTTTCTCTTTGAATTGAGTCTCATACATACCGGTGTAAGGAGAAATGCTTTTAGTTCTCTAACCACCAAGACATTTCTGTGTAGTGGGTGACCTTTTTGGATCCTGAAGGTCAAGTAGAGGATATAAATGCTCTGAAAAAGAGAATATTCTATGGTGGAGTGGAGCACAGTTTGCGAAAAGAGGTTTGTATGATATATTATTCTCTTTTAGAGGCAAAATTTGTGAGACTGATATAGTACTATGGCTTAAACTTAAGGGCATGTTTGGTACAAGAGAATCAATACAATGGAATTGCATGGCTTTATAGTTTTTTATCATGTGATGATGCCCTTATGTTGTGTTCCCGACTTTTAAAAGGAGAGAAAAGAAAGGAAAAGAAGAGAAGAGAAAAGCAGGAAGAGAAAGGGAAGGAAGTAGAAGGTAACAATTGGAAGAAAGGAAAGGAATAGAAGAGAAATGAAGCAAGAAGAAAGTTGTTATTATATTTGTGTTCCCGAGTCGGAGAGAAGAGAACTGAAAGTTAACATTTTATACTTTCTTTCCATTTCTCTAAAACATTAGAAAGAATTCAATCAAACTTTCCTTCCGGTTCCTTCTCTTTCTCTCCTTAAAAAAACTCAGGAACACAAAACGTTTTTCTCTTTTCTCCTCTCCTTCAAAAAACTCGGGAACACAAATTATTTTTCGTGTCCTTCCGAATCATGTCCTTTTTCCCCAAATATAAATTCTGGAATGGAATGGTGAAATGATTTTAGTGTAAATTTCAATTCTTTGCATTCCTTGACAAAATGGACAGAATCAAAAACTTGGAAAGGGAATGAATTTTCAATCTTTTTTACTTCATTTTCCATGTCAAAAATTAATTTATGTATCATTATCTTTTGTCAAAAAAGGTTGTATACGCAAACAATTCCATTCTCCTAGGTCTGTTGTACCAGAGTACCAGACCTACCCTGTCCCCTGTTGGCTCACGGAATGGAATGTAAATGAATTGGAATTTTAATTTAAAGCATTTGAGTGTTTGATAGGGTGTGATAGGATACGTTGTTTAATGTTTGTCTGAACTTTTGTGTGTTATACATGTTGGAATCTAAATTGCTTTAAAAATGGCAAGGAATGTCAAATTTTTTGAACCATAGAATTTGATTGAATCTACACCAGTTTTAGTTAATTCTCTTTGTACTAAATGTCTATATACACTAAATATATATTCTGATTCTTTCAATTTCCATTCTGTGAGCCAAACAGCTCCTAATAAGTGTTACTCTTTTGGCTTCTTAAGCATGAACTGAACTTTTTCATAACATGTTACCAGATTTGGGCGATCTTATTAGGCCATTATGCATATGACTCTACATATACAGAAAGACAACATGTTATGGCTGTTAAGAAGTCAGAGTATGAGACTATCAAAAACCAATGGCAGGTTGGTGCTCAATTAGTCAATTTTATAGCAAAAGTTCTGTTAAATGGTTTTTTTCTTTAGAAAGATTATAATTTCTAACAACTTCAAATGTGTGGTATTTTACATCAAGCCATGTTACTGGTTCTTTTCTTTTATCTTACCTCGCAATAATTGTTGTTTTTCCTCTTGTTACTTCTTGAAGAAATTTTAGCATCTTGTATCTAACTGAATTTCCTCCTGCAGAGCATTTCCCCAGAGCAGGCAAAAAGATTTGCGAAATTCCGAGAAAGGAAGGGTCTAATCGAAAAGGACGTGGTATAACTACGGATCAATCACCCTAACATTTAAATATACATGATAAGGACCTTTTATGTTTAACTTACTTGCACCCATTATACATATTTTTTCAAGGTAAGGACCGACAGATCGCTGCCATTCTACGAAGGAGATGAAAATCCCAATGTGAATCTTCTGCACAACATACTGTTGACCTACTCATTTTACAACTTTGATCTTGGTTATTGTCAGGTAATGAATGATTGTTGTCAGTTATTTGTGTTCATAGCATGAGACTTACCTGATGGGTGAAGATATTAATATATTATACATAACCCCTTTTAGGATTATCTCATGAAAGAAATGCAACGTTCCCTTCTATTTTTGAGAAATTTTTTCAAGACATCTGAATGTCAGTACAATAGGCCAACAGTATTGTTTGGATCCACATGATTTCTCGAAGCTGTATTCAAGATGATGTTATATATTATAAAACAGGAGTTATGTTTTTGTCTTAGCTAATAGATGAAATACACCTTGTATAGGGTATGAGTGATCTCCTATCGCCAATACTGTTCATCATGGAAGATGAATCAGAATCGTTTTGGTGTTTTGTTTCTCTAATGGAACGACTTGGACCAAATTTCTACCGTGACCAGAATGGTATGCACTCCCAACTGGTTGCACTGTCAAAGGTTCTCTCTCTCTCTCTCTCTCTCTCTCTCTCTCTCTCTCTCTCTCTCTCTCTACATCTATCTCTATCTCTCTATCTGTCCCCGCCCTCCGTCCCTTGTGAGTGTGTTTTTTACAAGCACTTCATATCATGGAAATGTGATCCATAAAATGGCTAAAAGTAGGGTAGGCTTGCGGTTCAAAGAAAGGGCTAAACAAATTGACTCTTTGGTTGAAAATTTCTTAGAATCTGCCTTCTGCCTATAGGTGTGATTGTAGAAGACTTAGAAACCAGCTTTCTGTGTATAGATGTGATTTTTAACACGTTTTGGTTCTTTGATATCCCAGCTGGTGGAGTTGCTAGACAGCCCATTGCACAACTATTTCAAGCAGAAGGATTGCTTGAATTATTTCTTCTGTTTCCGTTGGATTCTTATACAATTCAAAAGGCAAGTGACAGCTTTTCTTCCTAGTACCCATTCTTATATGAGAACAATTTTACGACCTTTCTGTTGAGAAAATGGGGTTTACCCTCTATGAGAACTTCTTTCTCTTTTCCTTCTGCCTTAATGCATCATTTTTTATCACATGTTCATATATCATCTTGAATTTCTTGAAATTGTGGATGCAAGTTTTTACTCCAATGAAATGCATAATATGTTATCTAAAGCTTATGAATCAAGTCGATCTGATGCTATTCTAATATCCCCATCTTTCTGAATCATATACACGTACATTCATAAATGGATTCATGTATGGTTTTATGATTTTCTTTGTAGCCGACGCCTTCTAATTGGCGGAGGAAACGTCAAAATAGGAGTATCTTGCCGTTTGCCCCCAATATTCGTGAAATACATTTGGTTGTTTTAGAAGACATGTACTTTGTGTGGTTTTTACAACCAAATTACATGTCTTTAAGCATTAATTGGGGTTATTGTACATTGTTTCCAACCTCCAAAGAATGCATCTTTAAATATTGAATAGATCAAGTGCAAGATGATATCTGTGTTAAATATTCCATTTCAGGGAGTTTGAATACGAGAAAACATTGAGGTTATGGGAGGTGTTATGGACTCATCATCCAAGTGAGCATCTTCATCTTTATGTATGCATTGCAATCTTGAAACGGCATCGAGCGAAGATTATGGGGGAGCAGATGGGTTTTGACACCCTCGTGCAATTTATCAACGAATTGTGCTGTTGCATTGACCTTGACACGGTTCTTCGTGATGCGGAGGCTCTATGTGTGTGTGCAGGTGAGAATGGTGTGGCATCCATTCCACCAGGAACTCCACCTTCATTGCCAGTCGAGGATGAGTCAATATGTCAACAAGACGATGAGGCAGCATAAAACATGGTTCCGGTGAAGGAAGCAAATGCAAGAAAAATGTGAGTCTCCTAAGAAAATCAGCTCAACTTATCTTCTATCTATAGGTAGAATTAGAAAACTTGATGAGTAGGGTACAGAATGTATAATTTAATCTTGTTCCAACAAATCGACGGAACAGGCTACTACTCAATAATGACTTGAAATGAGCGAAAGCTAAAGAAAAGTCACTTGTTACAATGGTGGTGGTTTCTCTCAATTGATCTCTCAGTCCACTCTTAGATTGTACTAAAATTTTCGATTGATCTTCATTCAAGTTCTGGTAACGAAAGAGACAACACAAAAGCGATAACCGATCTTCACCTCAAATCGATTTTGGTTCCTCACTTTGCTTTTACAACAATCATTGATTCATCTCCATACAAGTTGTCCACGATCGAAAATAATCTAGTAATTCTAGGTTTTTTAATTTATCTAATCATACAAGTATTTATGCTTCAAAAGTTTGAAGCTCCCCTGATCCAATGTTGCAACGGAAGCACTGTTTGGTTTAGATCATATGAATGGAGATGTCATATATAACTTAATAAATGTGGCTGTTCTTTTTCCATAAATAAACACTCATGGAGGCTGGAGGAGCCCTGTCACTTGTTTAGTAAGTTTTTTTTTTGAACGGCAAACCATCCTAGTCCTAGGACTAAACTACTCATTTACCTCAAGACTTACTTACATTCTCTACCTAAATTTCAACTTGCCTTCGACAGGAGTCGAACCCGTGACCTTTTACTTACAAATCCACCCTCTTACCAGTTACACCCCATTTGTACTTGTTTGGTAAGTGAAAAGCGTTTTCTTTATTGAATTATTTTAGTTTTTTGGGATATCTATTGAGTTTGGATTGTGTTCTCCACCGACATACATTTTTGGTTTCTTTTGAGTTTGGAAGGCTTTTTTCATTTGCTCAAGAATTTTGTGATTTGACGATGGACTCTCCAAAATTTGGAGAAACACACATATATGTATATATATAAAATAAGGCTCGACAAGATACGAATCCGGCGTACAATTATTCATATAAATTTTTTTTACATAGACGTGTATGAGTTAATTACGATAATTAAAAATAGTAAACTTCTTGAGTTCTTTTTTCTTTTAATCGTCCAAGTTTTGGTATTCGGGTTCACAATCTTCATCATCTTCTTCATTTGAGGATGATATTCCAAGTCTGAATTCGGCGACGTCAATTCCATCTTTTAGTGTGGTTACATTTTGCTTTTAAGCCGTTCCATCAAAATAATTCTTCAAACAAATGTAATATTCTACCGATACACGACTTGGTCTTAACCTCCATTATGATAAGTTGGACTGTTAGTAAATCACGGGCTATGACGGCTAGAACCGGAAAAATCGGTTCCTTTTCTTTCCACCAAGCCAAAATATCAAGGTTTTCAAACTCTTAATAAGTCATTTTCGAATCATTAGAAATATAGTTTCATAACTTACTACCCGGGATTGTAGTACGTACTCGTTTGGATTGAGAATTTAAAAGTACATCCATGTTATTTTTATCCAGAAAAGAAACCAAATTAATTTTTTTTGTTTCTGGTGTAGTAAAATTTAGCTATTGGAACCTGATTTTTTTCGTTTTTAAAAAACACAGTTTACCAGTTATAATCGGACTCTAATAATCAACTTTCACAAAACTAGAAAAAATTTATTTTAATTTGAGGATTTTTTTAAAAATAAATTCAATTTGATGGACAAAAACCATAAAATCATATTTGTTATCATAATAAACCCTTATATATTTTAATTTTATTAATATCTTATATAACCAATTGTTTATTATTATCATCCACGTGATACGTGAATTTATAAACTAGTTAATAATAATAAACCAATAGTTGGATGGAATTAATTAATACCTATTAGCTTGTTCATTCTTATGCAATTTCACAATAAAGTATTCTTCTTAAAAGATCCATCTTCTAATTTTTATATACACGTACATATATATACCACATTTATCATTTAGGAATAAGGGTTAATATTGAAAAAATCCTATGAACTTTTTGGATTTATTGATTAAGTCCCTGAACTTTTTTTCAAATTGTTTAAATCCCTAAACAATTTTTGTCTTATTCAAAAGTATATATTTTTAACCCAATATCGGTTTAGCCGGTTAAAAAAAATGAGTTGGCACTTTTGTTTGATATCCCTCAAAGCTCTCACACATATCTGGACAGGCAAAGTCTCTGACAAAAACCTCCAGTCCACAACTCCATCTTCTCCGATGAGAGCTTCTCCTCCGACTTCTCTTCCAGTAAAAAACCAAAAACCTATCCCCACCTCCACACCTTTACCACCTCAACAGCCTCCTCACCGCATCCACACTAGCATCGATGCCATGATTTGGCAATGTTCTTCAAACACATAGATGCTTGGTCGATTTTAGGGTTTTTCATTTGAAAGTAGATTCCAAAACAGATTTTCATGATTCCAGACTTATATTTGTGTGTGTTTATGATCGAATTCGATTTTATGTGTGTGCAATAGGTTAATGGTTTTCAACAGTAAAAATCAATCTTGTTCAATTGTTAAAACCTTGTGATCGTTTCCCAAAAAGATTAATATGACTCTGCGATTGTTATATTGATAGTCTATGTGTGTTTATGGTTCAAGGTTTCTAGCCCTTTTCTACTTCAAGTTCTTCTCTAAAGTCAATTATGTGTGTGTTCGTTGTGGATATCTCCTAGTATGCCATTTGATTAAAATCTATTGTGTGTTTAGGATTTCATTTTAGTAAATTGGCGATACGTGATCTGGGTTCCCTTTCTTATGTGAGTTTTTCTGTTTTTTGTTTTAGAGTTGGGTTTCATCTTCTTCATATTCATCTTTTCTGGAATCATTATTGATTTTGTTTCATGGATATTTTCTTTATCTGGTATTTGAATGTGTTGTTTTGATTTGTGGTCGGAGTTGGAACGGCAGACCGGAGAAGACGACTATAGTCAACTAGGGAAGATTTCAGGTTTTTGATTATAATGACAATTATAAGAAGAATATAAAGCCGCATGTACATGACACTTGAGCAAATATACGCAATATAGATGCCACGTAATAATCAGGATACCTAGCTGGACAAGTTACCTGAAATTGACCTTCTAAACCAGTCATTTATACGGTTTTGAATAAAACAAAAATTGTTTAGGGATTTAAACAACCGAGAAAAAAATCTAGTGACTTAATCGATAAATGAATAAAAGTTCAAAGGGTTTTTCCAACATTAAACCTAGGAATAATTATTAAAAATCACACTAAATAAAATTGGTTAGAGTGATATTATATATATAAACCAAACACCCAATTTTGGCAACCAAAAAGACATGTGATTGGTGAAATAGAGAATACGACATTTTCTTTAAATCTGTTCTCTTTTCAGCGTGTCTCATGACACCAGACAAACCAATTAATTTCCTAATTGCGGGCAAACCATCTCAGCTTCCTCGAACTTTAATTCCACTTACTATTTTCTCATTTTCTGTAAAAAAATTTATAGGCTTTTTTATTTTTAGTATATATATTACGATTTATATTTACCCCATTAATTTACAAACAATAGGTATGCGAAATTCCATCATCCACTATAAAAGTTTATGGATCTTATCGAGCTGTATTGAATCCCTTTGGAAGTGGTACTAAATGGTCCGTCTTTCAGGTTTGTTTTTGTTTTTTTGTTCCTCTTAAAATTGTGAGGCTCTATTTGGTTCTGTACGATTGAGTTTCAATATTCTGCATTATAAAAATTAAAAAAAAAGTATTAGATATGTTAAAGTTTAATACAGATGACCTATCTTTTGATTATATAGACGGAGTTTAGACTCTATTGTATCTCATATAATAAATATTAAAACGCTAACCTATTAAATAGAAAATGTTAGGATCAGGCCGGTTCAATTTGATTTTTTTTTCTTCAAATTTCCCATCTGATTCATACACGGTTTTGATGGAGCACATACTTAAGATATATACAGGAAAGTATAGGAAATCATTTTTTTGATTAATTTCTATTTTGGATGCCATACTTTCAAAAGCATTATGTAAGTTTCTTAAAATTTGAAAACAACTATTAGGGGTCTAAGAAACTGGAAAATCTAATTATTAGTTTTGAAACCTTATGTGTTTATTATTTAATTTCTTAGACCTTAAAATGTGTGTTTTTAAAGTTTGAGACCATATATAAAAGGTTGATTTAAAAATACGACCACCAAAATATAATACTTTACATCAAGTAAGTTTATGCAAATATTCATATAAAATTAATGTGAGATTGACAATATTTGTTCCAACTTGTTCTTTAAAAAAAGTGAAATGAAAAATTAGTGAGAGTTATATACGATGAAATATATCACCCACCTATCAAATTGAAACTCGAAAGGCAGAAATATATATATAAAAAATGGTTGGTGGTAGAATTGAATTGAAGTTACTGAAAAGTTGGAGATTGTACGTACGTACGTAATGTTCCAACTTAATTGTTCTTTAATAAATTAAAATCTATACAACCAACCAACACTTATGCTTATACTTTATATATATACATACCATGAATGAATCATCCTTCAATTCCTTCCTTTGAACATCCCCTTAACACTTCCTTACATTCTCTGCCACACATTTTTTCTCAATTTTATATATATATATATATATATATATATATATATATATATATATATATATATATATATATATATATATATATATATATATATACACACACACACACACATACACACAACAACAACAACAACAACAACAACAACAACAACTTACCACAACAAACGATTAAAAAGCCCATTCAAAAGATTCAACGGGTCACATTCAAACGTATCAATGGGATGTCATATATATGTTACATTCTGAAGATTCAACGGGTCAAATTCGAAACCATAAATAGGTTCAAACGTAGCATTACAAATCATCAACGGTTTCATATGTTATATTCAAAAGCTTCAATGGGTCAAATTCGAAATTGTCAACAGGTTCAAATGTAACATTTAAAACCCGCAACGAGTTCAAATTCGAAATTGTCAACGGTGTCGTATCATTAATTAATAATAATTAATTTAAACAAAATGTGAAATTTTATGAAAAGGACTAAAATTAAAAATAAATTACATAGTTGAAGGACCAAATAGGACAAAACAAAATTTTAGAAAAAGTTAAGATAAATAAAGACCATTTTTGCAAATAAATAGTGTTTTGAGTGACCATTTTATATAATTTTAAAGATCAGAGACCATATCAATTCTTTATAGAATACTATTGATATATTATAATAAAGCAAAACAATTTTTGCCATGTGTCGCTTCCACAATGCACGAAAATTTCATTTTCCCGCATCTTTTTCCTAAGTTACTACCTTAACTTAATTACATTAAATTTTGATTTTAATTTTTTCTCATTAATGAATTACTATTAAATTAGATATTGCAACACATTAAATTAATGCTTACCTAAAATAAATATGTATCGTTATTATCCTTAATGATCATAATAAAATTCAAATGTAAAAATTTGGATATAAATGTAGAAGTGTAGTAAATAAAGTAAAACATTGTGTTAATTATTTTGCTAACAAAATATAAAATATAACTTAGATAACAAAAGTTAAAAATTACATGATGAAACTTCAATTGTGAATATGATAAATTTTGATTATTGATTTTCAAATATTCCATTTTTATATTTTATCATTTTCAAAATATATATGCAAATTCACGCAATGGAAGCTTTTTGTTTCTTACATTAATATTTCATATTTGAAGTTAATAAGAATTAAAAGAAACATTCTTTTGCAAGCACACATTATCTGTTTTTAATGATATAATATAACAAAGTTTTTTATGTAATATCAAGCAACTAAGTATATTTTTTTCTCTAATTTAACTAGCTTTCAATTTTTTTTATTTTAATTATACATAAATTTTATAATAGTTAAAATATAAATATTTATGTATTTTCTAAATCAACACATGTAATACATGAGTCTCAAACCTATTTATCTATTCTATTAAATGAGTAAATAAATTGTCACTTGGCTCTTAACTAAAACGCCAATTGTCGTAGCCTATATCTGACACGTGTATTTTATAATTTTTTTGTTTAAATAATTAATTTATAGTTACTATATTTTAGTGATTTTGTAAACAATCCTAGGTTAATAAAATCCATTTTAAAGGTTAATATGTGACACTTGTAAAATCAGATTTTCGATTTTTGATGGTTGACGTTAATTATTAATAAAGCTTATGAATTATTGTATGTCAATTATATATTGTTATTAATCATAAATAAAGCTATAGATTTTACTGTTCTTTTCTCATTCATTATATGGAGCTTTCTTAAATCATTTTAATAATAATTTTCATTCTATAATCTAATATGTCTAAAATTAATATTGAGTCGCGTTTCTTTCATAATATTCATAGTTTTATTATTGCCTATCGTCGAATTCTACAATTATTGTAAAAGATATAATTTATATAAAAGATTATTGTTCAAACAAATCCGTATATTATACGGGTAATAAACTAGTTTTATCTATATAAAGTATCATATATTTTATATAAAAATACAAACAAAATCTACATAGAATACATAAAAACGTAGAACCATGAAAGACACAATCATTAGGAACCAGAACTTCGACGACCAAATGAACGTAATTTATGTAGATACCAAATATTCTAGATAGAGTATCGCGTATTCTATGTAGAGTATCGTGTAATCTATGTTAAATGTCGCTGACGAACTGAAACAGAAAAAAAAGATTTCAATTACACATTTTATCAAACAATTGGTATACAACTTATACAAAATATACCAAAAACGCAGTTTTAAACAAAAATAATAATTCGAATCTTGTGAATCATAAATAAAAATTTTTTTTAACAAAAAACATGTATATAACTATTACATTCATTCTAGATCTAATATCATACAAACAGTCTTCATTCTTGACCGTCAGGCTTCCAAATCTTCATTTCTTGACCATCTGACTTCCAAATCGTCATTTCTTGATCATCCGACTTCCAAATCGTGAGATATAAAGGAGATGAAAGAGATAATTGTAGCTTCGAGATCATGGCAGCGGAGGCGGCGGTAAGCCATCGGCGGCGACAATGAAAGTTTCCAGTGTTGAGAGGGGGGGGGGGGGGGGGAATTTTTTGAATGAGAAATGATAAGATAATTTTTTGTTTTTTCAAATTTGTCCCTATGGTCATTAAATTATAATGAGAAGATAGGTTATTAAAAGAATTCATCTACACACTTACACATACATACATACATACATATATATGATTATTGCGTGAATAGATTAATCTTAATGGTTTGGAATTGAAAAAATATTGGTATTAGTGATATTTTAATTCATGGTAAAAAAAAAAAAAAAGATTGGCAATAACAAAAATATTGACATTAGCAAAAAAAAAAAAAAATCATATTTCTTTAAATTCATATGACATTAATATGATTACTTTTTAAATCAAAAAAATTACACCATAGAAAAAACGAGCATTTTATACTCTTTAAAACGAGATCGGTTACGATAATTTATTTCAAAAAAAATTTACCTGTTTATTTTTCGTAAAACTTTTTTTGCCTATACAACTATGCAATATAGCATATCGTGTTCATTTAATGTCGAAGTCACGATATATATCGTATATTCAACGTCGATGTAATACTATATAACATATATGCAACAATGCATATACATTTAATATTAAAATAATCAAAATAATGATCAAAATTAGTAGTCAAACTTGATGGACTATACCTTACGATTTAACGAGACCGCTCATTATATATTTTTTACGAAAAAATTTTACGTGTTTATTTTTCGTAAATTTTCTTTACCTATACCACTATGAAATATAGCATATCGAGACCATTTAATGTCGAAGTAACGATTTATATCGTATATTCTACGTCGAAGTAATATTATATAACATATATGCAACACTGCATATACATTTAATATTAAATTAGTCAAAATAATAATCAAAATTAATAGTCAAACTTGGTGAACTGCCCTAAGATTTAACGAGACCGGTCATTATATATTTTCTACGAAAAAAATTTACGTGTTTATTTTTCGTAAAAAAAATTACCCAGACGACCATTCAATATATATATCGATATTATTCAATATCAAATTACAGTTTATATCACATATTCAACGTCGAAGTAATACTATATATCATATATGCAACACTACATATACATTCAATAATAAAATAGTCAAAATAATGGTTAAAGTTGGTAGTCAAACTTGATCGGCTACCTTTAATGCAATGTTAATTGCATATTAATATCTTTCCCTAGTGTTATATTATATCTCACACACACTTTTATCTTATATATATAGAAAGTGGATTAAATGATGACCGTTTTTAAAATGAAGACGGTGAGAACCAATAATAATTTGACATGTCATCAATTTTAATTAATTTAAAATTAAATTAAATACATTTGATAGTTAATTAATAAGGAATGTTTCAATAATCTAAATCATTCATTCTCTCTCCTCATCATTTTCTCTTTTTCTCTTTAAATTTAACGGATGAAGAATCACACACGAATGTGATTCAATCTATATTTATACCTATTAATAAAGCAAAATGATTTTGCCACATGTCGCTTCCACATTTCTCCAAAATTTCATTTTCCCGCCCATTTTTCCTTATATAACTATTTCAATTATCTCATCTAATTTATTTTAGAAATTTTAAAATATTAATGGAAACTTATACAATTGAATAATTGTAAATGCTTCCTAATTTAACCTCTAAGTTTCCGAAAATGTTTTATCTAAAATGATCTATTTGATTTGTAGTTTTTTAGTTTTTTAAAAATTTTTTAGAAAAAGTTAAATGTTTAGTCGTATATTAAATGTATCGATTTAAAATTCGTTCTCATCCTTAAATTTTGGAAATTAATATTTATTTTAAAATTATGTTAAAAATCGTAATCGATTTAATTTTTTTTCATAATCAATTGAATCAAAAAAAGATTTTATATAAAACATGATTTTAAGTTTTTTATCATTAAAAAACAAATCTAAATATGAAAAGAGCAAACACAATAATAATTTTCATAAAAGTAATACTTTCCAATAATATTGTAAATATTGTTTTCAAATTTAAAAGCAAAAACATTACAAAATTGATTTAGTTTTTATTGTAATATAATCAGTATTTTAAATATATATATTTTCATATCTTAATATATATTTATTATAATAAGAATAACAAATTTATATTTAATATAATTATAATTATTTATCTATGTCAGTTAATATCAAAATATTATTACCTTATTATTTCTTATAATAATATTTTAAGTTATCGTATTTAGAATTATATATATTTCTTACGTATGCTCCATGTGTTACATGGGCCAATAATCTAGTGTTTCTTATGAATCAGTATTGTTGATTGTGTGAACAATTAGATGTGAACCGAATATTTGTATTAGTTGTGAATCATCAATGTCGTGAATCACACATTTTTTAGTCGTGAATCATACATGTTTGAGTCGTGGATCATACCCTTATATTTATTGTGAAACGTCGGTGGCGTCATGAACCATGACGGCATCGCGAATCATCGGCGATGTGGTGAACCACAATAATGGTGTGAATCATCAATGATATTGTGAACCATAACAGTGTTGTGAATCTCCAAAGAGAGAGAGTGTGTGGAGTACCAGAGGTACCTCGCTTAAACCATTTTTTTCAAAAAAAATTTCATGATCATGTTTAAATCAGTGATATAAAACTACTTGTAAAAAATCACACATAAACACACACTAGAACTATGTGAAATGTGTGTTCACATAAACTGCACAGTTGTGAACGTATGTTCACACTAAGCATGTTCACATAAATCTTTTCACGTTCACATGACTTTTAAGATGGTAGAAAGTGTGAATATATGTAAGTTTTTTCAAATAGTCTTATATTATTTGTATCCAAATAAATATGAAAAGAAATTAAATAAAAAACTTTTTTTCAGTGCATGTTCACATCCGAAACCCGTGTGTTCACGGGTACTCACAGTACTCTGCATTTTTTAGTTATTCACACGAACCATACATACATACATACATACATACATACATACATACATACATACATACATACATACATACATACATACATACATACATACATATATATATATATATATATATATATATATATATAGGGGTGAGTTCAATGGAAAACCTATATGCATCGAAAAACTCGGAAACCACTTTATAGTCATTGGATCAGGTGATGCATCACGCGGCAATAATGATGCATCACGCGTGAATTGTGATGCATTTGTGTTGGTGCATGGAGGTTTTCCAAAGTTTTCCGATGCATGTTGGTTTGCCATTGAACTCTCTCTCTGTATAGAGGTTTTCCAAGGTTTTCCGATGCATGTTGGTTTTCCATTGAACCCCCCTATATATATATATGTATATATATATATATATATATATATATATATATATATATATATATATATATATATATATATATATATATATATATAGGGAGGTTCAATGGAAAACCACAATGCACCTGAAAACTTGTGAAAACCGCACTGCACCACTACAAATGCATCAAATTTCCCGCGTAATGCATCAAAATCTCGCGTGATGCATCAAATTTCCCGCGTGATGCATCAAAATCCCGCGTGATGCATCACTTTATTTACGATCACGCCACCGCATTTTTCATGAAATGCACCAAATCGGACGGTATGCGTAGGTTTCCATGGTTTTCACGTGCATAGTGGTTTTCCATTCAACCCACCCCTATATATATATATATATATATATATATATATATATATATATATATATATATATATATATATATATATATATATATATATATATATATATATATATATATATATATATAGGGAGGTTCAATGGAAAACCACCATGCACCGGTAAACGTGTGAAAACCGCACTGCACCACCACAAATGCATCAAATTTCCCGCGTGATGCATCAAAATCCCGCGTGATGCATCAAATTTCCCGCGTGATGCATCAAAATCCCACGTGATGCATCATCTTATTTACGATCATGCCACCGCGTTTTTCATGAAATGCACCAAATCGGACGGTAGGCGTATGTTTCCATAGTTTTCAGGTGCATAGTGGTTTTCCATTGAACTCACCCCTATATATATATATATATATATATATATATATATATATATATATATATATATATATATATATATATATATATATATATATATATATATATATATATATATATATATATATATATATATATATATATGATTTTACCCAAGTAAAAAACAACATATTGAATTGTGTGGGCGTGGTTTGGATTAACGTACAGGCTTTAAAAGCGTCTGCAACTAATTAATTTTCTAACACATTAATTGATGCCTGAAAATTGCAAAGATAAAAGAAAAATGGTCCAACAATATTGTTATGGGCTATACCTATCTATTTTATCCGTTTTAGTTTTTAATTAATAAATGCATATATGTTTTATTTAAGAAAATTTAATTTATAGCATAAAATTCTATAAGAAACTTTTTAATGAAAACAATTTATCTGTATGTCACCAATTAACATAATATTAATTTTTTTTTTTTTACTATTATTAATGGGTAAATATGAATTATGATGTTATTAAAAAGAATTTATGTATTCTTTGACTTATACCTAAAATAAAGCATACAGTACTTGATATAATGATATCAATTTATAGATTTACCAAACATTTTGTTACTATATATAGATTTACAGTAATAATATCTTACCATATTTGTTATGTTATCGATGTTTGTTTTTTATTCATATTCGGCCATTTGACTTGAAGAAAAAAAATATTATGCTGATTGCTGAGTGCTGACACAATTTAAGCTATGTTTGTTTCCGCGCTATTATATTCATAATTCAAACTGATCATAATTTATGTCTTTATGTCTGGTTTCAATTTAACAAACTATGTAAAGTGTAACTATGATAATCCTACATTGGATTATCTGTTTAGCATTCATCAATAAAAAATATGCCCATTACATATACGTACGGTTGGAAAAAGTTATGAAAGTATGTATTTTTCATGGGTTTTTAAATAGATATAAAAATTAGATACGTAATTATCATTTTATGAGTTTGTGTTCTCCTAGAAGAGAGTTTCACACCGATATAAAGAACGTCTAAAACGGAGCTAAGATGGATGAGATAACGATGCTCAAAGTTTGGTGTTTGGGAATGAGAAAAACCCATTATGAGGAAAGTGTTGTCCCGCGTAAGAAGAGAGAAGAAATCTAAGTGGGTTTACAAGGAGAAATTCTTAGGGTGCGTTTAGTTACCGAAAATTTTCAAATTTTCCATCTTACTTTTCAACAAAAATGAAAACTTGTTTACTTAACAACAATTTCATAAATTTTCTTTTCACTTTTTTAAAATACCAATTTTCATATTCTCTCTCTTACTTTTCTACTACCTACCCTATTTTTTATAATATTCTCTTTCTCTCTCTTACTTTTCCATCACCTATCCTATTTTTTTATTTTATAATCACTCATCTTATTTTTCTTAAAACTAAAACTTTATCATCTAAACAAGTTTTCACTTTTCATAGAAACCCTTGTTTTTTACTAAAAATTATAACTTGAAAACTGAAATTGAAAAATGACTAGTTTTCGTTAACTAAACGTAACCTTAGTGTCTTACAATCATGACAAGCTTGTATGTTGGTATTACTTCAAGACCTATCTTTGTGCCCAGATGATGGTTCAAATGGATTTGTATATCCAAAAATCTAGGAAAAAAGACAATAAAATTTAGTATTTTTTTTAATTGAAAAACATCCTATATTAGTACCTGTTGAACCTACGGTACTATTAATGTTTCAAATGAGATCGACTTGGATTCACAACCACTAAGTGGGACGCAAATATTATTTTATGATAATTATATTACATGAATTGAAAATTAAAGAACGAAGCATGTCTCCTAACTTTAATTTTAATTAGTAGACAATATTAGTGTAGCTGAAAATGAATTGAAGTTAGTTACCTTCATATTCAGTGAAAAATGCATATATGATTAGCGAAACCTTTTCACGTACGTTTTCCATATTGAATTGGGGTTCCCAAAAGATAGAAGTCTCAATGTTATTACATATTTAACGTTATACTTAATTACATACATATCTCTTTAATTTCTTCTTGTGCTTTGTAGTTTGTATGAATTAATTAATACTTGAAAATTAAGGGGTTCATCACTTCATTCATCCGAAAGATAAGCATAGAATAAATAGTCCGGGTTTAACGTACTCCAACTTTTCGGATTATTTTATTTTAAATATTAAATAAACAATTAATCTATCACTTTTATGGAGCATAAATAAATTAATCAGATTAATAATCCCCAACATACATCAATCAAATTAAACTTACATAGGGGCCTGGGACTTATGTTTCCTATTTCCTGGTACCATTGTTTTTCGGGTTGTGGGACAGACATGTACGAAGAAATTTGTTTAATTGCATTTAAATGCAATGAAATTCGTGGAATGAGTTTTAATTTGTTTCTGATTTGAAATAATTAAGTTATATATATTCATAATAAAATTATAAGATAAATTTATACTGTTTTAATATGTAAGTATTATATACCCACCAATGAATATTTATTTATAAAAGTTCCATTAATTTTGTAGAAAGATTATCTTTATTGCAAATGGACATTCATCTTTTCAATTTGTTGTTTAAAATACACATCTTCATTGTTATAGTTTATATGTTAGAAAGTTTTCTATAAAACGAAGAAGAAGATATAATAGTACGTAGTAGAAATATATAATCTTTAAATGACCTTCAATTATAATTCTTATTTCTTACCTATAAAAATATGTTTAAAGGACATCTTTCCTTTAATCCAAAATCTTTTCTATTGATAGAAAATAGAAACAAAAAGAAACGTGTAGAATTAGGAGTCGTAGATTCGTGTTTTAGGAAGGACATTTAGAAACATTGTTGGTTGGGAACTGAAACGTCGATGTTTGTTTTACTTGGTTAGGTGTCAAATTTAACTGTTTTGCTCTTTATGTTTTTTACTTTTTTTGATGGTTTGATTTTTGTTTGTCAAGCGGTAGTTGTGAGTTTTTTTTGACTTATGCTCCTTGCATGTATCATTTTTTAATGTTTAATAATATTGTCTTTAAAAAAATATCTTTGAAAGAAATTTAAAAAAGAATATTTATTAAATTATTTATTTTCAGACAAATATAATGTGTTGTTTAAAATGTAGCTGAAATTACAAAACAAAGATCGAGAATAAAGATTTTTATTTATGAGAAAAATTTGTATAGCACGAGGCAAAGTTGTTAAAGTGAATTGGTTGTTGTCTTACAATTTGGAGACATTTATTCGTTGAATATGTATTTAATCACATATTTATAATTTATATTATTAAATAACGTTATTTTTAATCATTTGTTAACAACTACTTTGGCTATGCAAGCGTTATCTTTATATATTAGATTTTATCATTTATTTTTATAAAATTTAATGACTTGATCATTTATTTTTTTAAAACTTAAATGCTTATCATAAATTTTATAAACTTTATTACTCATTTTTATAGAGGTTGAGAATTTAATCGTTTAAAAAACAATTTAGATACCTAATCATACAATATGTATGATAGTGTGCTGCACTTTTATGAGCTTTGTCCTTTAAACAATGATATTAATGCCTGTACTTTATATTAGTCTGTAAATTAAGTGTAGTTCTTATTAAAGAGAAAAAAAATTATAAAATTTATATAAATATGGTATAAACAGAAATCCAAATACCCATATTAGGTAATATTTCATACCTGGTATTAATTGTTATTTATCTATTACAAAAGTCTTCTAATAAGGCTTTATTTCTACATCATGCCACAAATTTGAGATAATTAATAAATTTAAAGACAGCTAAGCATTTTAAATATTCATTAACAAATGATTATAATACGACCTATCAACTATTCTCCAATATTCGTAGAAAAGCAAATTTATTAATAAGCCTCCAAGGGAACCAAAAAACCACATTACCACCAACAAGGTGAAGATCTTTCGGGAGAAGATCAAAACCTAAAAAGGAAAAATGACTACTAACAACTTAAATGTTAAAGATCACTTAGGGGTCACAAATCCAATCATTCGAGTTTCAGGTGGGAGATGTCCTCCTGTTGTTGATCCATTTCTACCCCAGTCTTTGCACCAGTAGGAATAGGTCTTCTAAAATGACGGTTTCCTTCTCTTGATCGTTTGCATACAACATTCTATTTCCCCATTTCCATATCCTCCAGTTTTGATTGTAAGAAATTAGCTAGTTTAGATTGTAACCGAACAAATAACTATGCACAAAAAAATATTAGATGTTCTTGTTTAGATTTGTTTTAAGTAAGATAATTTTTAGGTGCTATTATATACAGTTGTACACATAATCTCCATAATTTTTACAAATCATACATTCTCTCACATATTTTTAATGGTGTGTGACTCAATAATCAAATTTAATCTCCTCTCTCACATTTTGAGAGGGATGTGTCATTTTGACATAATCATTTGACAACTCAAACATTGTTGATTACTTAATTTCATATTTAATTCAAGAAGGTTTATATTTATAATTGGCTAAATTTTTAACCAAAATGCTAATTGTAGCTCTTAAGGCTATGATTAATAGATGATGCTTTATTTTAATTTGTTTAAATAAAAAAAACAAGTTATCATCTAATCTAGCAAACATCATTTTCTCTCTTTTGCCAACACATCTTTTTCTCTCTTTATAAATATATCTACATATTTTTTTGTTAATTAGCTAGATTTAAAATTAAGTTGTTTTTACCTTCAAAAATAATATAAGGAATCTTTATCTATTAACCAGGGCGTTTGGTTCACAGAATCTGATGGAATTTGATGGAATTAGAATGAAAATTTCATTCTGATGTGCTGTTTGGCAGTAAAAAGGAATGGAATAAAGATTCCTCTTTTTATAAAAAAACACAACTTTTAAAAGAATCTAATTTTCTTGGGTCAGTGCCATGGAATTTAAATTCCATTTCAAAGATTTTAACAGTTGTAAAACCAAACCCAAAATTTCATCTTCACCGGCCTTCATTACTATTCCGACAGATTCCACTCCTTCTAGAACTCCATTCCTTGACAGATTCCATTCCAGAAATAAACATTCTTTGAACCAAACGCCAGTCTAGCCACAATGGATGGAAAGAGTCACGCTTCACGGTAAAAAATCTGAGGTGGCCACATGATGGTGCCACCACCCCGGCCACGCTTCACCGGCCACACTTTCCCTCTAACCCTTCTCCCCACACCAAACTCCATTCTTTGTATTTCTTTCTCTCTTCTATTTCTCAAGTGAACGGTGATATCCGTTTTTTGGGTAAGAAGAATGATGATGTATCAACGACGTGATAGAGATATGAACTGTGAGCGGTGGTTCCCACCTAAGGGTTATGTTTAGTATTTTCCATTTGTTAATAATTCAAACATGGTTGATTTCATCTTTAATTCCATTTTCAGCAAAGGAGTAATCTGGACATAATCATTCGACACGGGCAGGTCACGTGTCACATAGTTCCCAAGATGATATATATTTAATTAATTATATTAGTTTAAGGAGAATAAAAAATGAGTATTTGTTGGAAAGGAGGTTGTCCAGGTCTAATGTAAGTAACTGTTGCAGTCATGCAATGTATTCAGGTTTTTAATTTTTTAACAAATAAATAAATATTAAAAGCATAAGTTAGTAATTAAGTGTTCCCCAACATAAACCAAACAAAGCCAGTCTAAAAGTCACACATGTTCCCAAGTCTTGTTCATTAGATTTTGGACAATTTTATTTTTTAATTAATTTAATTATATGGTCTCATGTTTCTTTAATTAACAAGTGCTTTTTTCACATTATTTCAAATGATTTTATACAAAAATACTTGATATTATATGTTCCATTGGTAAAAAAAAAAAAAAAAAAGTTAATTAAACATGAGATGGATGTGGTGTTATCAAAATTTATTTTAAGATTATTTAGATATACATATTTAAGACCTTAAAAAAGAGTATTTGATGACGCTGAAATTGTGTCACTAAATACAACTCCATGTAATTATACAGAGATACCAACGACTCATTATGAGTCGCTAATATTTTTTTTATTATGGTTTAATTAAGCTGATACTTGAAAATTATTAGGTTGGTTTACTATTTTAGTTTGAAACTTTTACCATTAATTTGTTATTATACTTTTATGTTTTCAAATAACTATTGGAGTTGTGTTTAATAAAATCTTAGCCTTTCTAACAAAAAAGTATTATTCATGAAATGACTAAGTTAATATGCGCAAGAAGAAATCTTTTAGTAACACTATTTAATTTATAAATGAGTTACGTTAACCTGTACTTTATTACTTAAAAGTAGGTTCATTTACATATTATTAATTTTAATTGATATAGTTCTTGGATATCACAAATTTATTAACCCAAAATCCAAATATTGAAAATTACAATCGAATTTGTATCCGAAAACTGAATTATTCAAATTAATATCCAAACTTTTGAATGTCTTAAATATAAACTAAATATCTAATATGTAAACTTATTTACCAAAATACATATTATAAAATAATTTTCACAAAAGAAAATATATCATTTTTACTAAAACAATAAAATGTATATAAAAACTCAAATACATATATATCAATAATAAATAAGCTAAAACTTAAATACAACTTAAATAAATTAACCAAATAATAGATATTAACCAAATAGTTGATGAAAATTTTTTATAATAAATAAAAATTGTTTTTTTTTGAATTTTCGGGTATCAAATAATTCGAAATAGTACAAAATCAATGCCCAAACCAATTTCACATATCGGATTATATAAACTTTGAAAAAATTTGGTAGGATTCTCGAATTCTAAGATTGAAATATCAGACTTACATAATTTTGAATAATCCTAACTAAAAAACTAAAACTAATAGTTAGGTTTTGATTTTTTTTAAAGAATCGATTTGGTTTGGTTTTCTGAAACCATAAAGATTGGATTAGGGGTGTGCAAAATAACCGAACCCGAATAAACCACCCGAACCAAACCTTATTCGGGTTAAATGGTTCGGGTTATTCGGTTTCGGGTTTGTTAATCGGGTTAAATGGAAACCGAATAAGATTTTCGGTTCGGGTATCGGGTGGGAAGTAAAAAATTTTGGGTTACCCAAATAACCCGAATAACACATATATCAATTATTAAAAAATTAATAATAATAATATATCATCTCATCTTGGCATCTTCCACGTACTTTAGTAAAGATGTAGGTTTTTATTTTTTACAAACAAAAAACACGTCTCTTTTCGACTCTTCCACGGTTCCCCGTATATAGAATATAAGTATTCAAATACTTAATTTTAAACTTTTTAACCCGCTTAACCCGTTTTATCCATTTTACCCAACCCATTTTACTCATTTAAACCATTTTATAGAGGATTCTATTTTTATACTAAAACCGATTAACCCATTTAACCCAAACCGAATAACCCGATGCCCATTTAACCCAAAACCGATTAACCCGTTCTCTTATTTGGTTCGGGTAGTTAACATATACCCTCATACCCGAATAACACGAACCGAATAACCCGAAACTCGTTTAACCCGTCCGAATAACACCCCTAGATTGGATAGATAACCAATCCAAATTCCAACATACATTTTATGTATTAATTTGATATTTGTATATATATAAGTGGGTTCAATGGAAAATCAATGTGCATCAGAAAACCACGTGAAAAGGATTGTGCATCACATAGGAAGAATGGTGCATCGCGATCACTTGATGCATTGTGCATCACACGGGAAAAACTGTGTATCACGATCACTTGATGCATTGTGCGGTAGGTCCAATTGAACCACAATGCATCGCAAAGAAAATCATAGTGCGTCACGATCACTTGATGCATCATGTGGCCGGTTTGAGTCGGGTCATTACGACGGTCCAAATCGATTCAATGAAGTTAGTCTATCATTTTATGCATATTCACAAAAATAAAACAATAAATTAGTTAGCTGAGAATCAAACTCAAGACCTCTAATTTAATAACATAATGTTTTAACCATTAAGCTACAAGTTAATTTGTTATTAAATTTATTAACATACTTCTAAAAAAACATTAAAAAACCAACAAAACAAGAAAAACCCAATGTCAAATGGTTTGCAGGAATTTCTCGAATTCAAGTTTTATGTCAAGTCCAAATTGAATCCGGGTTTGTGCACCCTTGTATTTTTTACATTAATAAAAACTTTTAGATCGAGTGGTAGTTTGAAAATTAAATCATTTCTTAATTAATAGGTTAGGTTCAAATTAATGTAGTTAAACTTATATAATCAAAAAAGTAATTAATTAATAGGTGATCGAGAATGTTATGACAACAAATAATTCCTACATTAAAATTATCCTCTCCAAAACATGTTTATAAATCTTAATTGTTCAAAAACTATTAACAAATATTCATTGAAAAGAATAAGTTATTATATTTAAAATTACAAAGTTGCATGCCTTTGAAAATGACTTAAGAAAATTTAGTCATAAATATTGGTAGAAGTAAATTAATGAGAAGCAGAAAAAGGTTGAATTTGGTTATGTGAAGAAATTGATGATGATGGGGTCCAAAATGGAAATAATAAAAATGAAGGACATAAGAAACATTGTCTCAAGGTTCCACTACACAACATTTATATTTGGACCCCTCCACCGTTTATATTAATATCTCTTTTCTGTACCCATTTTTCCTTTCTTTTTTAAGTTAGACTCACAGTCAAATCACACATATATGTGTTATATTGTTATATAGAAGTAATAAAAGTATTCAGATTTAAAAATTCATATAATCATACCATTATAATAAACTATGTTTTAAAAAAAATATTTTAAATTTAAAAGATTAGAAGTATATTATTAGAGTGGTGGGAGTACCCACCTTTCCCAAACCCACCTTTCTGTACACGTCAGCACCACATCACCTTTTCTCTCTCCACCTTTCTAACTAGGAAATACCCACCTTACTTAACATTTTCATCTTTCTTAATTTTTTTAACATTAAATTAATTTTAACTAACAAAACAAATACTAGAATTAAAATAATTAATTTCATAAAATATTTAAAAACTATTACATAAACTAAAAATTAAAAATTACCGAATTAAAATAAAAAAAATACATAACAATAAATAAAAACTAAAATTACGATTGAACATTAAAAAAATACAAACTAGCCGTCTAAATTTGGTATTTGGGCAAGTGCAATATGTTCCACAAGATCTGAGCGAAGGTTATTGTGTGTTTCCCGATTACAAATTTCCAATAACGTATTTTGATATACTTCATTGGAAGCGGAATGTTGATTGCATGGAAGCTCGGTTTCTTGAAATGAACATATCGCGAACCCTTCGTCTTCTAAGATCATATTGTGTAATATGACACAAGCATACATGATGTGTCTAATTTTATTTGGGTGCCATGGTCGTGCGGGGTTGTTTAATATAGCAAAACGAGATTTGAGTACACCAAAAGCTCGTTCGATGTCTTTTCTTGCCGACTCTTGTGCTGCCTTGAATCTTTTTCGTTTGTCATCGGTTGGACACGAAAAAGCTTTCACAAAAGTCGCCCACTCGGGATATATCCCGTCGGTTAGATAGTACCCATGTTTGTATTCTGTTCCGTTAATAACAAAAGGAACAACCGGTGCGATCCCGTTTAAAACGTCGTTGAATACTGGTGATTGATTAATCACATTGATGTCGTTGTTGGAACCCGCGACGCCAAAAAATGCATGCCAAATCCATAAATCTTGTGACGCAACGGCTTCCAACATAATTGTCGGATATTGGTGATCGCCTCGCATATATTGTCCTCGCCATTCTGTAGGGCAATTTCTCCATGCCCAATGTGTACAGTCAATGCTGCCAAGCATTCCACGAAATCCATGTTTTGCTTCATGGAACGCGTACAACTGATGAACATCAGATTCAGTCGGTCTACGCAAATATTTGCGTCTGTATAGCTGAATAATTCCCTTACAGAATTCTTGCAAGGTTTCACGCGAAGTTCTTTCAGACATAAAAAGAGAGTCGTCAATCGAATCAGCCACCATGCCATATGCGAGTTGCCGAATAGCAGATGTGCATTTTTGTAACGCGGTAAATCCCCTTCTACCTCGAGCATCCCGTCGCAAGGTAAAATATTCAAAGTGTTGCTACATATCGTAAACTATTCGTAGGAATAGTTCTTTGCGCATCCGGAACCTCCTTCTGAACATATCATCTCCATAGACAGGATTTTGAGTAAAATAATTGTGCATCAGACGTTCATTTGCAGCTGCTCGGTCTCTCTGAATTGGAATTCTTCGTCTAGGTTGCGGAGAGCTGGCATTTATAAATGCTTGAAAGAGTTCTTGATATTGTTGAGATTCGTCTTCGGACGACTCTTCGGTTGATGAGTTTGACGACGAAGACGTAGTATACGGTTCCATCACAATAAAAATAAAATTGTGATTGATTGGAAAAAATTTTAGGTTAAATGAAAGAGAGAATTTTGAATGTGTATAGATTGAGAGAAATGGGAGTTAAATGTATTGGGAAAGATGTGAGTTAAATGTATTGGGAAGATAAATATTTATATAGAAAAAAAAATTATTAAATTTTTTTTTTTAATTCAAACGGTCTATCGACCGTTGGGGGCACAAAAAGACAACAAATGGAGCGGCCTAGAGCGGGGAGGGGGAGCCGGGCCGGGGAAGGAAATAGCGGGGGCCGCCTGGCGGGGGTGGTGTAGCCGTCGGGATGGGGCTTACGTGGAGGAGCCACGCCCATGCGGCCTTGGTACTCCTCTCTCTTTTAAGGCTGGAAAAAAAATTTCTCTCATATCTAAAAAAGTTGATATTTCTCAATGAACCTACTTATAAGTGTCCACACACACACATATACATACGTGGGATCATTACAGATCCTAAATTTAATGCTGAACTATGAAAAAATATTTGAGGTTTAATATTCAAATTTATAACGTTTAATTCGATGTTGAAAATATATAAATTCTAATGGATTCAATATAAAATATTCAATGTTGAATATTCAAAAAAAATTTAAAAAATGTTAAATCATCAGTCACGTTATGAAAATGATAAAATTCTTGTTTTCATGGTATATTTTTTGTTGTTTTAAAATTTAATAATTTTTGTGTTATTTAATTTTAAAAGTTGGTTTTGTAATTCTACACCAAATTTAGGTTTTACAAAGACTCTGTTTCTCTCTCTCTCTCTCTCTCTCTCTATCTATATATATATATATATATATATATATATATATATATATATATATATGTATGTATGTATGTATGTATGTATGTATGTATGTATGTATGTATGTATGTATGTATGTATGTGTGTGTGTGTGTGTGTATAATGAGGATACCTAAATACTCAAGAGTACCAAACAAACTCCATTGTAAATGATCATTCACAGATTTGTTTTACATAAACATGTATAAACTAAGCTTGTAAGACTTTTTTTTATTAAAAGAATCATACAATAATACATTAAGATTCGAAAAATAAATATTGTGAATGGTTGAAAAAAAATAATGTGAATAATCATTCACTTGGATAACCATTCATATAAACACAGACCATTCACAAAAATTTTAAGGACGTAGAGTTGGTGAATGTATCTGGAAGTCACATATAATGTGTGTAACGTTAATTTAAACATGATTGTTTAATGAACTTTTAACAAAAGTTGTTTAAAGACGGTACCTTCGAGTGCACTCGAATTAAAATGGTATTTATTTTTTGAACATCTATGTGTGTGTGTGTGTGTGTTTGGGAAAATGTGTTAACTTTGTAAAAATGTGAGAAGAACTTTAACAATTAAATTCTAACATTTAAAATGTGGTTGTCAAGAAGAGAAATTTCAAAAATGTATTATTATATGTAATGAATATGATATGAAAATTGAATTTAAGAAATAAAAATAAAAGTTTTTAGGTGTTAAGGTTTTAATAGCTAAACAATTAAGTTTGATAAACTTTCACAACGAAGGTTTTTAAACCTTAATTGTTAAGCTTCCATAAAACTTAATAGTAAAAATAAACTTTATTGCTTATTTCTTTCAAAAAATTAAAATTTACATAATTATTGTATTGTAAATAAAGTATGTGTTTAAAATATTTTAAAATTTAAATTTGAAGGACATGAAAAGGAATTGTTAAGGTTTGTTTCACACATTCTCACAAACTTGATATCTATCACATGAACCCAATCCTATACAAACACACGTGGATCATGTGAGTAATTTTTAACTGTGTGAGAATTATGAGAAAAACTTTAGTAATAAAATGTTCACATAAATAATGTGATTTTTAGTAGTTTTTTTTAAATATATTATTATATATTAGAAAGATGATATGAAAAATGAATTTCTGGGAAAATTTTTTTTAATCAAGACAAAAATCTTATATATCATATTTAAGAACAATTTATACATAAAAAGTATAATTAATCAAATTAAATTTAAGTTTGATTCTTAGAAGTTATTCGTTAAATAATTATTCTAAAGGTACTTATTTGATCTCAACTACATATATGATATGTAATAGTTTAATCTACATTTGATAAAAAAAAGTGTTTTTTATTGTTTTAGTAACAACGACGTTTTTTAAATTATCAGATAATTAAATTTGGATCGGTGGCTTAAACATCTTGAATAACATATGTAAGAACCATAAAAAAATTTAAAATAATAGTAACTGATGATTCAATATATTTAAACTATTTATTAAATATAACATATTTAAATCAATAATTCAAATAATTTGAATAATATAATAATCATCTTTTTTGACTTTAATATTGTCACCAACCGATGTGGCCACCATCACCACTACAAGTTTCGTTATCACGCTCTCTTTCTTACCTCCTTTATATCTCTCATAATTTGGAAGTCTAATGGTCAAGAAATGACGATTTGAAAGTCCAGTGGTCAAGAAATGAGATTTTTTGTAAGATTTTAGATCTCAAATAATGTAATTGTTAGATATATGTTTTTGTTCAAAAGGTTTTTATATATGATTCACAAGATTTAAATGTTTTTTTGTTTAAAACTGTGTTTTTGGTGTATTTGTATAGGTTATTTACCAACTGTTTGATAAAATGTCTAAATAAAATCTTCTTTTTTCTGTTTTAGTTAATCTGTGATATTCTATATAGATTACGCAACATTCTACACAGATTACGTGATACTCTACATACAATACATGACACTCTACATAGAATACGTGGTACTCTACATCTGCGATATTTTATATCTCTAACGTTAAAATTACTTTCAAAATTGAACTTCATTAAATTATATACTAAATGCATAAATTTGAATGTTAAATGCACACATTTTGTCAAATGCATAAATTTGTACATAAAGTGAAAAAAATTATCATAAGATGTGTAAATGTTTACATCAAATGCATAAATTTATACATTAAATGCACAAATTTTATAGTGGTTCTCACGTTTTCCCTAAACTAAATGGTTTTTACCGAAACTCAACCATACATACATACATACATACATACATACATACATACATACATACATATATATATATATATATATATGTATATATATAGTTCGAGAGAGTACCACTCATTATGCAGCGCATTAGAAGGTACCACCTTTAAAAAAAATTTAAATTTTTTTACATAAACATGTTTTAATAAACATTATGAATATCATATGTAAATTTCACACATATTCACATCTCCTAGCTCCTAAAAATTGATGTGAACGTACGCTTACATAATTTTGAATATATGTGAATGTGCATTTATGTGATGCATGATTTCATGCACTTAGAGTGTTCGAATTTGCGTGAAATTTATATATCATCTGTGTAATTTTAATTAAAACATGTTAATGAAAAAAATTTCAAAAAAATTAATTTTAAGAGACCACCTTCTGGTGCGCTGCATAATGGGTGGTACTCATTACACACAAAGCACACACATATTTGGTATTATTTCCTTTTTCGAAAATACGTTGTACTAACTAATGTATTATCATGTCATTCATATAAAAGTGAATGTGTCGGATTGTACGTTACAAAAGTAATGTAATGTACCAAATTAGGTAACTTCTGTCATAGCGTATTTAACTTTAAAGATTTTAATTCTAAATCACGTTTTGACTAAATTACTGACAATGGAAGGGCTTCAAGGTTTTAATATCAAATAAATATTTAGGTTTACAGTGTACAAACGAGCATTTGGACCAAACCGACCCAAACTGGTCCGGACTGAAAAAAAGTGAAACCGATATTTTGTCCGGTCCCGTTTTTCAGTTGTCGGACTGTTTGGAACCGGTACAAATTTTATAAATGTTTTATTGTTTTATTTTATATATATTCTAACATATCTAAAACACTTTTCAATGTTTACATGAACAATTTATGCTATTATAACCCAAATGGTTTTAGGTGAGATAGAGTAAACGAATGTAGAAAGAAAATAGGAAATTACTTCTTCTTCTTGGTTTTTTTTTTTTTTTTTTGAAAATTAAAATGAAACATGATCCACATGTTTAATCAATATTAATAATGACTCATCATAAAGGCGTAAAACGTGGCTTTACTACATAACTTTGAGAAATCTTCATTTCGCCCCCTTTAACCTTAACTTTAAACCATTAACACTTTTATTAATACAAACTTAATAAAAATAAAAGTTATATTATTAGGCTAAATAAATGCTAAGAAAATTAAGAGATGTTACAGAGTTTCATCGCAACATTAAATCATTTCACGATAACAATTTGGATTAGAGTTTTATTCGAACACTACATAGTTACCAAACGACAAATGGAGTTGGACGTACGAATTTCAAATCATTAGCATTTTTGTTTTTCATGAAATCCGGTCAAACCACTACTCTTTTTCTTTGTTTGTGGTTTCTAATTTTAAAACTATCGTATCCATTTTAGATTTATACCAAAGACGACAGGGTTACAGTGAGCAAAGAATCAGAGTTTAAGGACATATGATAACCAGATATGGTAAAGAGGGATTAAAGAGGTTGTGCAACTATAGGCGTGGGGGGTAAATGTTGTTACTGCGAGAAACTGTCTAACGGTTAGTAAAACGAACAATATCATAACCATAGAAGGTGTGACGCCCTTCACTTTTCACTCCATGAACTTAATTTATTTTATAGTAACAAAATACTCGAGTATAAATTTAATTGTACACAATGACTTTTGAATTAATTTGGGATGAATCGATGGTACAACAAAATGGATAAAAACAAATAATACTTACTTCATGACACATACTTAAGTATAAATACATTTGTGGATAGACCATAATAATCATATAACAACTTTGTTATACCACTTGAATGATTTCATTTTTAGAAACAAAAATTTACTTGAATCATATTTACTCGGGTCAATCACTAAAATACTTTTAGCTGTTATTTCAAAAGGCTCCGTCTATAAAATTGTCATATAGATTGAACCATAACTAATTATATATAATGAATTATGGAATCAACAATCTATACTATATAAAATAAGAAAACAAATTGGAGTTTCTGGACCATTTGATAGAAAGAAATCAATGGTTCAGATTAATGACAACTCATAATTATTTATGAAATGTCTCTTATACCCTTAATTAAAATCAATAATTATTCCTATGTCATTTTTAATTCATTTTCTAAATTTACTACCTTAACTTAATTAATTTAAATTTTGATTTTAATTTTTTCATTAATGAATTAATATTTACCTAAAATAAATATGTGTCATCATTATCCTTAATGATCATAGTTAAATTCAAATGTAAAAATTTGGATTTAAATGTAGAAATGTAGTAAATAAAGTTAAATTTTTTTGTTAATTATTTTGCTAACAAGATTTAAAATTCAAAAGATAAAACTTCAATTGTGAATATGATAAATTTTGATTGTTGATTTTCAGATATTCCATTTTTATATTTATCATTTTCAAAATATATACACATTCACATAATTGAAGTTTTTTGTTTCTTACATTGATATTTCATATTTGAAGTTAATAAAAATTAAAAGAAACATTTTTTTACAAACACATATTATCTGTTTTTAATAATACAATATAATAATATTTTGTTATTTAATATCAAACAACTAAGTCTTTTTTTTATTTTTAATTTAACTAGCTTTCAATTTTTTTATTTTAATTATATATAATTTTTATAATAATTTATTAAAATATAAAAAATATGTATGTTCTAAATCAACTCATGCAATACATTTTTTTTGAACAGCAGAACACACACACACACACACACTCTAACCCTACTCCTAAATCTACACATTTGTCCACAATGAGACTTGAACCCTCAACATTGAGGTCACCTTAAACACCAGATACCGCTAGGCTAGAAGCCTTTTAGTAACCCATGTAATACATGGGTTGATTAACCTATATATTATAATAAAACAAAACAAATCATGTCACATGTCACTTCTACAATACAAGAAAATTTTATTAGTCCACATCTTTTTCCAAATTTAACACCTTAACTTAATTGCATTAAATTTTGACTTTATTTTTTTTCATTAATTAATTAGTAATAAATTAGATTTTGTAACATTTAAAATTAATGTTTACTTAAAATAAATATCTATCATTATTATCCTTAATAATCATAATTAGATCCAAATGTAAAAATTTGAATTAGTTGTGAAAATTATTATTATTATGTATAATAAAAAAAAACATCAAATGTCACGTGTCACCTCTACGTTCACCAAAAAGATAATTATAACTTATAAAAAATAAAAGATAAATACAATTTAGTATTTTAAAAAAAGATAAATACACTCTATTTTTTAATCTGTAAATAATAAAAAATAAACACAATTATTATTTTTGTATGTTTTTATTTTTACTCATATACATTTTATATAAATAAATTTAATTAAAAATATCCACGTAATACGTGGGTTATAAACTAGTTATAAATAAAAAGGTAACTCAACTTGTCCAACATAATGTGATTATTAGAAAGCTTATAGAAACTTATAATAGTTTAGAAACGATGATTTTTTAATGAATTGAAAAAGCTTCTAACAAATCTTTATATCTTTATCTTTATATATTAATAAAGGAGAACAATTAGTGACACATGTCATCACCTCAATTAACCAAAATTTTATTTTCCCTCCAAAATTTCCTAATATAACTTTCTCATTTAATTATCCAATTGATTTTAAAAAGTAATTAAAAACTAAAATTAATTACAATGTAATTTAAGTTTTATTAATGAAAACCAATTTAATTTAATCACTTCAAAATTTAACACTTAAATTTACCTAAACGATTTATTTTGAATTATTTTATAAAATTTTAAGAAATCCTTTACTATGTAATTTTACCACATTTAACATGTTTTCATCTTGTATTTTTATTATAACAATAAGAATGTAACACAAAATTTCATATTTTTATAATTTTTTATTAATATACTATCGACATTTTATTATTTTTATTTTATAACAATATAATAAATTTGTATTTTATTAAAAATTATTATTTATTAAATATACATATATAATATATAGGTTCATTTATCTATCTATTCTATTAAAATATTAATGATGTCACTTGAAACCTAACTAAAATGTCAATTAGCATAACCTGGATGTGTCACCTATAATAATTACAATTTCTATGCTAAAATATAATTAAATAGATTTAAGAAAAAGTCCGTCTATTATCTCGGATTTTTGTTTTAACTTTGAGTTCATGGCTCATGTCTTTCTTTAACTTATTATCTAAACTTTTTAAAAATGTTAAAATAAAATTAACTTAGAAAAAAAAAAGTTTGACTATTTACCAAATTTTTATAACTTTTTTCTTCCTTCATTATTATTTAATTCTTACTTATGTATTTTTTTTCTTTGATTTCCTGATTTATATATTTTCAATAATCTTTTTGGTAGTGTAGTATTGCTATTTTATTTTTTGTCTTTATGATTATTTTTTGAATTTATACTAATATTTTAAAAAATAGTTATTTAACTATCCGTGTAACACACGGGTAATAAACTAGTATTAAATACATGACAGAGGGAATCTACGATTTGGTATGTTCTTAACAAAATTCAACTATACAGAAATAGATTTGTTAACCATCCCTCCCATATAAGTGAAGACGCGGTAGTCCTTTCTAGACAATCTACCCACACTATTCGCCACCATGTAAATCCTTTATTGCAAGAAACTTTATGCAGAAAAACAACGTAAATTGATTTTTTTTTATTAAGTAATTGTATCAAAAACGTATCATAAAAGTCTTTCAACTTGAATTTTTTATAAGTTATATTTTATAATATTTATAAAGAATTTTTTTTTTAGAATTTGTTAAGTTAAGAGATTTTTATGGAAACATATTTTGTGTATGGTTTATTAAAGATTTTGTTTTAGCTTGAGAAAATTTTAGGAAAATATTTTGGTACAAGACAATTAAATTTTATATGCAATATTTGGGATAATTGCGTAAAAAACCCCCAAGTTGTTAGTTTTTTGTGATTAAAACCCCAAACCATTTTTCGTTGCATATAAAACCCTGAACTAACTAAGAATCAGTAAATCAAGATTTTATCAATGGGTAACCGGTTATTAATCCTACGAGGACCGGTAAATAACCTACGTGGAATAAGTTTTAATTGTTAAAACCGTTTGCTAAGTATTACACATCATTTAAACCCCCATTGATAAATTTTAATTGTAATTTTTAAACAGGATTACATCATCAACAGTGGGTTAAATGATGTGTAATACTTGACAACTGGTTTCACCAATTAAAATTTATTCCACGTAAGTTATTTACCGGTCCACGTAGGATTAATAACTGGTTTCAACCGGTTACCCATTGATAAAATTTTAATTACTGATTTTTAGTTAGTTTGGGGTTTTCTATGCAACGAAAAATGGTTTGTGGTTTTAATCACAAAAGGCCGACAACTTAAAGGTTTTTTGCGTAGTTATCCCATTTTGCGTAGTTATCCCAAAATATTTCCATTCCTTTCACCATTAAAATATTTTACACATGTTTTTTTTACCTTTTACCTAATTCCTACAATTATTTTCATATCCCTAAAAACATTTGACACATGTTTTTTTTTACGTTTTACCTAATTCGTACAATTATTTCTCTTCCCCTCCCACCCCCAAAACACACACACACACACACACACACACACACACACACTCTCTCTCTCTCTCTCTCTCTCTCTCTCTCTCTCTCTCTCTCTCTCTCTCTCTCTCTCTCTCTCTCTCTGACACACATAATTTTACAACAACATATATTACTTATATTTAGAATATACAACAATGCATTATGGTCGACTAATCGAGCATAATAATTCGCTTACATATACTAAGAATGTTGGATGATACTTTAGGATATAATGTTACAGTATGATATCAAAAATTATTATTCAAGTAAGTCAATCTATAGCCGTCATGTCTTGTGTAGAAGGCAATGTAAGGTTTGAGGGCCTCGAAGAGAAAGTTACGATTACAAGGACTCGTATAATGAGCTTCATGGCCAAGTGGTAGTGGTGGCGTAGAATTATTGCGGCCTATTACGTATTGAAGTGAGGGGTTCTCGTCTAGTCGTGGCCACAAGAAATTAGTAATGGTCATGAGAACCCCTAAATTAGAAATTAATGTTGAATTAATTTATAAGCATTGTACGTTTCAACTAGTTATTATTAGTATTTGATATCTAGTTGCTATTTTTATTATATTTAAGAGTACATGAGAGATTTGGGGAGTATATATAGTAGCCGCATTGAGATGAAATGTAAGTTATTTTTTATATGCATAAGCTTTATTACTAATTTATACAGAATTCGATCATAATGTTGCTATCTTACACAATGCTAGTACAACTATTAGTTATGACTTCTCATGTTGATTCGTGGCAAGTGGCCTTTTAAATGATAAACCAATGGTGCGTTTGGTACGGAGATTTAAGGCTAGGGAAATGGAAATAAGAG
Source organism: Centrapalus pauciflorus (assembly GCA_020465985.1). Lineage (NCBI taxonomy): Eukaryota > Viridiplantae > Streptophyta > Magnoliopsida > Asterales > Asteraceae > Centrapalus > Centrapalus pauciflorus. The sequence continues at coordinate 139,513 of JAANYP010002291.1, forward strand.
GAATTCCTATGTTTGTTATCGTGAGAATTTCTCTTATTTTCATTTCTCTAACTTTATTTCTATGTACCAAACATAGTGCAAGAGTTAAATGGTAGCAAGCATGTCAAGGAGCATGAGATATATAATTTTATTTGATGTCATCTGTCTGTTGGATCGCTTGTGACTTTAATATTCAACTAACTACAATATTACAGTTACAGTAAACGATCTAAGGTGTTAAAAAAATATAATGATGAAAAGAAATTAAAATACTAAGTTGTTAGTTATTTAAATATTAAAATTCGTTTAAAGGAGAAAACAAAAGAGGTTTTTCGGAAGGGAAGGGACCCAGTGAGTGTAGATCGAAGTAACACGCGTAGGAGGGTAAAGGAGTATTTATTATTATTATTATTATAATCAAAGAAAGGGAAAATGGAAATGGAAACACCATAACATCTCGCTCGCCCTCCTTGTCCACCAACGATGTTGACTTCACTCCTTGTTTATCACTTCATACTTATTTCTTTTATTTTTTATTATTAGGATTTTATATTTCATATTATGTTTTTAAAATTTACAAATAAAATCAAATAAATAATTACAAAATGTTCATTTCCACACATTATAAGCTCTTAATAACAATGTGTGTTTCCTTTGATATTAATTAATTTTTTCTTTAAGGTTAATTGCAAAAAAAAACATGTTATGACAACTAATAACACTGGTCTTGTATTTTTTTTTATTATTAATATTAATGTGTTTTAATTTTATACTTACATACAAATTTTATAAATAACTTTTTGCTAAAAAATATAGGGGAGTTATGAGTTAAATTTTAATTAATAACTAAGTACTTTAATCACATAAAAGAAAGAGTAAATTACATAAATGGTCCCTGTGGTTTGATCGAAATTATGGATTTGGTCCCTGGTCTTTAAAAATTGCATAAACGGTCCCTCAAAACACTATTTGCTTGCAAAAATGGTCCCTCTTCCTCTTAAATTTTTTTAAATGACGATTTTGCCCTTTTCTCAATAACAATTTTGGTCCCTCAACTATGCAATTTATTTTCAGTTTCAGTCCTTTTCATAAATTTTTAAGTTTTGTTTAAATTTTAAATATATTATAAATTTTTTTATTAATAACTAAGTACTTTAATCACATAAAAGAAATAAACAAATAGTCAAATACCATGATAAAAACATAAATTCATCATTTTCTCCAAATGGTTCCCCCTTCTCCAAACTTTCTCACATTTTCACATTTGGTGCGTGAGAGAGAATCAAACTTCCCCAGACACACCCCACCTCTAATCAAATGCCTTGCCTCCTCTCTCTCTCTCTCTCTCTCTCTCTCTCTCTCTCTCTAGATAGATAGATACACACTGACACTGGGCTGTGTGTGTATATATACATACATATATACACCCTATAATAGAACTAGAACATACCCAAAATCAATCCTTTAAATATATATAATCTCTGAGACACAAACATACTGGTCGGTCGATCTCTTTAATTAACTAAAAGTTGATTTGAATGGATCTTCATCTGGGTCTTGCTCTTTCTTCATCGTCTTCATCCGCATCTTCTTGTTCTTCACATGACTTGGATCTCAACAGTTATACCCATGAATCTGAAATCCCAATTCATCATTTGAAGAAACGAAAATATGATCATCTTCCTCAAACACTGCCTCTTCTTCTTTCCTGCAACCAAAACCAGTTGATTAATGATGAACACCACCAAAATCATCATCATCATCGTCATCATGCCCATGCTCATCTTGATGGTGAGGTCCAGTCAAATTCCATCGTTGTTCATAACAGGTAATTAATTAATATATTTATTTATTTATTTATTTATAAAAAGACAGGCTTTTGGCTACTCACCTGTCTGAGAATCCAACAAGATATATAATATATATCTTACCATGATAATTGTTGATGATGATTCCTGTGCATGTGTCGGTTCTTGCATGTTTAATTTAATTATCATCTTTGGAACTCATGAAATATGCATGCATATATGTTAAGTAATATTTTTTTTTAATTACCAAGTTTTGTCGATCAACTCATATATGTTTACTTACTTAAAACATTAATTATATATATATATATATATATATATATATATATATATATATATATATATATATTTAAAGGTAATTAGAGTTTTAGTGCTTTAATATGTTCAAAAATTTTGATTATGAAAATATAAATAAAAAGTTGTTTAAATCAATTAATCAAAATTATAGTTGAAAAATTTTATTTTTCCTAACTATTTATAAATAATTTTTAAATTCTTAACATTTCACAATTGATACAATTAACAAATATTAAACATTATTCATACCTTAACCAATCAATATATTATATCCTATAAATTAAACTTCATTGAGTGTTTATCAATTATTTTTGATGTCGAACAATCCTCGTGTTTTAAATTATGTATATATTATATCGGTGCATGCATGGATTCCAATCCATGTGTTATCAAAGAGATCGAATTGATGTATATATGTGTCTATTTATATATGTTGCTTATCCGGCCATATGTGTATACTATAAAGAAACCGACCGACCATAATGCCACATAAACAACTACTATACATATAATATACCACAGCAAGTAATTAAAACTTTATGGGATATGAAATTAATAAAAATATATTGAATAAATCAACCAATTAATCGTAAATCTTTCATAAAAAGTTCAAAACAGTACGTTATTTATCAATAGAAATGTCTACTTTACGGGTTTAATTATATATAGTGAGAACCGTTATATATACTTTTACCATATACATACATTACCGGTTCTGTCTATAACTACACTACAAGAAAAGTGTCATTTAGTGACACATGTTTTTAGTGACACAAAAATAAGTGTCACTATATCTTATTTTTAGTGACACTTATAAAAAGAGTAGGTAAAGATCAATCTTTTACCCATACTTTTTCTTTTTTAGTGACACAAAAGTTTTGTCACAAAATACTTGAGGCCTATACCCACATACTTTTTTAGTCACTAAATATCTATACCTACTCCACTTTTACCTACTCTTTTTTTCTTCATAAAAGTGTCACTATAGATATCAAAATTTTTTACCTACACAATAAAAAGAGTGGGTAAAAGTGGAGTAGGTATAGATATTTAGTGACTAAAAAAGTATGTGGGTATAGGCCTCAAGTATTTTGTGACAAAATTTTTGTGTCACTAAAAAAGAAAAAGTGTCGGTAAAAGATTGTTTTTTACCTACTTTTTTATAAGTGTCACTAAAAATAAGATATAGTGACACTTATTTTTGTGTCACTAAAAGCATGTGTCACTAAATGACACTTTTCTTGTAGTGCTAGTTCTATCTTTTCTTCTCTTATTTTAACCAACTAATTAGTTCCTACATAGTCTTTATTAATAAGTATTCTAAATCTTAAAAAAAAAAAACTTAATAACTAGTTTTTTTAAACAAATTATACGTACGAGGTTGCAGTAATATTCCTTTATTATATTTTTCTATATATACATAATTTTTTTCTAAAAAAAGTAAACTTACATTTTATTGTGTTTAATTACTTGTAATTTACGGTTTCTTTTTAGTATTTAGAAACTAATTTCTAGGCAAATAAGCAAACATTCGCAATTCTCGCGTTGTTGTCTCAATTCCTGTTTCGTTTCCCATTTCATTTTCTCCTTTTGTTTAAAAGATAATATAGAATAAGAATGAATTTAAAATACAAAAAAAAAAAAAAATCCATCATGATAAATTAAATACAAAATAAGGATAATCAATATAATTAATTAAATAAATGCAATTAATGTATTGTTTCTTTTTGTTGTTTTAATTAGAAACGAAGGTGGTGTGATTGGGTGGCCGCCAGTGAAATTATGTAGAAAGAAACTCGGCCACCCGAAAATCGGCAATAGAGGCGAAGGGTCAATGTCAATGTATGTTAAGGTCCATATGGAAGGTGTAGGAATTGCAAGAAAGGTCGACGTTAATTCACACCACTCCTACCAAAACCTTGTGGAGACCTTAGCCAATATGTTTGGAAAATGTAAGTTTTTTATTTTATACACACACATATAGTTTATAAATGGAAATTTTGGTCATTGTTAGTAAAAAAAATATCCACAGAAAGAACATCTTTATGAGTTAGAATCGATTATCACCCAAAACAAGAAATTATCATTTTAGAATTTTCTAAAAGTATCATTGGTATTATTAATTAGGTATTATTAATTAGTTTGTCATCTGAAATAAAAATCAGCTTTGTATACATTAACCTTTTTGAACAATTATTCATTTTATCTATAAATACTAATAAATAAGTAAATCAAATGGCCATGCCCGTAGACTTCATCTACTATATATTGACATTTGACATTTCTTTTCAATTCCTACAATAATTATCATTATTTAAATCAATTTAGGGATTAGGTTTAAATTTTAAAGACAATCACTTTGGAACTTAAAACAAATTTTAGATTTAAATCTTCAAAATTTATATGTATTGAAAATTTAAATTTAAAAATTAATTATAATTATTTAGTTTAAATAAGTATGATATAAATTTAAAATGATTTTATATAATACACACATCATTAAAAATTAACTAGGATATAAAAAATTAAAAGGTTTAACTTGTGAAGGTTAAGACTTAAGACGTACTGTAGTTTAATTACAATTGATTTGGTATTGAAACATGCAGGTTATGAAGATGTGAAACTCACTTACCAAGACAAAGAAGGAGATTGGTTGCTTGCTGGAGATGTTCCTTGGGGGTAAATTCGTAATTCCCTTTATTTTTATTTTTATTTTCATTTTATCAATCATTCTCATATCCAGATGTATTCATTATTTATTTATTGGATTTTTTTTTACTTGACAGATCATTCATCAAGACAATTCAACGTTTGAAGTTGTTGAGGAAATAATAGTACGTTCAGCATTGGACCTGACTAGTAGTTTTCGGAATGATGATTAGAATGAAAATGGATATTATATTAGGCTTTTGTTTTGTTATAATGGATTATTTAATGATTACCTTGTTTTTATGTGTCATTATCTTATTTGAAAGAATAGAGTAATATCAATGTAACCACTTAACATAGATCAGATGGTCACCACCAAAGATGGAAGGGGTTCCCATTGGTTGAGGTCTTGAGTTTGAGTCTTGCCAAGTGTGTTTCTCCTTAGGTGGAGGCGTGGGGTTTGGTCCTCACCCTCAATGTGTCTAACAATGGTGCTAATTACTAACCACTAATTTATACTGTTCAAAAAAAAAAAATCAATGTGTATGTGTCTTGGTTGAGGTCTTGAGTTTGAGCCTTCCAAGTGTGTTTCTCCTTAGGTGGAGGCGTGGGGTTCGGTCCTCACCCTCAATATGTCTAACAATGGTGCTACTTACTAACCACTAACTTCTACAAACTAAATATAAACTATGATACAAGATAATAATAGTAATGTACTTTACATCTCATGTGAAAATAGATTGTTAAACTGTAATAACTTACATTAATTTAAAAATACGTTGATATCTTTTTTGGAAAATGCTTAGTTCTTAGCTCATAGGGCTGCTATTAAGAAATTTGGATTCTTTAACAAAGAAAGTAACATAAAATTGTATTCCAAAAAATGAGATTGATGACTTTAAGTATAAACAAAAATAAAATGGGTATCCATCTTGGAGTCCTCGCCAACACATACAACGAATAAATGTATGTGTTAAATCATGTAACATAATTAATAGATATATGTCGAAGTTTGATCTATGGACCTCTCTGATTTCATGTCCCTAATTTGTAACTTCTAGGTACCATCACGAGCCACTGTCAAGGAAAATATATCTTTTAAAAATGACAACTTTTATATGGAAACAAAAGGTCTCAAAGAGAGAGACCGATACAACCGAACATTCCTATTGGCAAATCAAAAACCCAAAAGACATTGCACACAAGGAAGTTATCTTTCTCCTTAATCTTCCAAACATCGCTAGGCAGGCTTTACATGAAGTAATTTGTTGTGCTATTTCCATATCACCCACAATGTCACCTTAATAACACCCTTCAACAGCCCATTCTATTTCTTCAAACGGTCTGAAAAGTAAACTTAGTAGCAAATGAAGGTAACAAATCGATCAAATTATCCATATCTTCCACCATCCTCTAATTTTTCTCCATAACGGGGTGATCATGGAACATTTAGAAAGCAATGATCCAAATCATCAAGAGAAGAATTACATAGGACACAATTGGTTGAATCAAGATGAATTCCTTAGGACATACTGTGATGTTATTTAAAATGGACTTTATCTTGTTTTTCTTTTTCTTTTTCTTTTTTTTTAGAATTAAATTCTCTTAAGTCTTAACTATTTTTTTAAAGTACATGACAAATTCATTGGGCTTGTTTTATTTAGTGCATCTTTTTGGCTACGGATCAAGATCAAGTTGTTGCCTGTTGGATTGATTTAACAAGGTTTCTCGTCAAACCAGTTGCAACTTGCAAGTTTTTATAATTCAAAATTATATATTTTTTAAAAAAAGCAAATTGTTTATATGCCCATCAAAAGACTCTAAAATATTATACGTTTGAAAAACTAATAAAATTTTGTGTTTTATATATTAACTAGTTTATGACCCACGTATTACGTGGATATTTTTAATTAAATTTATTTATATAAAATGTATATGAGTAAAAATAAAAACAAACAAAAATAATAATTGTGTTTATTTATTATTTACAGATTAAAAAATAGAGTATATTTATCTTTTTTAAAAATATTAAATTGTATTTATCTTTTATTTTTTATAAGTTGTAATTATCTTTTTGGTGAACGTAGAGGTGACACGTGACATTTGATGTTTTCTTTTATTATACATAATAATAATAATTTACACAAAATTCAAATTTTTATCATATTCACAATTGAAGTTTTATCAATTAAATTTTAAATATTGTTAGCAAAATAATTAACAAAAAATTTTAACTTTATTTACTACTTCTACATTTAAATCCAAATTTTAATATTTGAATTTAACTATGATCATTAAAGATAATAATGACACATATTTATTTTAGGTAAATATTAATTTAATATTAATTCATTAATGAAAAAATTAAAATCAAAATTTAATGTAATGTAATTAAGTTAAGGTAGTAAATTTGGAAAATGAATTAAAACAATGGCATAGGTATAATTATTGATTTTAATTAAGGGTATAAGAGACATTTCATAAATAATTATGAGTTGTCATTGATCTGGACTATTGATTTCTTTCCATCCAATGGTCCAGAAACTCCAAATGGTTTTCTTATTATATATAGTATAGATAGAAAAAAGTAACATGAAAGGTTTAAATTTATTTTAAAAAAAACTACATAGGATATGCATGTCGTGAGAATGATACCTACCATGAGATGATAAGAAGAAATTGAGAGCATTCCTCTAATCTTGTATCATGCATCTAACCACACCGGATTCTTTTTATACCTTCTTAAAATACACAACCAACCATTAAAACTTTCCAAATACATTAATTTTTTGTATTTTATTATTTATATTTATATATTAATTTTTTTAGTATTTTAATAAAAACTATTATCGACGTTCTATAAATTCGTGATTCAATATATCACAAACCGATAATTCAATAAACATTTGATTAATACGATAATTCAATAAACATTCATGATTCATTTTTTCCTACGGTAAACTGAATCGATAAACCAATGATCCAATAAACATTCTGAATTAATACAATGATTCAATAAACATTCATGATTCAATTTTTCTAATACACTGATTCAAATTTTAAATACAATACTAGTTAAGTATATTTGAAGTATTAGATTTTAATTCTAATTCAGTCGTTTTAAGACACACAACACTCGAAATTATTGAAAATACATATATACATAACTAAAATCACGTACGAATTTAAATGACCTTGATTTCCAAACTAAGCCAGACCTTCAATTCTCCAGATCGATCTGATATGAAAACAGAAAGATTTCGTGTTAAATATATTTGAATAATAGACCGGATCAACCATATATATTGTCAAATCATTAAAATAAACCATAAAAGAAATAATACCTGAATCCATTGATATCGTCTTTTTTATGTGGAAACCTGATGACGAACGATCAGGGTTGTGAGAGTCTTCCTCACCTAAAGCCTTAATGTTCTAGACCGAACAACAGATCTCTGATAGATGGAGATTAGGGATCTTAGGGTTGCTTTAGGGTATTGGGGACCCTCACTATATATATAGAATGGGAAATAGGGTTACCATCAAACTCTAAAGCCCAATAGTATTAGTTTATTAAATAATAGCCCAATAAGTCTATTAAAGATAAAGCCCAATAATTTAAACATATAAGTCCATCCAAATAGAAATTCTAACATTTCGATGTTGAATGATAGAAACACATGGTGTTTCATAATGGCAGCACCACTTCATATAGATACGTGGTCGTTCTTATATATGGACGATGATGGTTTTCATTGGTAATACAAAGAAATGGCAGACTCTGACTTCGCTTGGTGGCTCAATCTAGTTGGCAGTGTCGACTCGACTTTTATTCAGTGGTGATGGTGGCAATGCCGCTGTCTGGGGGAGAAAGAAACAGTGGTACGGTGGCCACCATAATTTATTTCCCATATATATTGGACTTGGTTTCTTTTTTATTTTAACTTTGAATTTTAACCATTTAAAAAAATTAATAAAATACATGAGTACTCTATTATTAAGTCACTCAATTAAACTTTCAATTTCATCCGACAATCAGCTTAAGTTATAAACAAGTTTAAATATCTCTAAATGCTTGATTTGTCAATACTTGAATTTGGTATCCAACTTTGTACTCTAATTTCTCTATATCTAAACATTCTGATTTTAAAGACATATATTTACATGACTTGGTCCAACAATTAAATTAAATAACATAGTCATAGTTTGAGGTATTTATGGAGTTCACATAACAACTAATTTCTTTCTTTCTTTTTTTTTTTGTCTGGGCAATTTTACAAATAGAACCTCCAACTTATTTACAATTAAATTCAGATTATTTAATATGTTTTAATACTATTATTAACAGATATAATATTTGACATTAACAGATATAATATTTGACATTATGAGAAATAATAACAGATATAATATTTGACATTATGAGAAATAATCTTGTTCTATGGTATCAAAACCTCTTGTTCTCGACTTCTCGGCTAACCCTAATCACAACCGACAACTTCTTATTGTTGTCGTCTTTCTCTTATGGTTTCAAAGTCCTTTATTCTCGACTAACTCTAATCACAACTAACAGCCTCTTATTATCATCGTCTTCTTCTGAACAACCATCTTTTTCTTGCTCTCCTCCTCCATTAACGTAAAGAAAAGTCCCTTGGTCAAACCCAAGGTCAACAATAATAACTCCGCTTTGGATGTAATCTAAGTCAACTGCCTCCCTTCACTTAACCTTAATTGTTTTTTTAATCAAAAGTTTATTCATGTATTTGTTATCTTATTTTAATCAATTATAGTTTTTTGTTAATTTTATATAAACATAGTAGTTGTTATATTAATTTAACTGAGTTTTTATTGAAAAAAATAATTTAAAGATTTCATTACACTATATTATTTGTTTTAAAATAAAAGTTTTAAAGTTGTTTTTAAAACAAAAGTTATTTATAAACAAAATCTTTTAGAAATTCTGAACTACAAATTAGAGATCTTTAAATAAAAGTTATCTTGACTTTTTTAAAACAAAATTTCATTAGTAATTATTATATATTTATTAAAGATTTTAATTTTTTTTAGATAATTATAATAACAATAATATAATTCTATATTAATAACTAAATAAATAAGGTAAATGTCAAATCCATATAAGATGTATAAAAAAATATTTTGTTTAAATACAAAAATATATAATCATGTAAATTTTAAATCATTTACATGATGAAGTCATTTTGATTATGCAAATTGAATATAAAAACAGTAAAATACACTAGTCATAGAAATATTTTAGATTATAAAAATATTGTCAGAAAAATAATGGTTTAAATTAATAAAATGAACTTTTATTATTATTATTTTCATGCATATCCTATAAAGTTTAAGTATTTTAGTGATTAACCTTGTTATTTATCGATATACTTTTTAGTGGTTTTTATTCTAATTAATCTAATAAATTTTTTGATTTATAATGATAAATGATTCAGTAATGTTTCAATCATTTCAATATGTGCTAGACTTTACGTTATTAGATATTTTAAATTAATCAAACTTTAATACTTTATCAATTAATTCATACCCAACGTAGATAATAAATGCACAAATGAAAAACAAAAAATAAAAGAGAAAGTTTAAATAAGGAAAGAGTGCATAGGGATTGTTTTAGAACCTCCTTGCACACCACTACTCACTCACAAATCTTGCCGACAGAATCATCATTTCATTTCTTTTATTTTTTAAAAGACGTGAAATTTTAAAGTGAACACGTGATCCTATGTCACAACTCACGTGACATCTTCCTTGATTTTCCATGTTCTCCCTTCTCCATCAACTAATTTAATAGGATTTAAAAAAATTTTTAACGGCAATCTATATATTCCTAATCTACCTCTTTGCTTCAACAAGGACTACAGAACTTACTTTTACCAACTAAATTCAAACTTGCATTCGGCAGGAATCGAACCCACAACCTCAAATTTAGATATCACCACTCTTACTAAATGTGCTAAACCTCATTGGTAACAGAATTTGTACTCAACACTTTACACTTATATGTAAAAAGACTATCATGTTATTATTATTATTTTAATGAACTTCATACTTCACTAATTCATTAAAATGTAAAATAATCAATCTATTTAAAAGGAATTATTATATATAAAATATAGTGTTGTGTGTTAATTATCTTAATTATTAACATCTCTTTAATATATTCTTTAAAAAGTTTTCATCTCCAACCATATATTTCAAAATCTTACCTCCAAAATTTTATACTAAATTAATTTGATTTAACACCATAACTTATTTTAATTCTCTATTATATAAAATTAAGAATAAAAATTATTTTTTAAATAAAAGTTAGAGATTAAATTAATTTGTGTTTACACAATAAGTATATTAAGTTTTATTCACAATATGTAATCTTTTAATAAGGTTATAAATGTTATAAATTTTATTAATATATAAATTATTTAAAAATATGTAGTTTCCCAAATAATATACTCGTAGTGATATATTTTATTTTGATGCAATGTTGAAATTATTTTTTGTGACATTTATGTGTTATGTTATTTATTTTTTTGTTTTTGACAAAAAATGATTGTTATAATACTTATATTTATATACATCAATGATTATCCAAAATAAATTAACGTTCAAATTAATTAGCATGTTATTTCATATTTCAATTAAAATTTTATTATTATATTTTTTATTTTATATAATATATAATTATATAATAAATTTTTTAAGATGATAAAGATAAAAATGACTAAAAAATGGAGGAATTGTCATTGCTCCAAAAATACTACTCCATAGATGGAGAATGGTTGGAATGAAAAATGGATACTCCATACACTAAATTTAAGGGGAAATGGCATTTGGAGCATGGTGTTGGAGACGGTCTTACAATTTTAATGTGATATGTTACGTGGTCAATTGTTATTTTTTTTATTTTTTTTGTGTATTTTTAACGGTCACATTTTTTCTTTTTATCATTAACAATATCAATGTTTGTATTTTTGTTACCATTTATAACTATTAATAACTTGTAAACCGTTTTAACAGACCGTCATCAATTTTTTATTATCAGAATAGTAACATGTTTTTATTTTTATTTTTTGGCAACAACTAAAAATTAATCCAAACCAAGAAAATACAAATTAAGATTAACCTAATCTCAAGAATACAACAAGAATTTGAATAAATTTTACCAAACTAAATTACGGGAAGGAATTTGAATGAATTTTATAAAACACAACTATTTCTCCAATCCGGAAGTTTTTGTTCTTGAACTTTGTCATTGGTTAGTTCAAAGATAAATAAAATGTGTAAACAAATATTACCGATTGAATCTATCAAATCGATGAAATCATGGGTTCTATTTGTTTACATTAAGAACCTTCTAAATATGTCTGAATCTGAATTTCAAATCTAAACCAATTTTATATTGTTTGTTTCGTTTAAGAGTTATGAGTTTGATACATATTTTCTCTTAATCTTAAGAGGAAAAAAGTAATCCAAAGTCAAATTAAAAGTCTCTTAATTTCAAATCTTAAGACCTTCTTTTTAAATTCAAATGTGATTTTCAAACATCGGACATTTAACCTATTATTAAAAAACGTAATGATAATGTAAAATTGACAAAGAAAGACTCCCATCAACCAAACAAAATCACAAAATAGGCAAACAGGAGACTTCAAATACAGATACAATATAATCAAATGATAGATCTAAAAATTTCCGAATGAAAATTATCTATGGTGAGGGCTTTTCAATATCAAGCTCATATATTAAATAAAATTTTTTTAAAGTAAAATGCATATTTAGTAATAATAAGATCTAATCCTTTTGGTAATAATAACATCTAATCCTGGGATAAAGATGTCACTGCTACCATTCTTATTCATTTTCTCATTCTTGTATGGTGTATCCATCTTCTTCACAACAGTGTAAGATGAGACTGAGGTCTGAGTGGGAGTGCGTGAGAGAGAGTCTACAGACAGATTAAGTATTTATTTTTGCTGAGATGGATCGTAGGAGTGTTCATAAAAATCTGAAACCAAACATCCAAAACATAAAATTCTATTCCAAAAATCCAAATGAAATTCTATGTATTTTGGTGTTTAATATTTCACATGATATTAAGTATTTATTTTTGTTGTAATGTATACTTTTGAACTTTCACATATTATGCATTTATTAACTAATATTATATGTATTTTAGTTTTTCATCATTATTTTGTCATTTTAAGAAAAATCACACCGAATGTGTTTGGTTTGGGATATATTAGTTTTTTAAGTGTGTTTGGATATATGAATTTATATTTTAGATATTTAAATATTTGATTTATTTTTTAAAAAAAAATTGGATTTTTCGAATCCAAAAATTCATATACGAGTTCGGATAGCAAAAATCATTTCTGAAATTTCGGATATCTCCTAGTTTATCAATTTGGATAAGAATCGTTAAAGAAAAAAATTTAACATTCGGTTTATCATATCTAACAAATTGTACAAACCTATTAACTAGACACTAAAAGGTCTAATTCAGTCCTTCTTTATTTTGGTATTTTCATATCTTAATTTGTCTAAAATTCTAAAAATAAGATTTAAGTGAAATTAGTCTGTTTATTATATTTCAGACTTAAATAGATTTTAGATTTTAACTTAAAATAGATTGTTTGTTAGATTTTTGATTTAAGGAGATAAAATCTTAATAATTAGGTTTGGAATTAAAGAGATGGAATGAAATTATGTTTAAATTTTTGTTTTTCTAAATTAATTTCATATTTATTTATTTAAAATATTAAAATCAATTTAGTTAATTAAAATAATATATTAAATAATCTTAATATATAATTTTTTTGTAAGGTACAATATATAATTAGTTTTATTTACTGAAAATAATATGAGTTTTTAATTACGTTTAAAAACAATTGTCTAGTTTAATTAATTATTATAATTTAATATATTAGTTATTACATAATTTTATTTGATTTATATAATGTAGTTCAATATGGTATATACTTAATTTAAATTTGAATTAATAAATTTAAATATTTGGTCTTTATAATATCTTTTAAAGTTGAGATATGTTTTTAGATTTTAAAATTTAGGATTACTTTTAAGTTAAAAAAACAAGTTTCAATGGACTTGTAGCATATGTAACTTATTCGTCTTAGAGAAACGCAGGTCTGCAGTTTTCAGAGACGGATTGAGAAGTGTACAGTCACTCGCAGAGTCGCAGTATCTATCCTTTTTCCCTTTTTCTTTTCTTTTCTTTAAAACGAACTCGCCAGCGTTGTTTCTGGAGTTGGTTAAAGCCATTTGATTAGGTCTACGGCCATGTAAGCTAAGGTATGTTGATTTAGTTTATCAAAATTTTATGGATTTTTAGGGGTTTTCTTTATCTGTATCTTGTGTGTAAATTGATTGATTAAGTTTAGTTGTTAAATTTTAGGGAGTTCATGTTGCTTTAGCAGGTTGTTGATGATTATGTGGTTGCATTCACAGATTTTTATTTAATATAGTTGTTTGTTATTAATAAGCTGAAATCTAGGCGGTGCTCAACGGTGTTTTTCTTCTTCCGCTTTTGATTAGCTGCTCGAAGTTCAATTGATAATGTCTGAATATTTTTGGGTATTCCTATCTATTCAGTCTCTGTTGCTTGAGTAGGATGTTGACTGTTGAGGATTATTCGATTACATTCATGGATTTTGGATTAATTTAGTTCTTTACTGGTTCGCTGAACTCTAGTTTCTTCACCATTGTTTTGTTCGTCTTCTGGTTTTTGGATCTGTCGTGAATCGTGATAGTTGAAGCTACTGAATTCAGTTGCTGGGTGTTGGATTCTTCCCATTCTTCCTTCCAGTTAATAATCTGAACTTTTCTTCTTGCATCCCTCTTTCTCTTGATTTTGGAATTCAAAATCGGCACTTTTCATGATTAGAAATTTACATTGACGTTTTTTTTGTAGTTTTTTCTGGTATGTTGTTTCTCTAGGTTAACAAAATCATTCATAGAATCATAACTGTTTGCAGGTTTCGGGTTTCCCTATTTTCTCACAATTTGCAACTTAGATATGTGATCTCAACATTTAAATTGGCTTTTCTTTATTTTAATCCCTCCATTAACATTCATTTTCTCATTCCTATTTTCATTCACTAGATTTAACCAGCAGGCAGCAGTAAATGTTTACCAAACTTGATATCTGACATATGGTTATAGAATCCCTTCGGGTCTTTTTAGATCTGACTCATATAGTTATTGCTAGTTGTGAAGGGACAAGAACAAGGCTGGTCCAATCATTTTCAGGACACCGAGCAAAAACTTAAAATGGTCCTATAAATGTATATGTGTATTCAAAATAAGCAAAATTCAAGTAAAAATGGTAAATTAGAAACAAAAAACTTACAAGTATATAATATAAATTAAAAACTTTGGCAAGTCGATAACCTTGTTTAATCATTAATAGACCTAAGTATATATAATAGATTTGTTGAGAATGTGCCTCTATGATTTGGGTCCTGGGCGGTTGTCCGTGTTGACCTTGCTCAGGGCTTGCCCCGGACAAGATGCAGTAGATAGAGATCCTTAACTATAAAATCTGGTGATTAATAAGGTTTCCTAAGGTGTTATTTGTTTTTTAAGAGGTTAAATGTCTAAAGTCTGAAAATCATGTCTGAAATTAAGAGGAGGCCTTAAAATCTGAAATTAAGAGGCTCTGAATTTTAATTCAGACTACTCTCTTTCTCTTAAAGTTCAGAGGAAATTCAAAGGTTAGAACCTTTAAACAAACAATACAAATTAGGTTAATATCTGAAATTCAGACTTCAGACCAAATTCAGACCCTCTTAATTGTAAACAAACACACCTAAGTGTATGTGTAATGCCCCAAGGCATATTGCGTAAGCCCAAAGCCAGGTATCAGTGTTAGAACCTTTGAATCAGTAGCTCACTACTAATGACTCAAACGAGACTCATAATTTTAGCTCACAGCCGGTGTTCAATAATAAGGTTCACAATATTGTTATAGTAGATGCTATTGCTTATTAAAAATGATATATACAACTGTACTCAAGTTGATTGAATAGTAAAGGGGAAAGGGCGGAATTGAACGCATTCTTCAAGGAATTATCATGTAATGGCAGGCCTGGATAGAATTCAAGATTATCTTTGTGTGATGGATTTGTTTGATTTCAAAAGGGGATTTTGTATGGTGTTGCATTCAAGTGTGTTTCCTCATTTCTGTAACATAATTATTTTTGGATTACAGAACTATTTATGTGCAATTGTTGGATCCTTTAATAGGGTATGACAAAGTGACAAACCATGTAGTGTCTCAAAATTGTAAAATTTGCATCCTTTTTTGGTACTTAGAACATAAATTTTGATGGTGAAGTATATTTATATTTACAAATGAGTTTTTAATCAAGATCTTTATTCTTTAATTTTATGTGGCTAAAAGCTGGTTAACCTCCTGTTTTGCAGATCGTAAGGTGCAAGTTCGATCCCTTCAACAGCATGGACGCACGACGGAATGTCACTAGACGAGGTCTTACCAAGTACACATGTCTTGTAGTTCTGGTACTCGTGACACTTTATTTTATCGCCATCTTTGGCCACACCCAGAACATCACTTCATTTTTACGGCCACTTTGGGACACACCACCACCTCCGTTTGAGTACATACCACATTATTATGCTGAAAATGCCTCCATGGATAACCTTTGTCACCTCCATGGATGGTCTTTAAGCTCTGTACCACGCAGTGTCTATGATGCAGTCCTATTCAACAACGAACTGGACTTGCTTGAACTCAGGTGGCGCGAACTTTACCCTCATGTCACCAAATTCATCATCCTTGAATCAAACATGACCTTTACCGGTATTCCCAAGCCTCTCACTTTTGCTTTGAATCGTGAGCGTTTTGCTTTTGCCGAGGAAAAGGTTGTTTATGGTTTCCTCCCTGGACTAGCTTCCAATGTGCCTGTAGACCCATTCTTGATAGAGTCACAGCACCGGAGCATTATGAATGAGTTGATCCGGCGGTCTGGTATCACCGATGGTGATCTTTTAATCGTATCAGACACTGACGAGATTCCAAGTTCTCACACTGTTAAGCTTCTTCAGAGGTGTGATGGATTGCCCTCGATCTTGCATCTCGAAATGAGAAACTATGTATACTCGTTTGAGTTCCCAGTTGATTACAATAGCTGGCGTGCAACTGCACATATATATAGTCGCTGGACTCGATACAGACACTCACGTCAGACAGATCTTATTCTTTCTGATGCTGGGTGGCACTGCAGCTTCTGTTTCAGGCACCTGAGCGAGTTTGTCACCAAAATGACAGCGTACAGCCATGCTGATCGAGTAAAGGGAAAAGAGTACTTGGACTACTCAAGAATTCAGCGAAAGATTTGTGGTGGAGATGATCTTTACGATATGTTACCAGAGGAATATAGTTTCAAGACCTTGATCGGGAAGATGGGATCGGTACCTCGTTCGGCATCTGCAGTACATCTTCCGGCTTACTTGATTGAAAACACAGAGAAGTTCAAGTTTCTTCTTCCCGGTGGTTGCAAGCGTTCGCCGGAATGAGATTTATCTTGTGGTATTTTGTCCTTAATACCAGTTTTCATACGGAAATCAATCAATTTTGTTTCACACGCATTTCCTTGAGATGATTATGTTACCAAATGACTTGTGTATTTTGCCGTTGTGTATGATATAGGTTTAGTCAGGAACTCAAGATACTCACAAAATAGGCGACATAATACATAAAATTTATCAGTTTGAATCTTTTGTCTGAATTCTTTTTATTGCATTATTAGACTTGTAAATCAGGTAATACTACTTGTATGCAACAATTCCTTTTTGATTTCTTGAAACAAATGTGTTTTGGTATCATAACATTTATATTTTTAATCAACGTAAGCTTGAAAGTTAGATTTTTTTTTTTTTTTTGGAACATCAACAATTATACTACACCAAGCCTCTAACAATGCTAGAGGGCAAAAATTACAACGTCCAAAAACAAGAACAAAAACTAGAACCACGTATACGATCACAAACCTAGCTACACCAATTTAACTTCCTACGAAGCATGTCCCTAGAATTAATCTAAAACAACATCCCTTGAACAAAAGATTGAAGGATAGACAGCTCAGAACAGGGGTGGAAAATCCAGCTCATTCTAACAAACGGGTTAAACGACCAAAAATCATAAATTTTACATAATTTTGAAATGTTTTTCAAAAAACAATTTTTTTAATAGTCTTATAAATTTTCATTTTTAAAAAAAAATTATGTTCTATCTTAGTTTTTTACAATGAGTACATTTAAGTGTTCAGTTCGTTTGGTCCGTTGGGTCATAATTGACACCCCTAGGCTCAGAAGAATTTGAACCGTAGACCAATGAGTTTTTGTTTTTTTGAAAGAGCCCAACATGCTACAAATACTGAGGGCTATAGAAGGCTTCAAGACATTATTCTTGAAGGCCCAAGCCAACCCCCAACTAATTAAAGAGGCTGCAGATACATCATGGGACAGGGTCACAAGGGGAACACTTACCCCCCCACCAACTCCCAACCTCTGAAAACAACTCTCTGGAATCTCCATATTGACCAAAAAAAATGATCATTTTTAAGGGACATCATCACATAACAGATAATTGTTATTTATCAAATGAATACCCCTTCAAGATGGATCACCAAAAGTAGGCAACCGACCACGTAGAATCTTCCAAGAAAAAATATTTTACTTGCTAGGAACTGATTTAATCCATATCATGTTCATACCACGAGATGAATTACAACCATATCATCAAGAGCAATCCTCAAAGATGATATTGAGAACACCCCTAAGCTCTCTAACCTTGGATACCAAGTTAGAGAGCCATTAGCACTAGAACGCTAAATTCATTTGAAGCGAAAAGACAAATTTGAATCCTAGCTATAGTTGTACTCCTTAATATGCTTTATGATTGAAACAATGACTTCCCAATTACCATTAGTTTCGAATCCAAAGGATCAGATTGCCTATTCCTTTTGAAGCCGTGAAAGGCCTTAAGGGCGTGATCACCAATTTCCATAAATGGACATGTTTCCGTCTTCAAACGCCACCACCGTTTTACTACTAGAAGAGTTAAGTTTAAGGCCCTAAAGCTGTTAACCCTAATGCCACGATGATCCGTAAATACAAGAGTATTTTTCCAAGCAAATCCATACATGCTAACTATTTCCATATAAAATCGGGTAGGGTGGATTTGGTTTGAAAAATGAAGCATATATGTCTATGATTTTTGGTAGAGAATATGAAGTATTTATAGCTTTATCTACCTCCATTTATTAGGGATTTATTAGGGACATTAATTATAAAATTACCATAGTTCTCGATTGTAATTTTTTTTTAATGAGATTTAATAGTTTCATACATCTCTATCTTTTTTCCATTAAATTTCACCAAATTAGTTTTCCTCTTTTTTTTTCATCACATCATTTAATCAATAATCACCTAGGGATAGATTATTTTTATTCACATTTCTTATGAGATTTGATCGCCATTTCATGCCTTATTTTCAATAAATATGGAACGATAGACTTTAATGAAAATTGCAATGAAAATCAGTCACTTTTATATTATTAATGTATTAAGTTAAACAATCAATTATAAAAAATATTTCACTTATTCCATTATCTTAGAAAAATTTTGACCCTATCTCACACTTTTTATTAAGGGTTGTATACACACACTCGTTCTATTAATTTTTATAATCATACACCCCTCCAATTCATTCTTATTAATTTTATTAATAGTAGGAAACCTATTGGTGTCACGATGTATGATTAGTAATTTTTTATGTTTTCAATACCGACCTATAGAGACAGTCACATGAGTTACAATCCAGTACATCATATCATGAAATAATATATTAGATTCATGCATGTCAAAATGCACAAAGTGTGTTAGAAAAAAAAAATAATGAAAATGTTTACTTTTCAGTAATTCTAGTTTAATTTTTTATGCACGCGATATAAAAAGTGATCAAAATTTATTAAAAAAAATAGTATATTGTATTTTTAAAATTTATAAAAACACATCATTCTTATTTTTTGTATTGGACACGTCAGGATCGTCCCTGGATAAGTCATAGAAGACTGGCACGTAATTAAATCATTTCTAAAAGGCCAAAATTGTCTAATATAAAGTTATAAACGTGATTAATTAAGTATATTCAATTATGTGGACTGTGCTCACATGAAAAGTCCCCATCTTGAAATTGGTCATAAAAGTTATATTAATATATCGCGACATACGATATTTTTATATATTAAAATCGCGGCAAACGATATTTTGGTTTTCATGACATTTATTTGTTTAAAAGTTCATGGGTGGGGGATGGGAGACGTGTGATGGTTGGCAACTGCCACACATACACACACAGAGTTTTTGCTGTCTGACCTCCTGTACTTTTCTTTGACGTGGCTTTTTATGTTTAATTAGTATTCTATATACTATTATAAAATTTAAATATTTCGTAATAACTAATTGGGTTTAATATAAAAAAAATCAACAAGTTTTCGTATTTTTTGTGATTTACTCTCTTCGTGCTATTTTTTATTAAGAAAGTTATCAAGTTATTGTTTTCAATCCGGTTATCGGAAAAGTTTTGTTTTTTATTTTCAACCCTGTCTTTTCCCACAAAAAACCAACATATTTTCACTATTTTCACCGAAAAGTCCACAAACTTGAAGTTTTTTTTTGAAAAAATAAAAAATTTTAAAAATCACAAACAAATATATTACTTAAGGATTTTATTGGTAAAAATATCACGGA
Organism: Centrapalus pauciflorus; assembly: GCA_020465985.1. Taxonomy (NCBI): domain Eukaryota; kingdom Viridiplantae; phylum Streptophyta; class Magnoliopsida; order Asterales; family Asteraceae; genus Centrapalus; species Centrapalus pauciflorus. The sequence goes on from JAANYP010002291.1 coordinate 160,071, forward strand.
GGGATTAAACCACAAAAACGTGAAAAACGTGTTGATTTTTTTTCATATTAAACCTAATTAATATTAATATTATTAAATAAAATTTTTGTCACTGAATAAATATACACATGTAGATCTCTAAATCTAATGAATCGAATAAGAAAAAAAGCTTTAACATGAGCAAGCCAGTACAAGATTTATAACTTACTCCTAAAAAACCAAAAGATCAATAAAGAGAGCAATTTAAACAATGTATATCAACCAAGGATTTTAACAAATGCAATGAAGCCTTCTTACATCTATTTCCATCCATAGAAAAAACGAGTTTTTGTATATTCTAAAAAGAATCGATACACCATATCTGAATGCAACAAATGAAGAAAATAATACGATTCTTGAAATTGACTATATAATGATGTAGCAAACACCATAAATAGCTTCATCAAACCATATAATTCTGCAACTATTAGGCTAAGGGGTATGCATGCCCCTCCGCTCTGAAACTCATCATTTTGGACATCTCAACGCCACATCATTTTTATATTTGCCGTCATTTTCATTATAAAACTTTGGAAATACCCACCATTCTCAACTTTATATCTCAATACTCATTTTCCTCCATAAATTTAGAGAAAGAAAGAGAGAAGAGTAGAGAGAGAGAGAGAGAGAGAGAGAGAGAGAGAGAGAGAGAGAGAGAGAGAGAGAGAGAAGCCTAGCGGAGGATAGAGCCTGTTGCGGGGAAAAATCAGCAAGGCCGCCGATGTGTGTGTGTGTGTGTTGGGGGGGGGGGGGGGGTTCCCGCCGAGGTGGTTGAGGTGGCCAAACCGCCAACCCCAGCGGCTCATGTACACTCTTCGCTCTTAGAACGAGCAACCCGCCTTAATAATGTATATAGAAGGAAGCGAATAATTTTGATTCCACTAGCTCCAAGCTTTTCTTGAAATCCCCTTTACTTCCCCGCAATTGAAAAGAATGTAGTTCATACATACATCCATGATATGCACCTAAGCATGTGTATTAGGATAAAACCACCGAATCAAAGTTATTCAATGGGTTTGATCGGATTGACAATACACTTCACGATCAACCAATATAAAGAATTATTTAACTACCGGTTTAGCTAACAATTTACAACATCAAACCAACTGTTTCAATATATACAATTTTACACAAAACATCAATTGTGATATACTAAATATTGGCACAACATCAAAATGTAATGTAACTTTTATAATCTTTATTTACCATTCTTGTAAAATAATTTTAGTTATTTTGTAGTTGGTACTAACCATGATGACTATTTTAGCAAAATACTATCCTAATTTTCTTATGGATGCTTTTTGATTGGCTAATTTATTTGAATACATTATATGTGACTTTAGATCGAATTTAACTTTTGCTAAATTCTAATTAGTTAATAATGCCCATTAGACCAATATTGCATATTAATTTCATTTTTCTCATTTTGGGAAGAAAGATTTTATTTTCTATCACTTAGATAATTAAACTTTTTTTTTTTTTTTTTTTTTTTTTTTTTTTTTTTTTTTGCCTTTACATCTCTAATGTTGCATTCTTTGATAAGAGGAAAAGTGAAAAAAAGTAGGAAAGCGAAAGGAAGGATTTATTAGAAAAAAATGAATGAGTAAGGAGAACACTACTTTATCCATCCTTTGTTTCTATCAATTTTTTTGAGGAAAAGAAATGAAGCTTCTTTTTCTTCCTAAAAAGTTAAAATTATGCAGATAGTGACCTTTTAGAATATGTCAATATCAATACAACCTAACTATGTGAAAAGCTGATTTTATATATATATATATATATATATATATATATATATATATATATATATATATATATATATATATATATATATATATATATATATAGGGGTGGGTTCAATGGAAAACCACTATGCACGTGAAAACTATGGAAACCTACGCATGCCGTCCGATTGGGTGCATTTCATGAAAAACAAGGTGGCATGATCGTAAATAAGGTGATGCATCACGCAAGATTTTGATGCATCACGCGGGAAATTTGATGCATCACGCGGGATTTTGATGCATCACGCAGGGAATTTGATGCATTTGTTGTGGTGCAGTACGGTTTTCACAAGTTTTCAGGTGCATGGTAGTTTTCCATTGAACCTCCCTCTATATATATATATATATATATATATATATATATATATATATATATATATATATATATATATATATATATATATATATATATGTATGTATGTATGTGTGTGTGTGTGTGTGTATGTATATACGGAGGTTCGACGGAAAACCACCATGCACCGGAAAACTTGTGAAAACTGCATTGCATCACCACAAATGCATCAAATTTCTCGCGTGATGCATCAAAAATCCCGCGTGATGCATCAAATTTTCCGCGTGATGCATCAAAATCTCGCGTGATGCATCACCTTATTTACGATCATGCCACCGTGTTTTTCATGAAATGCACCAAATCGGACGGTATGCGTGGGTTCCCATAGTTTTCAGGTGCATAGTGGTTTTCCATTGAACCCACCCTATATATATATATATATATATATATATATATATATATATATATATATATATATATATATATATATATATATATATATAGGGTTCAATGAAAAACTTTCATGTATCGGAAAACTTTGAAAAATCAATCGTAGTCATTAAATTAGATATATGTGCTCTTGGATTAATGTATCACAATGCACTTAAAATATATGTATATGGGTATTTTGGGTATATAATTTCTTTAAAAATTCTAAATTTAAAAAATCAATAATTAATACATGATTCTAAATTTAAAATTTACAAAATGACGATGCATCAAAAATCATATTCTTCAATTAAAAGAAATCATCTTCGTCTTCATTTTTAGAAAACTTCGTCTTGATAAAAAATCACCATTTCCATCAATTTGTATAGCGTAAAAGCTTGTGTTTTATTTTGAATTAAAATTTGGCATTGTTCATGAAAGCGACACATGATCTTAATATATCCGAGGATATTTGGTTCCTATTTCGTTTCCAAAACATGATATAAAAATAAGTAGTTTTTTAATCTTAAAAATATGTATTTTTTACTCGATAGAAATTATTTTTGATTTATTAATAGATAAATGTATCGTTTGTCTTTTAGATCGTCTTACTAAATAAAATAGTATAAAAGTTACCAATAAGAAAAATTATGTATTTTTTAGTAACGTAATTAATGTATTAAACTCTTGGCTAAAAGAAGTATAGTCACGTATAAAATTAACCTAATTTATTACCCACAATGCCCGCATGGCCCGCATGAATTGCATAATTAAAAACCAGAGAAAAAAGTAACGGTGGGATGGATTGTCAATTCATAATGCTATCGATCAAATATGAGTTTCTAAGGAGGTTAAACTTAAAAGTAGCAGAATTGAGGTGTTGCAACGGTCAATTGGTCATATGGTAAAACTCAGAATGCGACTATTAGAAATATGTTAAGAATAATAAAATCTTTGAAAATCTGAAAAAGATTTAGGTGGTATGCACATGCACAAAAGAGACCGCCTTCATCACCAGTTCGAAGAGTGGTATGTTTGACGGTGAAAGTTATGTTGTTTTTGCATTATCATATATCGTAGGTCATTAGTGATGCAGTTGCCCCACTCTTAGTGCAGACAAAACTAACATCCACCTCGCTCTATCCCATCAACATGAAAAACATGTTTGTTGTTATTGTTGTTGTTGTGTCTCTCACATAAACGTATAAAACAATATTTGTTTTATATTGTCCTAAGAATATAATATTTACTATTGTTAGAATCAAACGCTAGTTGTATGGATTTAATTAGAGTGAGATTTTCACTGATTTTTCAATACCAAATCGGTCATGGTACAAAAATTCTATAATCGGTTCGGTACTTGGCACTAATTATATGCCTCATACAAATTTCGGTACCACCCGATTCGGTACTGGTACAGACCCGGAACATATTAACAACATATTGGTTTTTATGTAAACTTTATTTATTCATAATTATGCATGTAACAATAATATGAACTACAGATAATTATCAGTTAACACTGATAGTAAACATGCAACATGTTTACTAAGTAGTTAACACTGATAATTATCGGTACCGAAATTTAAAAATTGGTTTGGTATTTGGTACTAATAGAATGCCTCAAAAAATTTTGATATCATCCAATTTGGTACTAGTACAGGACCAATCTCACCTCTAAATTTAATGATTATGTAAAAATAGAAAAACTCCAAGTATAGTCATGAGATAATGTAATAACAAGTAATTATATGATGGCCAATCATCATCTAATGACCAATCATTGTGAAGTTGAAGATAGAGAAACCAATTCATCAAGAGAAGATAAGTCATCTTTTAATAAGTTATCAACATAAAGTGACCAAGTTAACCTGATGATAACGTAGTCAACCAATGATGATCAAGCATAAGATAATGACATGCAACACAGCGTAACCGGAGCTACTCCGATAAATAAATTATTTAACTTGCTAAAGGTCAGACTCAATTGATCATGCTTTTAACTGATCTTATAACAATCATAAAAGTCTTAAACATTCACAATCATTAAATGGAACATTAGACGAAGTTATTATGTGTTCGTTGACTAATAGTTGTATTTATGTGTTGCTAAGAGTTGTAGTTGAGCCTGGAACCTGTTGAGGCCGTAGTTGATATTGTTGATAGTAGTCGCGCTTCAGGTGACTTACTTACCTTCTTTAGGAGATGCACTAACGTTGATAACAATGTTTTAAAAGAGAATTGTTGTTTTACTATCTGGGTCCCGCGAAGATCCCCTTTATGCGTGGATTACCTGTTAGCACACAATATAGCACATGGAGTATATGTTGAGTTGTTATTCGTTGTGTAGAGGCATGTTGGGTCATTCTTAACCTAGAGGTTCTGGCCTAACCACTACTTTTGTGCAGTGGACTATGCAGGCTATTCTGGGTCGTTCCCGATGAGGCATCGGGCTGTTGCTGCCGACCGCACGTAGAGCTTATTATTCTGTTGTTTATACTGTGCTTACTCTTTTGCAGAAACTTAATTAACGTTGTTTATTTGTAACTCACTAGCTCCATAGTTGATTGTGTGTTTTTTACTGTGCATCTCAGGTACGCGAATAGAGGTTAGAGATACAACGGGCATGAGTAAGTAGTCTTTTGTTGTTTTCAGATACGGCGTATCGGTTGACAGTTGGATGATTGTAACCTTAACTTAATTGTGGATGATTAGACCTTGTTAACGGGAGTTGGTTCCCTCCAGGTTAAGACTATTTGGCTTATAGAGGTTGTTTAGTAATTTAGTTAGCTATTTACACTTGCTGATGATTACATTATGTTGGATGACGTAGACTATAAGTCCTATGTTGTATTAGTAGAAAAAGTAGGGTGTTACAAATTTCCCCTAAGATTGAATCTATATGCATAGGTAATATACTAGAACACGGAATTCGCGTGTCAATCATACATTTAACAAGTGTCAATGTACATATCAAACACACACGTGTATCGTTCTTGGACAAAATTCAGATGATCACGTCTACACGTGGTGTCTTTAAATCAATCGGTGATATGAAATTTTTCGGATGGAATAATATATATATATATATATATATATATATATATATATATATATATATATATATATATATATATTCTTTATTTATAAGCATATGAACCCTATATTATGCCTAATCTCCATTAGGTTTCTTGTATCTTGACTCCAACCTCAGTTTTACATGTTCTCTTAAAAACCCATTCTAGAAAAGTCTTATTGGCTTCACGTCTCAACACCTTTGCTTGCAATCAACCATTGTCTCCCGACCTTAATTTCCCAATGGTAACCTTCTCGATTATTCGATTTAATCAGGTAAATTTCTTTACGTATATTTTAATCCTTTATTAGGACATTATCCAAGAATTAAAAATGACTAATTTCATGCCTAATTTTGTTTCTAAAATTGTAATGAGAATTTGTTATACATTTACTGTTTTGGAATTAAAATCTCTAGTGTTTGTTTTATTATTTTTATGTGTTGGATGCGTATAAATAAAAGCAAACTAACATATCTTATTCCAATAGGAAGAATCATATGATTTCGTATATGCAAAGATGTTAAGATTTCCTAAGAGAGATTTTAGATTCGACTTAATTAAAAATAATCATTATTTATTAATTACTTTTAAGCATATTATTTAATGTCCACTAATATTTATCTAATTCATAATTTTTTTTTATTTAACTATAAAGTAAAAAAAAAATCATGGGTATTCTAATTGTATGATAATTGTTATAGCTTGATGTACTTCTAAATCTAATTAACTTATTCACTTGACATTTAACAACACTATGGGATGTTTGGTTAACAAATTTTTTCTCTGGGATTTGCATTACGCAGCATTTGCATTTGTCAGGATTTTGTCAAAGAATCTGCATTATCTTATAGAAAAAATTTATTAATCTAGAGAATGCAAGGTAAATGAGATTTAAAATTCTAGGGGAGAGTCTGAGTTTTTCAATTACAAAAAGGAAGTGATTTATGAAATCCTAGGATTTTAAATTCTTACTGAAATATGTGAATCAAACACATGATTTTAAATGCAAATCTCAGTGAATCCTAGGAAATCCACGAACCAAACATCCCTAAGAAATCTGTAATTAAGAATAATGAATTGGTTACTCCGTAAAAAAGAAATTAATTTATTATGATATCACATTTTGAAAACAAAAAATTTAATAACTTTGGATGCCTCTAATTAAATAGTCATTAATGTAGAAAGAAGGTTGTTGTTTAATTATAGATTGATACCAAGCAGTAGATATTTAAACTTGTGAAATCTTGAGAAAAATAGACATAATGGTGTCTAGCTTTTCAACTTTATTATATTTTTTTGTTACAAAATTTTATCCATGTATTACATTAGTTGATTTTAATAAATATAAAAATATATTTATCAATATATAGATAAAAATTAGAGTTTACTAAATTTTAGTTAACTGAATATTAGATTAGTTAGATTAGATTTAATTTAATTTGTTTTTAGGACTAATTGCTAAAAATAAAACCAATTTTATGCATTTTTTGCATTTATATCAACATTATTTGGTTTTTATCATTAATAACATCAACTTTTGTATTTTTTTGTATCATTTGTAGCAAAATTTAAAAAAGTTGTTGCTATAAATGATAAAAAGAATACAAAAGTTAATGCTATTAATGATACAAAATAGAAAAGTTGATGTTATTTATATGAAAAACACAAAAGTTGTTGTTATTAGTGATAAAAAATAAATAATGTTGTTATAAATGATAAAAAATCAAAAAATTGCTACTATTTTTAGTAATTGACCCTTGATTTTATATTGATTATAATAAATTGACATGACACGGGAAAGTAACGACATGTAACAAAATAAATGTAAGACGGTGCATATTTTTATTCATTTATTAATATTTAGATACGTATACCGTAATAATTATAGTAATTTTATCGTTTTTATGAAATTTAATTACATTAGCAACTAATATCAATGCTACTAAAATAAAACAGAACAAAATGTATTATTTGATATTTAATGATCACTTAATTTGTTTTGTATGAGATATTTAAGGAATTAAATATAAAAAGATTTAAAGACACAATAAATATTTTTTTATTTGAACTTATCTATATAATAAATCAGAATCTTTGTTGTTGTTTGATAATCCCTGGATACATTAATTTTTTGATTGCCCAGTCATTTTCATAAAGTAAAACTCTATCCTATTTAGGCAACACATAAATAATTTAAGGAAAAGCTGCATTAAATGAAACAAATTTTATGACAAATTTTATTTTAGAGATTGTATTTTTAAGACTAACACTTAAGGGTCTCAATTTTAAATATAAATACTTTGGGGTTTAAAAAACTAGAAAACTAACAAATGAAGGTCCCAAAATTTTTAAAGGGGGCCTCGAAAATTTTAAGAAGTTTTCAAAACCTTAAAATGTTTGTTTCCAAAGTTTGAGACCCTTAAATAAATGTTAGTCTTGAAAACACGGTATCCAATATAGAAATTGTCATAAAATACTTTTCATATTTATAAAAATTTTCCATTAAGGATTTCTATCACTAAAAATTGTTGGTTAATGCTATTATTTTTTTTTTAAATTACTAATATTGTATAGTCTAGTTTTGAATAAGATAACTAGTAGGATGACTTAATCATCAAAAATATAATTACATCAACTTAGTCGATAGATGAAAGTCCAAGAATTTAAACATTAAAAGTTAAGTTGAGTGACTTAATCAATAAATATTTATTAATCATTATATGTATATATAAAGATAAATATATAAGTTGAATGATTAAATTAATAAATATTTAAGCGTATAACGGTTTAATTTATACAAAATAACTGAACTTTCTGTATTTACGTTTAATTGTTGACTAAAAAAGTTGATTCTTTAAATTAATTAATAATGATGAAAGTTTTATGTTAAAAATTGGGTAATCTTAAATGAAATCTAATAAAAACAATGTTTCAAGAATTTGTATATTTTTAATGATGGACAATTATTTTAGAATGAAGAAAATGTACTATTATTTATGAAGTATTTATTTATTACTTAAATACAAAATTACAAGAAAATCAAATAAATATAAGAAATCTGGGGTAAACATAAATAGGGTAAACATAAATAGAAACTACTTAAATTATAAATCATAGAGAGAATCAGAGAAAAAGATCGTGTTAAACGCACAACTCTTTCTATTATATTTTTCTTAATTACACATCTCTTTCCACACACATTTAATTATAACTTAAATGGCGCGAGACTCATTATGTTTTAGTGAAGGATTAAAAAGAAAACCCGCGTGATTAATATTTGAGAGTTGTAGTGTATTTTTCCTTTGTTTTTATTCTAAATTCTGTTTTATAATCTTGCTATCATATTGCTAGTCTTTAAATGGCGCGAGACTCATTTTTTGCTATCTCTCTGGTTTTCTAGTTGGCTTCTAGTAAATAATTTTTTCGTTCAAAAAAGAAAATCAAGGGCCGAAAGAAATGGTTGTGTTATATTTAAGTTATATAAAAAAGTAAAACGTTTTATATTTTGCAGAAAAAAAAGTAATAAAGTTTCCCAAAATAAATCCGAAAATTTAGCCGACTTAAATACCATCTAGACCTAATTAAAGCATTTTTTCACATGGAAGAAGGTATCCGTTGATAAGGCAGTTAGCTTATCAAACACAATGATAAGTAGCGGGTCTTATCATATCCCTAATTTCTATCCTTATTATCTCGTACCGCTCGATTTTTTCACTACTATATATATATCGTGTCTTGGTTCTTCGCATCGCATCTCTCTCTCTGAAATTCTCCACTTTCTCTCTCTAAAAATCTCTTAGTGAAACCCTCCGATCTGTTTCTGAATTATCTCATCATCCAATTCAAAGGTAACGGATGTTTTGATTTGCTATTTTCCACATCAATTAGACATATTTACTGATTATATATATGGTTTCTTTTGTATTATTGCATGATTATGTATTGAATATCCACAGATGTATAGGTGTTTTGCGTTTATATCTGTCTGTTTTCGGAAATTTAGGTTTCTTGTTGAATTAAGAAAATGGAAATGGTTTTCGCTTGTTTTTTCTTTATATTTGTGTAGTTGGATTGGCGCAAATGGATGTTGAACTGTTATTGTTTGATTTTTTTTTTTTTGAGGAATTATAGGGTTGGTATTTTTTTTATTGTAATTATTTGTCGATTAATCTTTGATTGATTGGTTGCAGTTTTGGGGAAAAGGGAAAGTTATGTCGTCTCTCAGCAGAGAGCTTGTGTTTTTAATACTTCAGTTTCTAGATGAAGAGAAATTTAAAGAAACTGTTCACAGGTAGGGTTTAATTAAATTGTGTTATTGGTATTATCTTATTGAAGAAAAATCTAAATGGTTAAATTTTCACAATTTTTTGGTTGTGATTTTATTTATTTACAAAAACCAATTTTGGCTGAGGTTTTGTTTGCCCTTATGTGTAAGTGGTTCTGTTTTATTGTGGAGGTTGGAGCAAGAGTCTGGATTTTTCTTCAATATGCGTTACTTTGAGGAAATGGTGACAAATGGTGAATGGGATGAGGTGGAAAAGTACCTATCTGGATTTACGAAAGTCGATGATAACAGATATTCGATGAAGATCTTCTTTGAGATACAAAAGCAGAAGTACCTTGAAGCTCTAGATAAGTATGTTTAAATGGACTTCTGTTAATTCAAGAGTTATGCTACAGATGATACTATACAAACAAAAAATGCACATAAGATGCATAGAGAAGAGGCAAAGGCTTGTAATGCTTTGTTTTCTCTTACATTATTCTCTGGGCTATGAGTTTGTAATTTTTCCCCTTATAATTTTAATTTGTGTAGCATCCCTCCTTTTTAAATTCTCTAATGAGATGCTATGAACTTAATGTGGCGGGAAACTCTTAATGTCCATTCAATTTGTAGGAAGGATCGTGCTAAAGCTGTTGAAATACTAGTGAAGGACCTGAAAGTGTTTTCGGCTTTTAATGAAGATCTTTTTAAAGAAATAACACAGCTTTTGACTCTAGAGAACTTCAGGTGAGGAAGGATAGCCTTTCTCTTTCTGTGCTATTTTATTCTATAAGTAACCGAATTTTGTTATACAACTCGGTAATATTGGCATAACATATGTTAAGGGACAACGAGCAATTATCCAAATATGGTGACACCAAGTCTGCTAGGAATATAATGCTGGGTGAGCTTAAAAAGTTAATTGAAGCGAATCCTCTCTTTCGTGATAAGCTAGCTTTTCCAAGTTTAAAGAATTCGAGATTGAGGACACTCATCAATCAAAGGTTTGTATATTGTTGTTATTATTAGACTAGGCCTGAGTTTTGCTGTTCAAATTTAGGACCTTTTTTTAACGGTTCTTTTCTGGTTGTAGTTTGAATTGGCAACATCAGCTGTGCAAAAACCCGAAGCCGAACCCCGATATAAAAACTCTGTTTATTGATCATTCTTGTGGGCAGTCACAGCCAAATGGTGCACGAGCCCCTTCCCCTGTTACTAATCCGTTAATGGGCGCTGTACCAAAGCCTGCAGGCTTTCCACCTCTGGGCACTCATGGTGTAAGTGGAAACAAGAGACAGATTGTCTTCTATGTTTCAGTGGTTCATGCGTAACATATCTTGACTCCAATTAATTTATTTTGTTCTTTTTTCAAGCCATTTCAGGCTGCACCAGCACCTCTGCCAACATCCCTTGCTGGCTGGATGACAAATCCAGCTGCTGTGCCTCATCCGTCGGCTTCTGCTGGACCTATTGGTTTCACACCACCTAATAATTCTGGTATGTTGTTCAAAATAATCCTAGCTTCATGTGGAATGATTTACTAAATGTTACTTGGTCATAAGCATTTAGTTTTAAGAACTTGTCAATTATTATTATTTTTTTTTTGTATTTCGTATTTCTATATTTTGTCTAGAGTTCTCACATCATAAATATCTTGAGTTGCTGTTTTGTTTATCATTGCTGATTCAGTTTTTCACATTACAGCTATCTTAAAGCGCCCCAGGACTCCTCCTACCAACAATCCGGCGGTAGACTACCAAACTGCTGACTCCGAACATGTATTTAAGAGAACAAGGGCATTTGGCATATCCGATGAAGTATGAATCACGCTGGCTATTCTTTGCTTAACCTCGACACTTGTATAAATTTGACACCTTAAAAAGTTTGATTCCATCTACTTTGAATTAAGTTCCCTATTTTAAAATTTTCTTAAAAAAATGATTTGTACTATTTGGGACCAAGATTTGGGTTCTCATTGTTCTCGAGATGTATTTTTATTGCACCATTTGGAAACCCTAGATGTTCTTGAGTTATTTGTATATGTAAATATCGCTAGTTGATTGATATGGAATGCTAACATATTAATCCTAGTACAGGCTAATCATCTTCCGGCAAATATCTTACCCATTGGTTACGGCAGCCAGAATCATGGTCAAAGCTCATATTCATCTGATGATCTGCCTAAAGCTGTGGCAATGACCCTAAATCAGGGTTCTATGGTCAAGAGTATGGATTTTCATCCCGTACAGCAAATTCTTCTTCTTGGTTAGTTTCATATGCTCTAGAATTGGACTTCTGCTATTCTGGTAGTATACATTTGAAAACTTTTTAATGCTTAATATTGATTTTACGTTGTCTTTCTGTGTTCACCAAATATAAGTTGGAACAAACACTGGGGAGATTATGATATGGGACTTAGGTAGCAGGGAGAAGCTTGTTCAGAAAAACTTCAAGGTCTGGGATCTTGGTGTTTGTTCAATGCCCCTGCAGGTTTGCGTTCCAACTCTATTTTAATTGATTAGTTGAAATGTGTTTCATCTCCTCATCCTTATAGAGTAAACTTAAATTTGTGACGATGTTAAATTTAAGGTCTGGGATCTTGGTGTTTGTTCATTTGGTTTTCTTATGATGTTTTATATTGATTGTTGACTCTACACTTTGGGTTTATACCAGGCATCTTTGAGCAATGACTATACTGCATCAATCAATCGTGTAACATGGAGCCCTGATGGAACCCTATTTGGTATCCTAATAATTATTTCTATTTTTTAAGAAACATGTATTAACTTATATTCCTTTTGTTCCGCTTTAGGTATCACCTTGACATTTGAATGTCAAACAAACAACCTTTATTTATTTGTTAAAAATCTTTAACTTTGATATAATATACATATTTTTAAAGCTACTTAAAATTACTCAAGGAGTATTGCAAAATAACATCTTAAAAATGTAACAAAGAGTTCATGTTGATATTGGAAGCAAGAAAAAAAAAAGGGTATCTTAAGAAGAACGAAAGAGTGTCACTCGAATGTGGCGAATCCATTTATGTTGGGAAACTGAATAAGGCGTCATTGTCATGAACTTTCATATAGGTGTTGCATATTCGAAGCACATCGTGCAGATATATGCTTATCATGGTGGTGATGATCTACGAAACCACTTGGAGGTATTTGTTTTGTTTTCTCTTTTTGGTGGTGATTGTACTCTTGCTTCGTTAGATGTATGAATTATTAAGTCATCAAAATTTACTGGATTTGGTTATACAGATCGATGCTCATGGTGGCAGTGTTAATGATCTTGCTTTCTCTTACCCAAACAAACAACTTTGCATTGTAACTTGCGGAGATGATAGGTTGATAAAGGTTTGTATGCTACTGCATTTGCTTTGTTCATAGTAGTTTGAAGTCTACCATGTATAAGATGAAGTTTGCATACAGGTGTGGGATGCAGTAACTGGGACTAAACTGTATACATTTGAGGGTCACGAAGCACCTGTATTTTCTGTATGTCCACATTTCAAGGAAAATATTCAGGTTTAACAATTTTCTCAAATTGCAGCTTGCTAATATTTCTGTTCTTTTTGTCGTTTCCTTGTATGACCAATTAATCCCCCAAAATAGTTGAATTTTAGACACTTATTTGTGTTATGTTATTTTGTTCTTGTACTAGTTTATTTTCTCAACGGCAACTGACGGAAAAATAAAGGCATGGTTGTATGACAACATGGGTTCACGAGTGGACTATGACGCCCCTGGTCATTCATCCACTACGATGGCATACAGTTCTGATGGAACAAGGCTATTCTCGTGTGGGACAAATAAAGAAGGAGATTCTTACATTGTAGAGTGGAATGAAAGCGAAGGTGCCGTGAAGCGTACATATAATGGGCTTGGGAAGCGATCTATTGGGGTTGTGCAGTTTGACACTACAAAAAATCGCTTTCTTGCTGCTGGTGATGAGTGTGTGGTTAAGTTTTGGGATATGGACAGTGTTAACTTGTTGACAACTGTTGATGCTGAGGGTGGTTTACCGGTACTCATCAGATGCTTTCATTTGGATATGACCTTCCCTGATGAATTGTATTTGGTTTTGTACTTATGTCGAGAATAATTATTCTAAACTTTCCTGCAGGCATCTCCTTGTATACGATTTAACAAGGAAGGGATTTTGTTGGCTGTTTCAACGACTGATAATGGAATTAAAGTTCTAGCAAATCCAGACGGGGCTAGGTTACTAAGAACTATGGAGAATCGTTCTTTTGATGCCTCCAGAGTTGCTTCTGCATCTGCATCTGCAGCAAAGGTAATAAGATGCTTATGCCATTCCATAGTTCAGATTATTCCATCACAACCCTCTTATAATGAAATCTACAGACATCTGCAATGACCACATTTGGTGCTGCCAATCCATCTGCTGGACCAACCATCATGGAAAGAGTTACCCCAATGACCTCCATGGCGATGATGGTCAGTGCGGTGCTAACTTATTAATCTCATATAAATATATCCTAAATCCATGCTAATGATGTTAAATTTCATGGGATGTGCTTATAGAATGGCGAGAATCGGAATTTGGCAGAAAGGCCAAGAATGGGAGAGGAGGCTGTGGACAAATCAAGAATGTGGAAAGTGACGGAAATCTCTGAACCATCACAGTGCCGCTCGTCAAGGCTTCCAGACAATACATCTTCAGCAATGCGGGTATTTTTATTAATTTTTAGTTTCTTTCCCCTAAATTCATGAAATAATAGCTTTATCCATTTAGCCAACTTAAATATTTAGCTGTATGTCACTGTTTCACCCTGTTTGCATTGCAGGTTACAAGATTGATTTACACCAATTCAGGTCTTGCTGTCTTAGCTCTAGCATCCAATGCTGTCCATAAACTATGGAAATGGCAGAGAAATGATCGTAATGCAACCGGAAAGGTATTTGCTCGGACTTTTAATCTCACTAATCATATTTTAGCCCAACTCTTGCTGCCAATATTTACTTGCCTCTTTTAGGCAACTGCTAGTGTACCACCTCAGCTGTGGCAACCAACAAGTGGTATCTTGATGACAAATGATATCAGTGATACAAACCCTGAAGATGCTGTTGCATGCTTTGCACTATCAAAGAACGACTCTTACGTCATGTCTGCTTCAGGCGGAAAGATTTCTTTGTTCAATATGATGACATTCAAGGTAACTTGTCATTTATGTGTATCCCCTTTTTGTTATCTTTAATGTTTTGATGCATTCACTGATTGCTTTCTTTTCATGCAGACTATGACCACATTCATGCCCCCTCCGCCTGCAGCAACCTTTCTGGCATTCCATCCACAAGATAACAACATTATCGCCATAGGCATGGAGGACTCTTCAATCCAAATATACAATGTCCGGGTCGATGAGGTTGTTCCCTGGTTCCGTTGAACCTAAATTGAAAGTATATTCTAGTGATAAACAAAATTTTGATGTTTATTGCTCTGTTCATCCTAGCAGGTCAAAACTAAGCTTAAGGGACATCATAAACGAATAACAGGCCTAGCTTTCTCTAACATTCTTAATGTTCTAGTATCTTCCGGTGCTGATTCTCAGGTAACATCACTGTTTTGGAAGTTCATCATAAAGAAATGTTGTCTTATGATGTATAATGTTTGCATATTTATGACGTCTTTGCGCAGTTGTGCGTGTGGAGTACAGATGGATGGGAGAAGCAAGCAGGTAAGCAGTTGCAAGTTCCAGGGGGACGTCTTGCTGCTCCCTTTGCTGATACTCGTGTACAATTCCACCAAGATCAGACTCAGTTGCTAGTGGTTCATGAAACTCAAATAGCCATTTTCGAAGCACCTAAATTGGATTGCCTAAAACAGGTATGCTTCCTTTGTATTTATTCATTCATTTCTTAATCAATCTAGTGACCAACCTTTTTATTATAATTATTACTATCTGTGTTATTCGAATATAGTGGGGCCCTCGAGAGTCAAGTGGTGCGATTACACATGCTACTTACTCATGTGATAGCCAATCAATATACGTCACTTTTGAGGATGGAAGTATTGATATTCTAACCGCATCAACACTCAGACTGCGTTGTCGGATCAGTTCCACCGCATATCTGCCCACAAATACAATGTGAGTATTTTTTTTATGGCAGGGGGGGGGGACACTTCTCTACGGGATATATCTGCTTGTCTCTCAATACGTATTTTGTAATCTTGCAGTTCGAGGATCTATCCGCTTGTCGTTGCTGCACATCCGTCCGAACCCAATCAGTTTGCTGTGGGACTTACTGATGGTGGGGTATGTGTAATAGAGCCACTCGAGTCAGATGGCAAATGGGGTAGCTCACCTGTGGTTGAAAATGGCGCTGGGACAAGCACTACTGCTGTGGGTGCTGCAACCACAACTGATCAAGCTCAGAGGTAGAATTTTCGTTTTTTTTAATATTGGTTTAGAGTTTAGATTAGAGGCAACATCAAGACCTGTTGGCATGTTGTCATTACCTTTAGAATCAGTAGCAGAAATAGTTTCTGTTTGGTTTTGTAAATCTTATGAAGAAAGAACAAAATGTACTGCTTTTGGGGAAAATGAGAATGGGGATTGCTCAATTTAATTAATGTTGGATTGCCTCTTTTTCATCTCAAGTTACTATTTTTTTGGGTGGTTGGTTTATTAGATCTCTACGTTTATGAGATTTATGATATGTAAAACATCTATTTCTACATGAATCGGATCAACTTTTAGGGTACGTTTGATATAATTAAAATCGTTTATGTTTACATGTTTCTTATAACAAATAAGAGAAATGAAATTTACATTAAAACCAATTCTTCTTAATTTCTGATTAAAATCAAATCTCATCACATGATAAAAAGTTTGTAAATTCAATGTTATCAATATATTATGCCTTATGAGGATGATACGTATTTTTCTTGACCTAAGCCAAATAAAGTCCTTCTGGAAAGAAATGTGTTATCATTTACTAAATTAAATTATGAAAAAACTGATAGATTAAATTCAATGCTATCAGTATATTATGCCTTATGGTGGTGACTCATATAAGACAAGTAGATAAAATTTATTTGCAATTGTAAAATATTATTTCTTTTATCAATCTAATATAAAATTATAAATACTAAAGAAAGTTGGATTTATTTAAAGAAGAAATTAGGAAATAAGAGAGTTGTTGAATGGTTAATGTAGCATGAGGCAAGCACTGTTTCACCATTATATATATTCCATAACTCTCTTATTCAACTATATAATAAATATTTCAAAATCTTTTATTATTTCGTTATTATACAAAATTAAAATTCATATCAAAGTTTTTAGACTTAGACGGACCAAAACTCCCGTTTCCTCGACGAAGTTACGTTCAAATGGTCGAATACAACTGCCTTAATATATGATAGTTGTTACTGTTCATACAATTGATATTTTATACTATTTTAATGCAAATAGATGGATGCATACATGTTACATGTGTGTGTATATATATATATATAACATACAAACTACCTCTAAAGTCACTGCACCCATCTCAAAATGCAAACCATATATGGAAACCGAAATGGGACTAGGTTCGATATTTGCGGTATTTGGTTTAAAAGAAAGATTTCACGGCGATATCAATTCCGTTATAT
Source organism: Centrapalus pauciflorus (assembly GCA_020465985.1). NCBI lineage: Eukaryota > Viridiplantae > Streptophyta > Magnoliopsida > Asterales > Asteraceae > Centrapalus > Centrapalus pauciflorus. The sequence goes on from JAANYP010002291.1 coordinate 177,564, forward strand.
CTGAAAGAAATTCCTGAAATAAATAAAGAATGTTTTCCATAGTTATTTGCCCAATAGAAAATTTTCGAAGACTTCGAATCTAGTTTTACATTATTCGTGACCGTCGTTTTTCTCCTATTAAGTTGATAAAGTTAAATATACACAATCTAGTGAGTGATGGGTTTTTGAACGCTTTTTTGATTTGTGCTATTAAAAAAGATTCACTATGGATAGTTATGAATAAAGTTTCTGAATCCAAAATATAAAATATCATAGAAAGCAACCGTAAGAAATAACTTACCGATTGTTTGCATCGGATAAATCAACTTTCTAAATAATTATACGTTTATTCATTTTTTTAGTTTTGTTTTTTGATATTTTAGATTTTGTGTTACTATAAATTCTATAAATCCGATCCGACTAATCTATCCAACTGAATCAGCAAGACAGTGAGATGATCAAAATCGTACAACTAGTAATTCAATTCCTTTTGAATGTGAATACATGCATAACATATATCCGTACTCTGTGATGGTAACATAGTGGTTAGGGACATGCAATCAATAGTGAAAATTTAAGATTCAAACTTTACACAAGTTTCTTAACTATAGTGAGTGTTACAATATTTACCTTCTTCACGTTGATCGTGGATTACTTTTTTTACATACATACATCCATTCGATTGTAATAGGAATAGGAGTGTTAAATGAAGTACATGTTTTGTTAATGGATTAATTGTCAAATATAGCAACAGCATTTATTTGTATAATTAGTATCAATTTTTTTAATTTTTACTTTTTATAACAAATAAAAAAAATACAAGTTCATGTTATAAATGGTAAAAATATAATTGATGCAATAACGGAAAGAATATATAATTTGATACTATTAAAAGTAAAATTATAAATAGTTAATGTTAATAATAATAAATAAATAAATAAGATTACTTTAAATAGTAATAATTAAAACAAGAAAACTATAAAAACCTCATGAATAGATGATGGAAGAATGATTCAGAGGTTTAAGAAAGCAAGAAAGAGAAGAAACAGAAACAGAAACAGTCCATTTGCCGTTATCAAACTCCCGCACGCGGTTTCAATTTATCTCCCCTTTCATTCCTCACTCTCATATATATATATATATATATATATATATATATATATATATATATATATATATATATATATATATATATATATATATATATATATATATATATATATATATATATCCATTCTGATTAGGTTAAGCGTTTATCGTCTCATGGATCGGAGCTTCTTCATTTCCTCCATTTTTAATCCATTCTTAGAATTAATCGGTAAGCCTTATATATCTATCATCAGTCTCTGAATGTGTTGATCAATCGCTTTTTACTTTTGTAAATGTTAAAATTCAGTGTGCGGTTCAAATTAGACACTCATAAATTAAATCCGTTTCTGTAATCAGATTAATTGTCATAATTTCTTGTTAGCGATCAGTTGTGTCAACCAGAAAACTTTGGTACACACGCGATCATCGTATCAACTTCTTAGTTAATTATGAAATTATTGAAGTCATATTTATTTTCATCCGCATTTTTGCAATCCTTTTAGTTAACAATGGTTTTTCAATCTTAATAGGACAAATTAAGGTAATAATGATACTGTATATCATGCATGCAGAAAACTAAATCAAATTTAAATATAAACCACAGTTAGTGCTAGGGGTTATTGACTTATTGGCCCATGTATTTTGACCATTTAAAAATAATTAAAATAATTATATCACTGATTAATTTGTTAACTACAAAGCCTGGGAGAAGGATTGCTTATATGGATAATGGATTTTACCTTCATAATAATCTCCCCCATATTCACACCGGCCTCCATGTTATCAGTGTATTTATTTGTTGCTCCTTTTATCCAAAGAAAGAGACGCAGCTGGATCTTTGTGGTCGACTGGAATAAGTTAGATTTGCAGCAGGGATCAGCAAAAATCCCATTTTTCCCGTCCCGTCCCGGTGCCGATACTGATTAGCCGAAGATGGTACGGTACTCGGGATCCATATATGATTTAAATCGGGAGTCAGGAAAGTGGGAGTCGGGAATAGTTTAATTCGGGAATTCCCGGTACCGAATTGGGGATTTAAATAATCATGTTATTAAAATTGTTGAATTTGTTCCGTATCATTTCCTAACTCCTAATTATATGCAAAACCCATTTTAAATCCCAAATTTCTCATTATCAATTTATTATTATTGACAAGCAATTATTAAACACTTATGAAACTGTTATCAGTTAGATAAAACCGTTGCTAATTTTTTTTCTTTGGGGTTTTTTTGTATTTTATTTTTAATTTCAATATTTAAAACACTATAATAATTGTTAGTAATTGGTATAAGAAATGTTACCAATTTTTTTAGCATTGTACGTCATGGATTATATGTTGTATATCGAACAATGATACCAAACGGGACTAGTACCGGTTTCCCGGTACCGAGTACGGTACTAGTACCGATCCCGAATATCACAAATTAGTACGGTACTCGGTCTCATATTTCGTCTAGTTCAAGAGTCGGGAAACCGGGATTCGGGACGGGTCGTTACGGTACTAGTCCCAAGCTCATCCCTAAATTACAGCATATATGGAAGCTTTACACTATGGAGAGGCATTAATTTGATAACTACATCAAACTATGTTACTGATGCTACAAATAGAGACCTCTGGGTTGAAATCTGAAACAAAACTTTTATACCTTGTGAAATGGAGTTAAAGATTTATTGATGGTTTTAAAAATTATATATCTATTGCTCTTTTCTGCAGTCTTGAGCTTTAAACATAGTATCCAGGGGTAACAGGTGGTTTCTTTCCATGGCTTCAAGCACTATCAGAAAAGCTATTGGTGTTGTTAAAGACCAAACAAGTATAAGCATAGCCAAGGTAGCTGGCAACCTAGCACCAGATCTTGAGGTGCTCATAGTAAAGGCAACAGGCCACGACAATGAACCGGCTGAAGAGAAGTACATAAGGGAGATCCTCAATCTTACATCTTACTCTAGAAGTTATGTCACCGCCTGCGTTTACACTCTTTCTAAGCGATTGAGTAAAACACGTGATTGGATTGTGGCATTGAAGGCCTTGATGCTTATACACAGATTGTTGGTTGATGGGGAGCCTGCGTTTGGTCAAGAGATGATGCATGCGAGCCGAAAGGGGACAAGGTTTATAAATATGTTTGATTTTCATGATGAGACTCACCCAAATTCTTGGGAGCATTCAGGTTTTGTGAAAATATATGCTATGTATCTCAATCAGAAGCTTGAATTCATAGCATTTGAGCAGAAGGTAAGTGGTTTTAACGACAGTTTGCATCTTGAAGATGGGGGGTCAGGCCTTCATCGATTGTCAAGTTCTTATGGCAATTTGAATGAATCAGTTGGGCAAAGTGATAGGAAAGACAGAAAAGTCCTGAGTCGAGTAAGGGATATGAACACCAAGAAGGTTTTGGAGAGATTGCATCAGTTGCTTCGCCTTCTTGATTGGATGGTATCTTGTAGGCCTACTGGAAACGCAAAATATAGTAGAATGGTGCTTATCGCGCTATCCCTTGTTTTGAAGGAAAGTTTCAGGGTTTATGCTGATATGTGTGAGGCACTGGGAGTTTTGCTTGACCGGTTTCAGCAACTGGAATACGATGTTGGTGTCAAGGCTTTCAATGAATGTGTTTATGCTGCAAAAGTGAGTGATGAGCTTTTGGGTTTTTATAACTGGTGCAAGGACCTAGGTGTTGCTAGGTCAACAGAGTTACCAAAGGTGCAAAAGATTACTAATGAACTTTTAAGTGGGCTAATGAGATTCTTGAGGGAAATGAAGAATGTTTCTGAGAATCCTGAGAAAAACAAGGTAAGTGAGATGCCTGATGATGGAAGTGAGACATTTTCTGATATGAATGAAATAAAAGCTCTTCCTCCACCAGAAAGTCACGCCCCACCACCAACTCCTCCACCACTGGCTACAGCATCTGTGCCACCACTGCCAACCGAAGACTTGATGAATCTGAAGGATGACTTTATATCAGCTGAAGCTCATAGCGATAAATTGGCACTTGCTTTGTTTTCTGTACCTTCAAATGTCAATCCAGATGGCTCATGGGAAGTTTTCTCTTCAAACGGGGAGCCTAAGGAGACGTCTGTGTGGCAAACACCAGTGGCAGAGAGTGGAAATGCTGACTGGGAGATGGCACTGGTGGAATCTGTAAGTAATATATCGAAACAGAAGGTTAACATGGCAGGTGGTATTGATTCCTTACTGTTAAACGGTATGTATGACCAAGGAGCCGTGAGACAACACATCAACAATAACCATTTGAGTGGTGGGAGTTCAAGTAGCGTTGTGATGCCCGGATTGGCGAGAACTGCGATGCCCATGTTAGCATTGCCAGCACCTGATGGGACCATACAATCAGTTGGACCACAAGACCCCTTTGCAGCATCACTTGCAATTCCACCTCCTTCATACATGCAGATTGCCGACATGGAGAAGAAGCAGAATTTGCTTGTGCAGGAACAACAGGTATGGCAACTATACAGAAGCAATGGGATGCAAGGCCAAGGGGAATTGGCCAAGATAAATGCTGCTTACAATTACAATGGCATGAGACAGCAAACAGGGTACTATCATCCCCAAATTTGATTTAGCTTATGTGTATTTTAATAATGTTTTCATCCGTTAATCCTTTTTCTAGGCATTTTCTTTGACTGCCTTGTATGCTATTAATCATAATCAAGACGATACAAAAGAGAAATAATATTATCCAAATTTGACTAGAATTCATTTTAGAGTCACTGAAAGGAAGTAAAAGATATATATATATCAAGAAAGAGCATACCACGTTACAAAATAAATTAAACTGAAATTCTGAAGTTCACAGGACAAAGGCTGACGAATGGTACAGATTAACAATCCTGAAAAGAAAGACGTTTTTTCGAATTCCTTTTAAAAAAATGTCCAAAGAAGAGGCATTACATCGTAGCGTTTAGTTTTGATTCGTTAATAGTGATGTTGCAACGCTCTTCAATGCTTCACATGCTTTCTGCAGATCAGACTCTGTGTGAGCAGCTGAGACATACATTTTGATACCCACAGGCAGGTTGCATTTATCAACCATCGATCTTTTAGAAGTAGTCACAAAAACCGAGTGTTCCTTTAGTACCTGCAATTGGACAAGCTTTTAAGCAACCACAAAACACTATATCATAGAGACAGGTTCCATCAATGTTTCTTATTACACCATATTTGCACTCAAGTAAACCTTCATGTTGAATCTTTCAGGAACTGTTAACACTCTATACAGTACTAAAAAGTAGTTATCTACCATGATCAGCATGTAACACTTACGCGATCAGCAAGATCTTCAAGCAATTGAAGATCACTCTTCAAGGATCCTGTGGATTTTTTTAGTCGGAGGAAAACAAGGGGTGACATTACATCACTTGCAAGTTCCAGACCTTGTATTCCTGTCAACCCTGCAATTGCCAAAACATCAGGAAATAATGTATTGATAACGTCTAAACCTCTGACAATAAAGACAAAACAGAGGCATCCAAATTCAATATCATCTATAGCTGGTGATAATCACAAGGGCAAACAGGTCATTTAATCAAACTACCTGCAACTTTTATGGGACATTTCAAACTATGAATAATTGTAAATTGATTTGGACAAAGTGAGTAAATCTTATTAGTGGTAGAGACAAACCTGTGCTTAATTTTTTGGAATTCTCTCTTAACTGTGTTATGAGTTGAGGATTATCCTCTATGACATCAATAGCAGATATCGCAGCACTTGCCAAGTACGGAGGAAGAGATGCAGAAAAGACATACCCAGAGCTGCTGAGGCGCTACAGAAACACAATGCACTTTATGAGATACACAACATCAATCCTAACATATTGCCTTTCCTTAAGGAAGATTTTTTTTTTCCCTTGTGTGTGTGTGTGTGTGTTGGCGCGGCCCATGAATTGTAAATGGGCTTCCTAACATATGCGCTTAATTTTCTTTTTTAAAATGAATATGAAACAATTAGACACAATACAGCGGAATTGTTTTATTTATCACAAACTTTGATGCATTTTTCTTTGACATAATGAAGCCATATCAATTTCAAAGTTCAAAATACTTCTGTTGACCATGATCATCAAACATGTTAGTTTATTATTATTTTTTTTAATTTTTTTTATTTTTTTGCCAAAAGTTGATATAATGGAGGTAGGGGTACTTGGACATACTTGGTGATCAATAACTCTGTGGCTTCCGGTGCAAAAGCCACCTTCTGAGGCCAATGCATGTCCCATGGCAGCAGTTATTATATCTATCTTATCGATCTGCAACGGCAAGGCAAAAAACATCATGCTTTTCTACTTCAACCAGAATTACAAACACCAAGAAAGAGAGAGAGAGAGAGAGAGAGAGAGAGAGAGAGAGAGAGAGAGTACCGGAACATGGTAGTGCTCAGTTAGACCTCTACCAGATTTGCCAAGCACACCAAAAGAGTTGCTCTCATCTAATAGAACACGAAACTTGTACTTCTCCTTAAGTTGGATAATCTCATCCAGTGGAGCAATTTGACCAGAGTTCTGAACATTTCAACAACTTATATTAAATATCATAAGATCATTCTCTCTACTTAGTCATGTAGACAACACAAACCAACAAAAGCTTGGTGAGCCCAAGCAATTAAATTCGAATATCCAAGTGGAGCTCAAGCCTAGTCTGGTTAAGGCTATCGCTATACAGACAACAACACACTTTATATTTATTTAGCCGACTCTTTTTAGGCTCTTAATCTCTTTAAGACTTTGATTTTAACTTCATAGAAATAGCTTAGACAAGCCAAGTCTGGATCCTATACGAACCCATAGGAGGACATGAAGCAAGCTTATATGAACAGAGCCAAGGATTCTAGGTGAGCCACAAGTTCAAACCAAGCTTATATGAACAGAGCCAAGGCTTTTACATGTGCCAAAAGTTCGAACAAAACACGCCCCAGCCCCGCTCTGCTCAAGTACACCCATATCCTTATTTCTACAATGATTGGGCATTATTTCTTTAACCAGCCATCTTTAGTTCTCCTGATGGGCTGCAAGTAATACCCATGACCTTATAACTACGCCAAATGGTCAAATGAATCAGAACCGAGTTTGTGTGAAAAAACCGTAAACATAATCGACTAAAAAATACCTGGTATACAGCTTCCACAACAATGTAGCGTCTCAGTTTTTTAGCCCGTTTGTTGTCTTGGGTGACTTTCTCTAGTGTACTCCGTAGAGACTCCATGTCATTGTGCTTGAAGTATACAATCGTGCTTCTTGACAAGTATAAGCCATTCTGTATCCCCCAGTGAACGCCTTCATCTCTACAATAGCAAAGTGAACTTGTAAAAGAGCGTAAGGCTTCACAAATCGCAAACAATGTTTGTTGAAAATGGCAGGACCATAAAGGTTTCATTGTGATATTGCAAGAGAATTTATTAATTAGTAGGTGAGCCACTGGTGCCATGGCTCATTTACTGAATATAAAATTGTCAAAGAAAACTTCAAAGCAGCTTGATAAAAGATTAAGAAAAATGCTTTTGGTCTCAATATACCTACCCCTCTATTCTACATGCATCTAGGCCGAAAGAGCAATATAAATTACTTTATGGCCACCAAATTACTTTTCAGGTATCAGAATTCACATAGATTTGAAGGAAAAGGAAGGTAATATATCAATAGTAAAGATGAAAATCAATTAACTTTTGGGTAGAATTGGTTGACTTCATCAAATGGTATATCTGATCATGGAATGGAGGTAGTAGAATTTAGCAAAGCACATAAATCAAATAGCAAAGAGTATATACTTACACAATAATGATATCTCCTTTCTTACAAAATGCTGGAATTGCACTGAACATCGTTGAGAGCCCATAAGAATAGAGTATGGAATCAGGAGTTCCCAAAAACTCCGCTATTCTGGTTTCACAGTCAAGGTGAACATCTAGATAAAGTAGAAAAGTCAAAAGAGTCTACTGGTTATCTAAAACTTATAACCAATTGAAAATAGGTTCAACACTCAAGAGGAAGTGTATTTCCATCGCAAGGAGTAGGTTTTTACCGATAGTTCCATAAAATTGACGAGGACCACAAGAACCAACACCATATTTCTCCAAAGAAGAAGTACATGATTCCTGCCATATTGAATTTATATATATAACTATACTCCAACAGACAAAGTATATTATAAGGTCAGGATACTCACAAGTAACTTCTCATTCCCCATTAATCCTAGGTAATTTGCTGAAGCAAAATTAACCACCTTGTTGCCGTTGATGATTGTATGTGGTCCAGCAGCACTGTGTGTGGGGGTGCAATGATTAAGATCATGTATGTATAATACATGTTTGATGAGCGAATGCGTGTATAGTTGGCATACCAAAAATTTCAGAATGTAACTAGACGAATCACAAATAGGTGATTTAAATTATACAGCTAAAAACACACAATGTTGTTTCATATTGCATCTCTCACATGCTTGGCATCTCATGACTTCGGTAAGGTCATTTAACATTCAACATATTAATTTTGTCTTATACGGTAGAAAGGAGGATGTAGTGAGATGGGACCCACAAAATAGAGATAATGGAGAGACCAAAAAGCATAAGGTCAAGTTATTCGAAATCTATAAATATTAATAAAGAAGTAATTCTATTACTTTCTCATGATGTCACGTGTCATCACCAGTAATTGGTACCTGTCAATTTACTAATTTTAAAATTTATAGTTTTATACTTGATCAATATCCAATCTAATCTAAATCTTATCATAGAAATTATCATATCAAGGATTCAAGGATCTAAATCTTATTTTATTAAGGTTGATTTAAAATAAAGTTAAGATTTGTATTGTTTAAGGTTTGTAAGAAAATTCAAACATTACCTTAATTTTATATTTACATCTATTATCATTAATATTACAAGTATAATATAAATTTGATAAAATATAGAATGACATAACCCACGTGATATATGGATTAATAGACTAGTTAATATCAAATAAGCAATGTAATCAACACATTTTTATAACTTTGGGGGATATCTATAGTTACTAATAAAAATATGCATAACAATTATAAGCTTGAAATCAAGTCCATTGACCCAAAATTGCAGCCTAGCAGTCAAGGCTCAGGATTCTCCAAAGGAGGTCTTGAGTTCGACTTCATATAGTAGGGTTCCACTCTTCGGTGCCATTTGCCTTTCGAAAAAAGACCATTTGACCCAAAAAGTCAAAGGGTATCTTTTGCTTTAACAAACTGGCCCTAAAATTGGGGGGAAAAAAACTACGTCGATAAGGTGTGTGTGTATCACTATATGTAGGTGTATGCATGTGTGTACTATATGTATGTGTGTATTGAGAGAAGGAGGGATACCTTAACAGTACGGGAACCTCCCTTTTCATCTCTTCTGTTACAGGTGGGATCAGAGACTCTGGTACCCATTCATCACATAGCTCATCTATCTCCTACAAACATGAGAAAACAGATTAAGAAATCAAAATGAAACGACGAGCTAAAAAAGGGTCAAACCTTTGTTGTTAAAGGGCGTTTAGGTGGCTTGTAACTCTTCTGAGACAGCAAAAAGATGATGACTATTAGGAGTAGACCTTCCACAAACAGATGCCCTAAGTAAACAGGAAAGGAAAAAAAATCCAGGCTCGGTATCAGAAGCTTATAATTAGGAGTAGACCTTCAACAAACAATTATTCTAAGAACATACCTCCAATGTGCACTCCGAAAACAACCGCTCGGGCGAAAGGTACATCATATGCAAATGTGATCAGTTCTGATGCATTTTTTAAAGAATTCATAAACGCAGTTGGAAGATAACTTGGTAAGTCCATTTTCTGAACACTTTACACAACTAGTATCTCATGCACACAGGTCGCTTCCTTTTTGCTGAATTATAGCACAAAAACCCACCCTGAATCCTGATGGTGTCAACAAGTTATATTTGAACACAAACTGTAGCGATACTGTATAAACAAGCAATGACGGTTAATATACAGAATATAAATATTAAGGACAAAAAAACATATTCAACAACATAATTACAAGTATTATTTATTCTACTTAGTGGTATCACAGGATTTATTATACTTTTTGATATAATTATAAATTCTATCTCAAAAAATTAAATAAACTCAAATCAGTTTTAAACCAAAAGCAATACGTTTGACATTCAAATTCACTGCATCACAATTAGTTAAGGGAAGTAAGAGAGTATTAGCTTAATCCAATTCACTCGATTCTAAGTTCTAATAGCTTAAAAGTGAATTAACATATAATGACCAGTACTTTTTGGATTGAAATATACGAGTTCAAATTCTTTATGTTTCACAAAACAATTAGTCTAAAAGATTACAAATAACAATCCCAGTCGCTGAGTTAGGGTGATATCTTCTGAACCAGATCCAGTAGTCATCCCTAAAACATGGGTCACTACAAATAATTTTTCATTCAAAACATTAGAAGTTTCGTTAATCATATTGAAAAATATCCTCATGTGGAATTCAAGAGCATTTGATTCACTTCAACCAAAGGCAATTTGGTTACGTATTGTGTGAATTAACGAAAACTAATTAAAAAAAATGGTGTATAATCGAACCAGCAATTAGAATACACAGATGTTAAGATGTAGATTAAGCTGGAAGATTTCATACGTACATATAATCATATCATTACTAGTGGAGAAATCAGAAGCACGTATGTGATTAAACTTACTGCGTGTCGAATTGATCGCAGAATAAGCTAGATCTGTTGGTGATTGTGCGATTGGATGCTGAATTTTCAATTCATAAGGAGATTCGGAAATTGAAGAACCCTAATTTGAGGAGGGAAGATTGATTAATTGAGCGGAAACAGCAGAAGAAATTAGACACCCCCCAGAGTTTGTGTGGCTCGTTCCTTTTATAATACAAAACGATTAAACTGTATCGGTGAGGCAAAGCGGTTTGGTAGAAAAGAAAATATTTCTATTTAATTAATTAATTTTCACTTTTACCCTTCTTCCTCTTTAAATAATATTCATTTCAAAGTCAATGCATCACAATTAACTGCTTCTTTCATTTTGAATGGGAAGTTGCTATTGACACCCCTATCTAAAGAGAAAGTAGTGGGAGAAAATATAAGGTAGGAATTGAATGAAAGAAATAAGAAAAATATGAGTGTGAGTGTCAAATCATAAGGTGCATGTCTCATCAAAGTAGAAGACGACGTGAATATAAATCTCCTCTTCGATTTGGTACAAATTTAACTTGGCACACACCTATCTTTTGATGAGATTACATGCTACTGATTTTGTTAAGGTAGTGTTTCTATCTGTTATGGATATTACTAGTAATTATGTTCTTATGGTTTGGTTATAATTGACATGGTTAATTTCCTTTGTATGTATCGAGTGATTTTCCCTCCAAGATGACATTTCTTTGTTTGTTTCCCTATGTGCACGCATATTCACAACAAACATTTTTTGTCACCTCTCTAGATATACTATGAACATAACATGCTTATTGGTGCTTTGCTCTCATTTGTGTGCAATACATCAATTTTGTCGTTAGATTATCCCAAAATGAATTTTATGATACCCCACGTATAACAATCGAACTATCATTCTTAGAAAATGTGCTTAAAATGATCCAAATGATTTATGTGTTCCTATTCTCTTTACCCTTCTTGAAATCCCCCAACACCATTTGCATAAATTAGTAAAAAAATCTATTTTCGTTCATATTATGTGTGTGCGTAAAATTTAAGTTTTTAAATCATTAGAAGTGATGGCTGTTTTTCATATTATGCAATTTGTGCATTGTCACTAACCCTTTGTATGTTAGCAAAATGGTACGGTTAGTTTGAAAATTGAAATGCAACTACAAGCATAATGTTTAGAAAACCAATCTGAACAAATTTAAAAAAAAGTTGACTGTTAAAAATTTACCCGATGATATTAGTTGCAAATTTAATGGCCAAAAACGAAAATTGTTGCACTTTTACGGTACAAAAAAAAAGTACTAAGAAATATTATCAAAATCTAAAGGCTAAAGCAAATTCACCCGTACTGATTTTCTATAAATTATAAACATACCAATGGGACATGATGTTTCATATATACATACACACTTGGTGTAGGATGGCATTATCAACGGTATGAGTTTCATTTTATGTAAGAAACTTCATTTAATCGGAATAAGGTGGTGAATCCATGCAAAGATGGACCAGTTTCTGTTGGTACTTTGCGTACATTTCACCAACAGCAATAACTTCTTCATCTTGTGGGTTTAATCCCCGCAAAACTAGCAACTTATCTTTAATCACAGAAGACGACTCTTCATTAGGATCCAAGTTGTCGATAAAATTAGTATGAACTTCCCGGCAGGCAATGATGAACATGGCAGCTGTATCCGGTTGCTGAGCCTCACGCAGTGTAGCCAATGCATCTTGCAACGACCCAGCTGCTACATACATTATCAAGGCCCTGCATTTCATATTACAATAACAAATTTCAAGACAAAAATGTTAGTCCATTTAATGTTTGCGTAAACACCAAAGTATCTAGACCTCTTATCCGGGAAAAAAAAACTATTTTAGCTTTGGGAGAGTGACATGAAATAACTGCATACTTTTCTTTATGCACATTTAAGTTGTGTACATTCAAAGTGTTTCAATTTGATAGTTCAACAATATGACGTCGTGTACTTTTCCAAATTCCAATGTCTTATTTAAGTGTATACTTTCAAAAGTGTTTTGATTTAGACTATGTACTTTCAAAAACGTTTTAATTTGTTAGTTGAACAACTTGATAATTGGTATCAACTTGTATTAACATTTTATTCATGTGGCCTTCCTTTCGGATCACTTCTACATCATTTTTTTTAATTATTTTTCAAAAAGATTGGTAGTGGAGTAACCCGATAACAATACTTCCTCCATTGCCGACTTCATTTCAGTAACTCTAACTCCACTTTTCGCTGCATAAGTAATTCTAATTAAGTAAATTAAATATGGACTTACAAGTTTAATAATTCAAAAGGTACATATTCACTCTATCTAGTGCAAAAGTGAATTGTGATCTTATATAGTCAAACTTACATTTCTTTTTATATTCTCTTTCTCTATCAACAAGTTAATAATCAAAAAAAATATTTCAATTCTATTTTATTCAAACGAGTTAATATTGATCGAAAAGAGGTATAAGAGTGATCAGAAAAGAAGACGGTGATAAAGGAACCATTGTTATCGGTTACGAAAAGTAATGGTTGTGACATTAATGTAAATTGACAGCAATGATTAGGTTATCCGACTACCAAATCGAAACACTTCTGAAAGTTTAAATCCTAAATCGAAATACTTTTGAAAGTACACAATCTAAATCAAAATATTGATAAAGTACTCATTTACACAATTATGAAAGTATTTTGAAATACTTTTGAAACCTATTTTTAAATGAAAAAAAGTAATGATACCTCCAGATATTATGTTCAGCATTCAAGACATGTCCTGCCCATCTTTGCATTACCCTGTAAAATATAGCAACTTTAATGACAAACTGAGTTGAATTAGCTAAAAGAAACTATACATAAGAAGGCAACTAATTTAAGTAATGAGAAATGTTATAAAGAAATATAGTGATTTGAGGAGTTTGTTTTTTATGTAAATGATGTTATGTTAATATCTCATTGAGGGTGAATAAACTAGAAAGTGTTTGTTTGTGGCCTCAAAGCCGCCAAAAATTTCATAGGAACTATATATTGAACAAAATAATTAATTTCAAGTAAACGAATAAGCCACATATCTGTTAATTTGTGATAGTCTCGGTGGATATTTCGTTCGTTCGCAGATTATTTTTCCTCGGACTTACATTCTGTTAAAAAATTTGCATTATGCATCATTTTCATTTATCATGATTTTGTCAAAGAAATTGCATTATCCTTTTAGGAGTAATTTACTAATATAAAGAATGTGGTAATTAAGATTTAAAATTCTAAGAGGAAGACTAAATTTTTAGATAACAAAGAATGATTAGATTTAAACGATTTAAAATTTTAAATTATTACTGAAATCTGTGAACAAAACACAAAATTTATTTTCAGGGAATGTTAAAAATCCACAGACCCAAATGCATCCTAATGTTGCAATCACTGGATTAATAAATGGAACGGAAATAAAGATCAACAATTATGGCACGAACGTGTATTAAAACTTGGTCATTTGCTTGTCTGGAGGGGTTTTTTTTTTTTTTTTTTTTTTTTTTAAGAAAAATGGGTTACCTCCTTACCTCTTCAATTTCTTTGTAAAAATAGGATTTTTTTTTTTTTTTTTCCTTTTCGAAATATGGGTTTGTTGATAATTTGACCCCTCGAAATTTCAACACGTGTGTACTTACAATTGTTGCTATATATGTCCCAACTTCTTATTAACTTTCAATATCACATGTTCATTATTTTATTTATTGTGTTTATTTGCCAGAAATGTATAACAAAAAAGCATGTGTTAATATTTAACAAAATATATATCATTAATTTTAATATTGAACTTTAAATTTTTTTAAAAACATTAAGCAAGTACATTATTTAATGAAAATTAAATCACAGAAAACATATAATTTTTTTAATGCCAAATGAAATATGAGAAATTATAACAGACATAGATGCCTAACAAGAGAAATTGTTCAAATTCTCAACTAAGATTCTAACGTCAAATATTAACATTTTAATCAAAGTATGTAAGTTCAAATTAAAGTCTTTAAAATTAAAAATATGCACATATTAATCATAAAATAATTACATATTTTCAAGCTTAAAAAATATTATAATTTAATGGCTAAAATGGATCAAACTTGAAAATAATTATTATAGTTTAAGACTTTAAGTAGATGTTGTCTTGTTAGATATCTACACATTATAATTTCAAATTTCATGTTGTATTAAAAATGATACATATGTCACGCTAAGTTTTTTGATATAATGTGTACTTGTTTTATGTTTTTTAAAAATTAAAAAATATGTTCATAATTTATAATTTAAGATTTTTAGTATTTATGTCATAATATATTTGTTGAATATAACACATGCTTTATTCTATCATATATTTGTAGTAAATAAAATTAATATAAAAATATGATAAAAATATAAAACTATAAGTTAATAAAATGTTGGGTGATAAATATCTATAATTGTAACAAAGGGATGGAAATGAAACTTTTGCTTTCAATTCTTACAAGTGTTGATCTTTTTGGTGGGGCAAAATGATCAAAATACCATTTTTGAAAAACTGAAATAGAAAACCCATTCTTGCAAATAAGTTAGGGGAGGTAAACCCATTCTACAAAACACACGATTGCCTCTTTGATATTTTTGGAGTCTTGGTACCAATAGAATTCTGAGAATAAAATCAAGTGGGATCAATAAATTTTTCCATCATGTGAATGGATAGATACTCCATTGTTTTTTAATAATAAGAATGTGAATATGCTAACACAAAAAATAAGTCTATTCTCTTTCTCAATATATACTATTTACTCCAATCTTTACATTTTGGAAGGGAATTGAAAGAACACTATAAATTGAGAAGGGAATGAAATCTATTTTATCATTCATTTTCATTCCACCACTAGAAACACCTTATTTTTTAGTGGAAGAATTACATGAAAGATAATGAAAAATTAATTTTAATATAAATTTAAATTCTCTCATTTCGTTAATAAAATGAAGAGAATAAAAAAATAAAAAGAGAATGTAGTTTTTTTCCCCTATATTTTTTATGTCAATTTTTATTTATGTATTGTTATTAATTGTTAAAGAACTTGTAAATATAAATTATCCAATTTTCCATACCAAAAACACTCTCAATATTCTATTAGGAGGTGGATAGGGAAAGAAAAATTTAAGGCACTAAATCATAAATAATGCAAGTCAAATGCCCATAAAATGGAATTAATGACTGTAAAGATAAGAAAAAATTGATTAAGTAGTAAAAAATTAAAAGAACCTTGCATAATCAGTTCCTTTTAAATGTGTTGCTGCTAAGGTTGCAGCATCAGTCCAACACCCTGCATCTTGCAACTGAGAAATATATTAACACAACTTTAGATCATAAGAAAGAATCATCAAAGTATCATGTTACATGTGTTGATCAGCACCTACATCTCCCTTACAAGAACTATGCATCTAAGAGAAGTAGAGAACTACTCTAATAATCTCCTTACTTTGCATCCTATTGGTATGAATCTTATATGGTGTTATGAGAGTCAGCTATATGTCGTAATTATAATATTAACTTATTAAAATTAAGCACCAGCTGAACATGCTATTTATTATATGCAAAACAAAATTACATTATTACATGACTTGTTGAATTTTCAAATCATAGTAATGGGCATTTCACTGCAAACAAACATTCCTCGTTTGGCTCGTGAAATGAAATTTGAATTTAAAGAATTAGAGTGTTTAGTAGGATGTGGTAAAGCATGTTGTTGGATGTTTGGCTAGTGGTGTGTGTTCTGAAATGTTGGAATCTAAATTGTTTTGCAAATGATAAGCAATAATAACTTCCTTTATCCATAGATATTTATTGAATTTACACAAATTTTGGTTCAATCTTTTTGTTATCTAAATGTACGTTTACACTAAAAATAAATTTTGAATCCTTCTATCTCAATTCCACAAGCCAACGGGGGTCTATTGTTGTGAATCCAAAACAAAAAATAAATAAATCATTCAATGAACTGTTTTGACACCGAAAAAAAGGAACCCAAGTTGTCTTAAGTCCCTCAGTTAGTGCTTTTATAATATAGAAAAAAAATGATTACTTTGCAAAGTTTCAACATGATGATCATTTGTTATTAGACTAATTGAATTCTAGCAAGCAATAGACAATCACCTGTGAACAAGCTTCTTGATATCTCCCTACAGCACAGAGCAGATGTGTGCCGGACAATGACCTGTCAGTCCTCACCATATTTGCTGCAACCACCTTATAGAAAAGAACAAGTAACCAAATAAAAAATGGCTAAAATGCAAGAGTTACGTATAATATAATGGAAAGTAAATAAATGTGAAAGGAGCATCCAGTTACCTTTACTGCCAGTTCATTTAGAGATCTTGACACTGCAGATGAGAGAGCAACAGCACGTAAAGCATTCGGATAGAAGAACGAGCTCTCTGGAGGAGTAGAAAGCAGTAAATTGACTGCAGCATCCAAATTACCAACTGACACAAGCCTGATTATCATTGACAGGAGATGCAATTAACTATTAGAAATTAGGAATTTGTTGTGTTTATGTAGAACTAAATATATTTTGGGGTTGGAAAGTTTATGTTCATTAAATCTACAAATAAAGTTTAAAAAAACTTAAAAAGCATCAAGCCCTAAACACTAGACAGTGAATGTTCCAATACGGACAAGTTCACAGTATAAATGTAAAAACAAATGCATGTGATAGAACTCAAAGATGCATACACGCAGAGACTTTATGTACCATTGGTATTTTTACTAATGTATCCAATTACTAAGATTTTTTCAAATTTGGATAAACTAACTATATGCGGAAAGTAGCACAAAAGCAAGTCGTATTACACGTCCTAAAAGCAAAGAGAGAAGGACATATATGAAGAGATAAACTCACTCATGTACACGGTTTTGAATAGCTTGTTCGCCATCCAACCTTTCATGCCAAGTAATACGCTCACTAGCATTTTCCCACAACTCTTCTTGCTCAAAAGCCATCATCCTAAGTTGACCATCACTCTGTCATAGAGATGCCAACATTAATATTGCATACCCTTTTCTCACCACTATTATTTTTATTTTAGTACTTCCATTTTCAAGAAATAAGATCCAAACAAACTAGCATGTACTCATACTACCAAAAATCAACACAATACTTGGTTCTTAAATCTTAACAAATCAGTAAGGGGAGGCTCAAAACTACTGCACACTTGCCTATACGAAGAGGATACCATGCAACAAAAACAAATAGCTTATTTTTTGGTATTGACAGCAAGGACTTTCCATGTACAATTAATTGTGATGCTTTGGCTTGCATTTGACACAGATGAAGAGAGTATATTCTCTTAATGGTAGATCATTTTGACGTACCACTGCATTTGTGTTTGTTGACCCTGCTACTGATTTCCCCTTTGTGAACATCCTACTGAGCAAAGATGAATCATCAATTGATGCAGATGGTAATTTTACAGGCACTTTTTGCAGAGATTTGTTAGCCAGCATGTTCAACAAGTGATTTAGTGCACGAGGCAATTGCAACCAAAAACAAGCCTCTAAGGTTTCACCAAATATTGCAGCTGCAAAAGAAAACCTTGCAGCAGAACCTTTATGGATTATGGCAGCATATTGTCGCACCCTCTCATCATCAAGTACACAACCTGATTCAACAGAAACATAATAGAAAAAGAAGAAAAGAAACTTAACTATTTTTCTAAAGAAGAATGCACTAGAACAAATGCCATGCAATACACCACAAACCTTACCATCTCTTCTGTAAGGCTCTAGTGTTTTAAGAAGCAACTCCGGCACAACAGAGTCACCTATAGGTGATAAACCAATTAAATAACTACGAAGATCTCCAACAGATGATAAATTTCGTGATATTTGGGGATGCCCCATATCTGGGATTGTACTAGATGGGTTAAACCATGAAGGCTTTACTCCATATTGCAATATCTGCCGCAATGCCTGCTCAAACATAAGAATGACCTTTTCAAATGATATCACAAGGCATCGTTATAGAGCTTATGTTTTAGTGACAAGATAAAAAGGACATTGATATAAAAAAAATTTGCTAACCGAATTCTAATGTAAAGCAAAATTAAGAATTTCCAATATCTGGAAGTATTGTGTGACAAAGGGATGAAAGAGAGAGAGTAAGTACACTAAATGCGGCTTGGACCACAATCTCTTGATTAGATGAAGGAACAAATGAGGCATTGTGCTATAAGTGGAACACTTGCAATTGTTGGGAATTAATCTTAGCAAAATTTATGAATAAAACGGTTTATCAAGAAAGAAAATGGAATGTCGGCTCAAGAGTATAGTTTCTCTTCTCTATCAGCTATTTTAGCATCATGCTAAGGAAGAAGAAGAAGATAAAGTCAATCCCTTACCAACGCATGTGCTGTAGGAAGCAATACAGGAGAACATAAAGGCATTGGCCGAAATCGCTCTTTCACAGATCCGCTTTGGGCTCCATAACCAAGTTTTTTGTCACTGAACGAAGAGATTGAAAATGTTACCGGGCACATATCATGGCAAATTGTGAAACTCAACAATAGCCCTATGTTTTAGCTTGTAAAGACACAGTTACTAAAACTCTGGTATGGGCCAAAAAAATCCTCCAAAAGCAATAAAGGAGACTTTTGTCATGGCAGTTTATGAACCAAGACACTTAAAACTTATAAGCACCCCAAATCCATATGGTTCCTATCAGCACACAAGCTTCATTAATGCCATTGAAACATAATGATAAAATCAGAGCATATGACAGATAATCAAAGCAAGTTGTTCAACGGTCATGGTGAAATGTGATGCATACATGTTAACCTGAACAAGGCGAAAGCTACTATCAGCTCCAGCAATACACAATACCAACGGATCGTTTTTATCCGTTCTCACAGGTAACCAATCAAGTTCCAGAACAAGGGTTCCTGGAAACCGAGTCTGTAGTAGGGAATTGGCTAATGGATCCTGTGAATCCTGGAAAAAAAAATTGAAGCTGAATTATACTATTTCTCTGGTATCTTTTTAAGTGTGTGCAAAACAAAAACGCGATGGTCAGAAAGGTCAATTAATGAAGTAAAATTGTATGATATAAACGAGTAAGAAACTTGTATACACTTCGACGTATATTGATATAATATCTTGGACCAAGACGTGCGAAGAGAGTCAAGATTGGAGTATATTTATCCCAAAATGAGAATTTTCTTGGTGACAGATACTGCAGTGTCAATAAGAACTTTTGCCTTTAATTCCTAGTTATGAAATCTTAATGAAGCCTCGTAGACAGTCTGATATGTACATACACTCAACCAGCTTGACTTCATGCAAATATATGTAGTAACATAGCTGACAAACACCAAGTAAGAAAAGAAGCAACTCATGCTACTTTTCTCACTTACAAGATCATACACAGAAAATGTATTGTCATTAAACAATACAGCAATACGTCCCAGGCTACGATCTCCAGGAACAACAGGGGAGAACTTGATCCTTCTAATGCCTTCCCTGTGAGTGTTGAAAGAGGATGACTGCCCAGTTGTCACATCCCACCATCGAACATTCCCCAGTCTATCACCCATAACCTGTCATATAAATCAGTCACTGCGGGAAGTTTGAAGATGCTGAGCCTACCACGAATGCCATATATATAAACAAGAAAAGAAGCTAACCACATGAGGCAGACGATAAGCCATAGCTGTAACCAATCCTTCAGAAGAAACAAATGATGAATCAGGCCACTTTGGTCTGCATAATAAAATATACTTCTCATATACCTGTACAATATTCATCACATGTAACATATATATTCACAGAGATTACTTATACCACGTTAACCAACTAAAAGAATAATGAGACTTCCCATTCTTCTATATAACCAATTAACAAATGAAAGAAAGAAAAAATTGAAGTAAAAAAGCACAAATTATCAACTGATTTTAGATCAGTGTGGTGATTCAGTTGTTGCACACATCAAGCAAACTGTTCACAAGAAGCTATACAGGATCACACCACAAAATGGGCATGCTCATCCCTAAAAAACAATGTACCTGAAATCTCGGATCCTTCGTCCATGAACTTCAAACACGCCAAGGGCACCATTTACTAAAGCAAATGAAAAACTCTCTGTAAAGTCTTCTTGAGCTCCATCTGCTAGTTACTTTTAAGCATAAAAACCTTGTCATATCCAAAGAAGACGTACCAAGAGAGGATAGGTGCAAATCAAGCATGTGAAATCCAGCAGAAAAGAAACTCACTGGAGTCTTTAGGAGACACATCAGATGGCACAGAAGTGTGATCTTCAGAATTAACTACAGATTGCTTAGATGCTCCAATCTGGGTTGGTCGTGGAACAGTAGGAAGAGTCCACTCCAAAACTGTGAATGGAAGAGCTAAAGACCTAAGCTGCAAAAATGAAATGCTACAGTAGATGTACAAGACTGACAAAACCCTCACACAAGTGACACACATCTTCAAAGTGGTAGAACAACGTATTAAAATGATACATGAACAAAGAGCATGCATAACAAAGTAATTTTCAGATCCAAAGGATCTATCAGAATGAACAACATATATGTATGTATACATGTGTGTCCATACACAGACACACACAGATTTTCCTACCCATCAGGCCATCATACTTGTAGTTTGTTGCAAAGAAACCATTGCACTTGCTAAGAAAAACAGTAAGGTATTACAGAGTGAACAATCTTAAGAACTTTTTGATGGTTATTCTACAACAAAAGTACGAGTACAATAGGTAGAATTGCTCACTTTGGCATACTTCAATGTTTTTCTTGTAATTTAGTAATAACAATGTTTAGTTTTCTATCAAACTAGATGTACAATGGTTAGAAATGCCATTCACTCTTATTTATAGACACGTACGTAGTTACATACATAACATGATAATATAGTTGGAGTTGGAGTTGGAGTTGGAAAAACTAAATCTTGTTGACCTTCCATTAGAAAGCAGAAGTAATGGGAAAGAAAGTCGTGATAGAAATCTTGGCAAAAATGATCTCTTCAAATTTTAAGTTCTGAAGTTTGAGCACTATGCACTTTATCAATGAAAAGCAACTGGAGAGAACACTGAACACGTACCAGCACAGTCAAGTATAGAATTTCTTCAGAACTTTTAAAAATGCATATGCTTTCATAATATTTGATTAAGAATGATCATGAACGCATCAGTTACAAAAAGGATACTTTGGGCTTAATGCATATCTAAACGGTAAAATATAACGAACGTGCTCCACTTATTCTCATTTTTGGATGTTTCATGATGTTCATAATAAGAGCAATAAAAGTATGGGACCTCCGGGTTACCAATGAAACCAAATGGCTTTGGATGAATGTAGTCCATGATCAAATATAAGTAATGCTTCCCAATGTTTGATCACTAGCCCAAAAGCAAACATACAATTGACACAGCAGAGTGAACTTGAAAATGACTGATGCTAAGAATGATGGGATGATGTTGGTTGAATTAAAAAGTTGAGATAAGAGATGGGCATAGTATACGAAAATACATGGAAAAGTCACTTCCGTAAGGGAAAAAGTGCCAACTGAGGATAAGGCAGTATAACTATGATTCTCTGGTGGAATCGAACAAAATTATTCATGGGCAGACATCTAGCATCTTCTCTATGTGGAGAGGATCCTAGCACAAAAGCACTCACAATTCTGCGAAAAAACATAACCCAATATAGTGCCATTTCTGATACAAGTGAGCTGGCAATAAGTTATGTAACCACATACATATCAACAACACCTAATAACACCTTTAAGAAAATAGGTGACAACAAATAGTCATATATGATTATTAATAGAATTAATAAGCCATTTTACCATAATTGGAGATTTTGTCATTGCCCAAACCTCCACAGGTGCATCACGAAACAAAATCAGAAGATACCTACAACATACATAAAAGCTGTGCATCATCAACAGCTCCTTCAAGAATGCACACAAGAAATCATCAAATCGAGACCACGTTCAAGTATAACCTTCCAGAAGATGACACCCGCAGAGCTCTTATTGGTACACGCTCAGGCTTTTGCAAGACCCTAAATGTTCGATTATGACCACTTCGAAGGCACGTAACAACAAGCTTATTGACATAGCCTCCAGATCTCTCGCTTCCCTGTATTCAGTACATCATCGTTGTATGAACACAAATAGATCCTTTAGTGATAAGTATCATGTAATCTATAAGCAAGCTTGAGAGAGAAATAAATTATGTGAATGAAGAGCATGGAATAAGCAATATGAAAGATAAACATTAATCCAAAATTGAAAGATGATTCACTGATTTTAATATGTATAGTACCGGATTGTATGAGAATGAGACAAGTCTAGTATTTCCAAGCCACCTTAACCCTCTTACAACACTACAATGCACGGAAAAACTTGCAGCCACAGCATTCGCAGAAACATCAATAACATCGATCGAACCATTTTGAGTTCCCAAAGCAACCAGTGGGACAGCCACAGCAGGATGGTTTCCCCCACCTTCACATGTAACATATAATAAACAAATAATACAAGAGTCAAGAATATGAACTTTGGTTTCAAAGAAATATAGAAGAATTACAGAACACACAACTCACTTGCCAAAGTAGCGGTCAAAGAAGGAGATGGTACAGCCAACATAGTCACTGTCGAAGAAAGCAGATGAAGCTGACCAACAAGGCTGATCTGCATCCATTTTGATTGACAAAACAAATAACTACACAAACGGAACAACAATAAACAAGGATAAACCTGGTAAGAGTAATTTTTCGAAGTTTAGATAATATAAAATGATTGATAACACATCAGTATCTCTTTGCCAACGAAGACACTTGAGATAGAATAAGCCAAACAAATAATTACTTTCAGGGTACCATTATGATGAGATGCCGATGGTTGGAGAAGTTAAAGTGTCAACCTTAAGTGTTAGCTTGTCCTGGCTCATAGTGGAGGCAGGTGGACGATGTTTGGCAATTTTCACATCATCTGCTTGTTTAGCCGCCTCTTCCATGCCTCCTTTGTCAGGTTTTGGATCAAGAACCAGCACTTTACTGACTTCTGTAACATTTGCAGCTTCTGATGTATATTTCAGTTTATATGTGGGGCCTTCAGAAGTCAGAAGCCAATTCCATATTTTTCCATCATCAGAGATGGATAAAACATGTGTTCTAGAAATGATGTGTGATTCATCACGGAAATCAAAAGGATTATCAAAATCCAAATCAAATTCCTTGTCAGAAGACGAATTATGACTTCCATCAGAAAAATGTTTGCCAACGTTTTGGAGAATGGAATCCAATTGAGAGATAACAACTGCAAGAACTGTGGGAGTGGGGACTGATGTGTCAATTGAGGGCACCAATTCTTCCAGCATACACATCTTGTGCACCTGCTCTCCTCTGCGGTTGGTATGCAAAATGAGTATATCACCCTTTATATTCATAAGAACACTAAGATATACACATATGTATGTATATGAAGACATTCTATTAGTGTCAAGGAGAAAAAATGTCTTACTAATGAGAAACATACAAAAACCAGAAGCAAGATCAAGTCAATGTTCATCCAAGCTGAAGTGCAGAACTCCATTTTACAAAAAGCAATAGTTTATCTTTCTGCTGGTATAATAGAAGTCATCTTCAAAGAGCAGTTGATTTAGAAACAAATCATATAGCTCACATTATATTTACAACTTCTTTAATTTCAAAGAATAAAGATTTTATTCTTTGTTAGAAGGAAAGGGATAAAGTGATTGAATGTACAAAACATAGGAACAGATACACTATAAAAGTGGTTAATGAGATGTAATTATAGGAAAGAAAACTGAAATTAAATTAAACAATATGTTTAGGTAATGGCATGTGCCACTAGAAAGTGATAAGTAAAGGCATTGAAAAGGAAGAAATAGTACTTACAAAAATCAGCAAATATCAACTTCCATTCAGCATGGACAAGTGTTCTGTTAATCTACCGTATTATATTATTAACCATTTTAAGTTATTGTGCCAGTTTTCCAGTTGCTAGTTATCAGAAATCTATAAAATGATCAATCAGATATAAGATTTCATACACCAAACATGGTACCTAGCTCCGAAAAAAACTGTGACATCCTATATATGCCTCCAAAGGTCTTGGTAACTTTTAAGATACAGGAAAATTACCCCACCCTTACATAAACCATGCAGATACGATCACAGGAAAAACAAACAAACAGAGTTTTCAATATGGTTTAGATTACAGTTCCATATCCACTGACCAAAGCTATGTGATGCCACTGAAATGCTTTCACTGTCTGAAAAGGAATCAAGCGGCATTACCTGATGTCCCATTGTTTCCAGGGTTCTAGACACGAAGAATCAATTTAAATGAGCTCGCGAGACGATTCATCAAAAACTTGGCAAGGCCGAGCTGCGCTTGAAACTAGTATGACTGAGTCACTGAGCTCAACAACTCGGTAGGCCTGAATAATCCAAGCTTAAATTCCCTAGTCTATAAGGTCCATGTGCCTTTGCTAGCCATTGTATGATTATATTTATTTAACCCACTTCTCTTAGCGTAACTTTTTTGGGAAAACTAAAGCTTTTTTGTATAGAATTATTTTGAGAGTTCACATTAGTTTTGTAGGAGCCCATATCAGCTGATCTAATAATGGTCAAACTTATATGAGAAAATAGGTATCGACCCTATGAACCATGCCAAAGCTCAGCCTATAATAACCCATAGGAACTGAGCTCATGATGGAGACTGAGTTTCCAAGCTTGGCAAATCATGAGCCTACCGTGCTGGCTCAAATGCACCCCTTAAAGATTAGAATGCATCCATAGGTTTTCCAATTTCATTAAATTCCACCAACTAAAAGATCATTGAAGCTTAGAAAATTTATAGTTCGGCACATCTAATCACACTGTAATGACGAAGCCAATGCTTGTAATCATAGAACTTATAAGAACAAATTAAGTTCCACAAATAAGCAAACCATATATGATTTACGTTTTACTTAAGCATCAATATCTACTTACTCCTTTCTCCGCCATGCGCTAAGCCGGCCATCGAGATGAGCACAATAGACCAGCACCATGCTTGGGTCTGGCAAAACGTCGAGAAACTTCCCACACCCTCTCGGTAAGCTGGCTCGAGACAGAGCTGTTTCATACTGCAGATCAAACACGACTAATTCCCGCGGAAAAGTTACATACAAAATGTGCCTCCAATGCGGCGAAAATGCCAGCTTCACTAAATAAGTGGGAAACAACGCCGTCGCCGGGGAATTATTAACAGTGCCAGCAGAACCTACGCCGACGCCCCCATCTCTCTCCAGCTTATTCAATTCGGAGGCATCTGTTGGGATTTTAAGTTCTTCCAATACCACATCAGACTCGGACACATCGTCATGGACTTTAATGGACAGGAGAAAGCCTTTTAAACCTATGGCACAGAAATGGCGGGAATCGAAGGGGTCACGTTTTATGCACGAGAAGAGTTCCGGCGTGGCATCGTATTTGAAGAAGCAACGTCCGGTAGATATGTTGAAGAGCAATAGGAACGATGGTCCTGATAGGGCAGCGATTATCCACGAATCAGATCGGGCTTGGATCCAACAAAGGTCTTGGATTCCTAGTTTGGAATTCTGATCAGTTTGGAGGAAGATCGGAGGGGATGATTTGAGGCGAAGGTCGAGGAGGCAAATACGGCCTTGACGGTCGCCAGCGGCAAGGAGAAGGTGAGAGTGAGATGAAGTAGGGTCATGAGAGAGGAGGTCTAGACGGAGAGTCGTAGGGCACCAACGGACGGAGGTGACGAATGGAGACAGCGAGGAGGAGGAAGAGGTGCTGATGGTGCCGGAGGTGGAAGCAGGAGGTGGAATAGGAAATACTGAGACGAGTTGCATGGAGCGAGTATCGATGATAGGGACGGTACTTCCGGCGGCGTAGGCTAGAAGTCCCGTAGATATGAGGTCAGCGGATCCGCCGTTGTTGCGGGATGGTGGTCCCGGTAGCATGCAGTCGGAAGAATCGGTTAAAGGCCGTTGAATCGACGACATTGTATAATTTCAATTCGCCGGTGAACTGATTCCGGTGTCTGATCGCCGATTGGGCAATCGTTAATGCAGATCTGACCCAGAGGTGGTCGTTGTAACGTAACGGGAGCACGCACTTACAAATATGACTAGTTTCAATTTGGGTACTTCTATTTTAAGTAGTTTACATTTCAAGGTTTATTGTTAGATTACTTTGTTTCACTGATTATAAAGAAAAAGAACACGTTACTTCAACTAAAACTCTCAAGATTTGGATGGGTTGATATACAGTGTGTGTGAGTCGAAAGAAAATAATTGATGGCAAAAAAAAACATAAAATGCTATTAAATAACAATAATAAATTATCTGAAACTAAAAACTCTCATCGTAAATGATGAAAAGATTACTATCACATGTTATACATAATATATATGGTAGTCAGTATTTTGTTGTCTTGTAGACAATGTCAATACGTATAGCCATTCGCCTTATACTTTTACTAATCATACACTTGAGTCTCAACACTATTAGGTTTAATATCATTGAGAATCATTAAACAAAAAATTATAATAGTGACGATCATGATAATATATAGTGAATACACCCAAGTTAAAAGCTTTTTATGGAGTTTTTAAATAAAGTTTATATAAAATAGTCTTTCAAAAAAAAGTTAAAAGCCAAATTAATCTAACATAAATAATAGGAGTCATTCAAGGGAAGATGAAAGATAGTCAAGGGGTAATCAATGTAATTTACGGACATGCATATTGCATGCAGTTGGGCAACGACGATTGACGAATGACGAGTCCGTCCCTCCGTCCACCGGTCCGGTCTTGGTTTATTTTTTTTATTTGTTTTTTGAACGGCAAATTAACGTATTTCTAATCCTAAACTATTACTTTGTTCCAAGTGGAGACTTCTTCACCACCTAACTTTCAACTTGTTTTCGACGGGAGTCGAACACGTGACCTCACACTTACATCACACATCTCTTACCAAATGGGCTAAACTTCATTGGTCGGTCTTGGTTTATAGAATTAAGAGTGTGGTTTGTATAAAATTTTAGATTCGGTCTTTATGGTTTCAATTTTGCATAAAAGGTTTTTATTTGCATTGTTTACTTGCGAAAATGATCACTCTTAATACCAATTTTGGTCTCTTTCTTTTTTCTCTTTCTTTTTTGCTTTTAAATTTTAAATTTTAAATCTTAATTAATAAATGATGATTTAATTAATTTATTATTATTATTATCTAACATGTGTTATATTTTATCTATTTAATAAATTTATTGAAACGTGTTTATTTATTTATTAAAATTTTATTTATATTATATTTTATGATTATAATTATCATATGTTTTGTGTATTTATATGTTTCGATCTATATGACGTTAATATACTTTGATTTCACTATACCTATTTAGTTTTTAAGATATATAAACTTATAATTTAATTCATTTAAATTTAGATATTTGTTACATTATTATTTTTGTCTAAATTTATTTATTTTTTTTTTTGATTTAAATATTTTGTTACATTAAAACATTTAAATCAAAACAAATAAAAATGTTAGGTTTTATATATAGTTTTCTTGTGAATTATAATTAAACCTAAACATATTAATATAACAAAATATTTATGTCATAACTAATGAAATGTTATGTTTATATATTTTACTTTGAAAGTTATAATCTACTTAAAACGTATTAACTTAACAAAAATAAAATGTTATGTTTATATATATATAAGCAGGTAATTTTTTGAATTTTATTGTCACAGCTTGGCACTTATTTCTTTTTCTTGAACTTAAAGTTACACGACATGTTTTTCAACGTTGTGCATTTTCACTACTTTAATTGCACGTTGTGCTACCTTGTTTTTCATGTCATTCAAGCAGTGACGTATTCAGAAAATTTTTTCGTTGGGTGATGAGGTTTTATAAGGCATTCGTCGTGTTAATTTTTCGAAACACATAAGCTAAATTTCTTCAAATTTACGCACATCATTGAGGGTCTTTCCTCCGCTTCATTCCATGTACATCCGCCCATGCATGCAAGCTAGCCAGCCACATTAATTTCCAATAGTTACGTTGTTTTTGTCGTCAACCCATATTTAGTTTATATATGGTGGATTTTCAACCAACATACGTACTAATACATATTCGATCGTTAATTTGCGCCGAGTGATACCAATGTTAACATTTCCTATTCTTCTGATATTTCGTTTATGTTCACGGGACGGTTATTCCGTTAACATGTGTCATGTAGATATTTGATCCATTAAACACGAAAATTAAGGATTATAACATGTGCCATATATGCTCGTCTGATTTATTTTATAATCTCAAAAATTATAACCAACAACGTACACATAAAATTGAAATTGAAATATTATATATTATAAATCGCAATGACTTTTATATTGTTGTAATGCAATTTTAGGAAGGATCGATTGCTGAAAATAGCAATTTTTTTGTTTTTTATATCATTTTTATTTTTTGAACAAAAAAAGTATAACTAACCGGAAGCTTCGGCAATATGATCACCCTTGCCTAGAACACCCGAAATATATATCATATCGAAACCAAAATGATCCAACAGCTAGCAAGAAACTAGCAACAATACAAGAAAATTAAAAAAAAAAAACGACGAAGGACAAACGACCCACAATGCCCAATTTAACGCTTTACAATTCGATCTAAACTTTAGCCAGGAAAAAACGGTACCGAGAAACTTCTCCTTTATCATTGAAGCTGTGACTTTTGCTTTATTGTAATCGAACAAGCTAGACAAGAAAATCATAACTACAAAAAATAACAATGAAAAGTGTTTTCATATACATGTTATACAATTTATAATTTACTTTTTACATTAATTACGTCCAAATTTATATATACACACACACGTACGTACATATACACATAATGTACGTAAGTCTAGTCATGCTGATCCATGCATAAACAAAACATGTGGTTGCACATGACTTGTTCTTTCTATTTATATAAACCATATAAACGTAAATCAACTATTTAAAACAATTATTGCCGACAACTTGTCACCAACGTACGGACTTTTAAATGTAAGCTTTCAGGAAAAAAAAAACCCTACATTTTGTATGTTAAAACTTCGAATAGACACACACATATATACGCACACACATGTGTGTATATGTATATATACATGATCATTGTGAACACTTTGTTTGTTGTGAACATTGTGAACAAATAAAAAAATACATATAATTATTCATATATAACAACGTACCCCCAATAATTTTAAAACAAACCCAAAATTCCAAGCTATTTTAGTTTTACTTTATGTATTTTAAATTATCTTTATAGATCTAGGTTTAACCGGATATCATGCAGTGTACCAAAATGTAACACTATTAACAATAATTTTTTAAAAATTTTTTTTCATAAACATGTTTTAATTAACAGTAAAATATGATATATATAAATTTCACGCACATTCACAAATTCTATGTGCATGAAATCATGTATCACATAAATGTACGTTTACATATATGCAAATTTATGTAAGTGTTCGTTCACATCATTTTTAAGAAGTTAGAAAATATAAATGTATGTGAAATGTACATATCATCTTTATAATATTAATTAAAACATATTTATGAAAAAATTTTAAAAGGTTTATTTAAAAGTAATACCTTCTGGTATACCGCATACGGCATACACGACCCATATTTTATCTTTGTATGTGAATAATATACGTTACGAATCAACTGCCGTATATACAATATAACTAGTTTTACTTTAATTTATTCCTTGTAATTTCGTTGAAATTTGGATACCGATCCGCAAAGCAAAAAAGGGGGATTACTTTTGAAATGATAGTTTATTACCATTTATTTAGAAAAACGTGTTGGATAAATAATAACGCTTATCATTTTTTCCAAAATATTAAAACCTGTTATAAATAATTGTACAAGCTTTACAGCTACATGATCTCATTTTTTTTATGGGATGAGAGAATGTATATGTCGACAATTTCTTCTCACTTAGGGTGAGACAACAATGTCATAGATGACCTCAGATAAACTTTATGTAGTGACTAAGAAAGAAATGCGTTGTAAAAATAGAACTTATATTGTGTTTATTGTGTTTACAGTTCAATGATTATAGCTTAGTGAAAAAAATACTAAATATCATATTAATAAGCATGAAGTCTTGTAGTCATATTACATAATATCAGCTTGACCCCAACAAAGCATAATTAAGACCATGTTCTACTAAGCAACTCTAATAACCGTCTTCCACCTATTTCTATGAGAAGTCATGTCCTCCTCGTTATTAACAAATGTAAAAACTTTAATATGTAGTTATAGTTTGATTTATCAATATTTGTAATAAGCAAGTATTAAATAGTAGTTATGACTTGATCCAATTCGATTAATGAACATCTAACTATTTCATTTTGCGATCTATGATTCGTCTATGCTTACTAGACGATCTGCAAGTCATGAAACATTCAATACGACACTATAGTTATTTATAAACAAAGCAAATAGCCACATGAAGTTGAAGGCGGTATGAGTAGAGCTCAAAGGTTCATTTGAAGAATCTTAAGACTTAATTGTGATGTGATCATATCAATGGTGTGTTTGATAGCTCTTAATTATAACAGTCTGATCAGACATAAACATATTATTCAGTAAGAGGTTTAGAGCATAAGTGCGTTTAATTGCGATGAGAGATAAAATCCTCTTATTGTGGCCCTTTTTGATAAAACATAAGCATTTCTCTCATCAACGCTTATCTAAAAAACAAGTTGCTCTTATTTCTGTCTTATGACAGATCGCCCCCAAATTCTACCCCACTCCACCCCAAGTACCCCTACCCTACCATCACACCCACCCCACCCTCAACCCCCTACCCTACCCCATCCCCCTTCAACCTACCCACCCCTACCCTACCTCTTACACATATTTATTATAACGAGAATTATTTCAATAATTTTTTATAAAAATTTCGTCCCTGTGGTTTATTAGAAATTATGGATCGGATCCTTTGACTTCAAAAATTACACTAACAGTCCTTGTGGTTGAAGTTTTGTTACGGATATGGTCTTTTGGCCATTTAAAATGACCATTTTACCCTTACTTGTTTACTAATTATTATTAATGTTGTTTTTATTGATATTTCTATTATTATTAAATAATAAACTAATCTAAAAAATTTAAAATACCAGCAAAATTAATTTAATATATAAATTTGAATAATAAAATATTAATAAAGACAAATGCATATTAATTATTATTAGTTAAAAACTAAAAAATAACGTTTTGAGTTTATATTTGTACTTTAAAAAAAGTAAACCTTTTATAAATCAAAAAAATAAATGTATACATTTTCAAAAAGTATTAAAAACTTTTTTTGACATTTTTAAATTTTTTTTACATAAACAACTTTTTAACACTTTCAATAAACGTATAAAATTATAGTTAAAACATTTTGAAAAAAAATGTTTAAAAACTTAAAATATTAAAAATGTTTAAAAACTTAAAATATTTTGAAACACTTTAATTGTTATGAAAAGTTTAAAATATTTTTAAACATTTTTTAAAAAGTTATTTTTTTAATGTTTTTATAAAAGTTATACAAAACTATCAAAAACTTCAAATTTTTTATTGTTCATCAAAATATTTAATTTTTTTTTTGTTTTATTATACATGAAAACGTTTAATTTTTTCAACAAAAAAAAAAGAAACCTAAAGTTTAAAGACTATTTTGTTTTTAATTTCTAATTATCAAAACGATGAAATAACAATTTATATGTTTTCATAGATGTTTTAATCTTTATTAAAAATCATTTAATGTAAAATGGATAAAAATGAATACTTTATAATAATAATATATTTTATGATTTACAAAAGGTTTACCTTTTATTTTAAAAAATCTAAACTTAAAACGTTATTTTTCAGTTTTTAATTGATAATATTCGTATGTCTTTAAAAATATTTTATTATTTATTTTCATGCATTCTACAATAAATTAATTTTAATGGTTTTTAAAATTATTTTGAATTATTTTATTATTTTATACTAATAGAAAGAATAATAAAAACAACATTAATAATAATTATTAAACTAGTAAGGGTAAAATGATCATTTTAAATGGTCAAAAGACCATATCCGTAACAAAACTTCAACCACAATGATTGTCAATGTAATTTTTAAAGTTAAATGACACAATCCATAATTTCTAATAAATCACAGGGACGGAATTTGTAATTTACCCAATTTATTATTTTCAATAACATATCTATGTAACTTATAAATTTTGGTTATTCGAAAGTTAATAAATATAACTTATAAACTTGATTATGACTTATAAATTTGAATTGTTATTTGATTCTTGAAAGCAGTTGGTTAAATGCATACATATGTTACTTGATTATAACTTATAAACCTGAATTGGTTTCTTACTTGAATCTTGTTAAAGCTATTTGAATGTTTTTAAAGATTTACTTGAATGGCTATGATTCAATGTACTATTGTTACTTGATACTTGACTTTAATCAATGATATTGATTTACTTGAATCTTGTTATTGTTATTTGGTTATGTTTCTAGAATGCATTGACAACGCTCGTCGTAAAGCGTTCAAAAATAATTTATAAAAACATCAATCACCTTAACTTATAGTTAGGGTAAGTGGGATCGTCTGCTCATGGAGCATGTGGTTATCAATACTATTGTACGATAGTTATTAACTAATAATAAAAGCGAATTATTAAACTAACTGACGGAAGGAAGTGATTGAGAGGAACATTGGAAAATTAATTATAGCTTTGTTACGAAACTTAAAGAATGGAATAAGAACGCCAACGACTTCGGGTTTAAGGTTTGGGTGGAATTATGGATAATCGACCTAAGGTTCCTAATAAATTAATTATTTATGATTCCGATTAATTATCTTTGTAACTTAACCACATAGACATAGTTGTGACAATCAAATCTATCGTAATCCGTATTTTGGGCACGAATCGTGTCATGTTCACAGTCCGTCTTAACTCCTAATCTAATGAGCTCGACACGACCTGTAACACAGCTACGACGCGTCTTGTGATAAAGATAGAAATAGAAGCGAACGGAACAATATATTTATATAATAATCACACAGAAAACTAAATAAAACATATTGTTCGTTACAATAATACGTTAACGGGAAACATAATTACTTAGCTAATAAACAAACCCTTGAACGATAATAGTATGACCATCAACCAACTCGTACGAAACATTGAACTTGTCAGGAACATGTTTCGTAGTTTTCGGATTAAAGGAAGAAACATGGAACGTAGAAGGAACCAAACCGTAACCCTTTCGTCGTTGGTTATCGCGCAGACTACATCGTGAGTGATGAATCTGGGTCTTTCTTCTTCTTTTTCTCTCCAATTTTGCGTCAAAATATGTGTCTAATATCATCTCATATATATTGGCAACCTCAAAACCCAAGAAAAAACGTGGAATTTAATTTTTATGGGTTGGGCGAAGGCCCCCCCCCCCCCCCGGCACTTGGGTCTGCGTTCACATATTTTGGCAGCTAATTTCATTCTGTTGAGCACTCGATTGGGGAGCAGGGTTGCGCTCCCCTCTACGCTTGACTTTCTACAAATGGCCTCCGATTGAGCTCAAATTTGCTGGACTTGTGCTTGAGATGATTACCTACATGCGTAATGAGATTTGTCAATAGTAGACATTCCAAGACTCATTTTACTCACTTTAACTCTATTTAAGATTTAATCCTTCAATTAATAAATAACAATTAAATGTAGCCTTATACCAAGACTTAATACATAACATAATATCATTTAAACACATTAATGTCTGTATAAAATGACCTAATCATGCATATATGTTACTTGATTATAACTTATAAAATTGAATTGATTTCTTACTTGAATCTTGTTAAAGCTATTTGAATATTTTTAAATGGTTTGCTGGAATCACTTTGATTCAATGATATTATTGTTACTTGATACTTGACTTTAATAAATGATATTGGTTTGGTTGTGAGAATGAATATGTAAAATTAATAAAAACAACAAAATCAAATAATCTATAAAACATACAGACTTATTATATTGTCTTATCAGACCTCAATATCTTATTAGGATCACCTCTCATCAATCAGAAGTGAAATCAGACATTAGACAGTTTATCTCTTATGCAATCAAACAACACTTAAGTGTTTTTTTTTTCCAATTTAAACCCTAAACTTAGAAATTTTAACTATTTATCATAATTTAATTAATAATATATGCCAAAATAATTTTTGTTTGATTAATAATAACATTGATAAATGTTTTATAAAATTAATTGTGTTTAATAGTCACATTGATAAATGTTTTATAAAGTTCATTGATTAATATTTGATGTAAACGGCATGTTGAGATTAGCTTAAACGGGTTATTGGTGATGCTGTTTTATTTTTATTTTACGTTTCTAGTTGAAACAGGGTATGTGTTCTTTAATTTTCTTTTCTTTTTTTTTTTTAACTTTTTAATTTATCATTGTATTTGATTTCTTGTCATTTATATGTTTTTTATTTAATTATCATAAATTTTATAATATATTATAGTGATAACCGATGTGAATGCATTGATCCGCGACTAAAAGAATCCGTACATCAACTAACAATCAACCACAATGATAAAGCTGTAAAAGTAGAAATATAAAAGAGACACGAATATTTACGTGGAATACCAAAAAAACCACGGCGGGTTGAAGGTGGAAATCAATCTACTATCTTACAATGGTTACAGAGCTTGATGAAAGAGATTACAATAAATCTTTAATTGTGATTTGTGGTTAGGGTTTAAAGAAAAATACAAAGTTGTGTAGCCGATTTTTTCCTTCTGGGAAGCCAAAGCTAGGAGTTCAAATTTTGGGTGTGTTTGGCAAGGAGATTTTCGACGTTTTTAGAAGCTTCAACTTTTGATTTTTGAAACTCGATGCTACAGCTAGTCATGTCAAATATATCTTCTACATTCACAACTTGGCATTTAAAGGGCTTCGGAAACGTGACCAATCAATAAACTTTCATCAATTGACAACTTTAACCCCTTAAAAATCTAATGCTTGTCGTGTTTGGAAGGCATTAATTCCACATACATATTGTCTGAAGCATCAAATCACCATTTCACATCAGTTTTCATCATGTTCTTGGAGAATTATTAGGATCCGTTTGGTACGAAGAATGGAGAGAATACAATTGAATTAATTTTCAAGCTTATTTTTTCAAAGGATGTCACAATCAATTCTCAAGTGGATGATGGTGAATTGGTTTTTAATGTAAATACCATTTCTTTACGCTGTGTTCCAGAACTTCATTAAAGGAGGGAAAAGAATGGAAACAGGAGAGATCTGCTAAAAACTTGTGTTCCATAAAACTTGTTAGGGAGGAAAAGGATGGAAAACTACTTGAATTTAACTCATATTGTTTCTTCTCAAATCTGGAAAGAAAAGGAAAGAAACAACTTACAAGTCTTTCTTCTCTCTTCTTTTCCTCTCTACCCTTTCCTTTCCCTAAAGTGGAACACAGCGTTAGTTTCCTTCTCAACATGAAGAAAATCAAAAGAGAAAAGTGAGACTGTAATGATTTTTGTTCATTCTATATGTCAAATCGTAATCGATATGTTATGGTTTTGTGTCAACAAATCTAGAAAACTAAGACAATTCTATTTTCTTCTTTTTCTTTCGTACCAAACGGCAACATTAAGGTCTTAGATTAATAAAAAGTGAGGTTGATATTGATCAAATTTGTAGATCAATTAACATGTGAATAGGTCAATAGTAGTAGGATATCATTATATATCGATTAATATTAAAAAATTTTGACAGGATTTTTTTAAGTGAGTACGTTATGATCACTATTAGTCCCAAATGGGTCAAAAAAAAGTAGAAAATAATGGATATCAAGGCTATGAGTTAAATGATGAGCACTAAAGTGACCTTTTAGATCGGTTAATTATGAAGAGGAAGAAGACAAGAACATAACAAGACCGGTCCTTTATTGACTGTATTTGTAACATCCCTAATTTGAGCCTGGTACGTGGATTTAATTTATTGGCTCATTTATTTATTATCATTGCGTGTTCCAATTAAATTCCGTTTCGTGGATTCAACGTGTCGAGATTGAGTGATACGTGTCTCCGAGCTAATAATTAGTGGATTAATTATCTCCTTGAGATCGTGGATTTAATTGGGTTCTAATGATATAAATTGTGAAAAAGTGATATCGGGTTCGGATTTAGCGGGTTCGGGTCTTGCTAGATAAGAGAAGTGGATAAATACGTGAATTGTGACCTTGTCCTTTCATTCCTTCTTTTCCTAAAACTCAGAAATAACCTAAGGGTGTGTGTGTGCTGTGGATTTGGAGCTGTAAAAAGGGACTTCAAGAAGTGATTGGGCTGCTGGGGATTTATCTTCTTCTTCTTGGTTGTGCTTGGAGATTCAAGAGGTAAGAATTGAATTTGATAGCAAAAATCTAGAGATATGTTGTGTTATGATTGAGAGTTGTGATTTCTGTGGTTTATGGGTTATATATATATATATGAGTTATGTGCCTTTTGTTGCTGGAAATCGGGTATAGAAAGGAGTATTACTCCTGGTTCAGCTATGGAGTTCGAAGGGCAGATTCTGCTGTCTGGCAAAAGCGCGGCGCGCAAATGAGAAAATCGCGGCGCGTAAATCAATCTGCTAGAGAATTTTGGTTTAGTTTTATAAAAGAGTTGTGGGTCGTTAATTGGTCGGATTCCTTCGGGATATTATTGAATTGAATTATTTGGGATTTTGGGTCTCGATAGGAGTTCCGAAAAAGGGTTTCGGGGATCGATTGTCCGTTCGGGAATATGTTTCGGGATTAGTTTAATTGTGATAATTGTGTTGGATTGAGTTATGTTTGATTGAATTGCGTGGCTATCGAGTTTGTGATAACATGTGAGACCCGTGATGTGTTCAGGTGCTAGCCGATCACGTGCCGAGCCGCATTGAGAGTTCGGGTTTCGATTGCTTTCGGGTATCGGTGAGTACTCGAGTTCTTTTCAAACGCACGTGCATTCTTTCGAGTCATCTGTGTGGTTGTGATATATATGTGTATGAGACTGTGATAGCGCGCAGGTATGAGCTTCTCTACCCTATACGTGCTATATGTGTTTGAATTGCAGGTGTCCGCGATATGTGATCGCGCAGGCTGACTGTCCCTAACCAGTCACGAGATATGAGGCTGTATATATACGGCAGTGATATTGCCAGGTCGCTCCTGTGCCTATTGAGTAGCTAACCGCTGCTGTGTGCGGCCTGTTAGCTGGGGAACGTGGTCCCCTTTTTGAGCAGAGATACGTGCTATGCATCGAGTTGCATATGTGTGCTGAGATATATGTGTTGTGTATGTTATGCGTGCTTACCTGCAGTGTCTAACCCTCGCGTACTCACGAGCTGTCCAGCTTATGTTTTCGAGTCTTCTGTGTGTCAGGCAGTCATACCGTGGGACCGCAGTCACAGCTGCAGCAGCCGAAATAGAGATCGGGCAGTTTAGAGTTGTGTATGCTGATTATATTTTGATACTGAACTTCAAGAACTGTTGTCTGTAGTTTGTTTTGATCACTGTTATGATTAGCTTCCAGTAGTCGGTGTTTATCAGATGATTCAGTATGTATGTATATCAGTTTCAGTCTATGACATGATGGATGCGACTTTCGTGTTAAAGTTTTAATTAATAGTGATTTTCCGCTAATCCTGTGACATGTGCATTATGAGATGATTGCGATATTGCCACCTGTGTATTGTATTGACGTGGCATTTGTGTGAGAATTCTGGGTGTTACAGCTTGGTATCAGAGCTTGTGGTTTCAGTATTGAGTATCAGTGGATGCTTGTGCTCTTACCGTGTTCAGATTCGTGGGATTCTTCCCTGAGACTGAGTTTAGCGGAATTAACTGACCTAGCTTATTGTATAACGTTGGGTGATCGATCTGTTATCTTACCTTTGTGATATGTGCAGGTAGTTATGGCAGATCATGGCGAGGGTTCAGGGCCAGAGAGACCAGCGGGAGATGAGTATGTCCGCCGGTCAGAGATGTTATCAGTATTGACTGAGTTCTACAGAGAGAGGGACAGAGAGAGAGAGCAGCAGCGACAGAGAGCTGATCCGCCGCCAGTGACTAGTGTTGAGACAGTGGTCGGGGCATCTTCTTCTTCTGCTCCTCGAGGTGGGTCCTTTAAGGACTTTATGGCGGGAGCCCCACCTCAGTTCCGAGGCGGTGGTGAGCCGGGTGCGGCTATGGCATGGGAGAGAGAGATAGAGGCGGCATTCCGAGTTGCCCATGTCGACCCTCGTGATATGGTCGGCTATGCGGCTTATCAGCTAAAGGGAGGGGCTTCACAGTGGTGGAAGTCCATTGAGTCGTCCATGACTACTGCAGCAGCTTATGCTATGACATGGGATCAGTTCCGTGCCATCTTCGAGCTTCAGTATATTCCCCGGGATGAGCGCCGGGAGATGGAGCGTCGTTTCTTGCACCTTCAGCAGGGCAGTATGTCAGTTCAGCAGTATGTGGATAGATTTAATGAGTATGCCCAGTTTGCGCCCCAGCATGTGGATACAGAGGTTCGTAAGGCTGATGCCTTTATCGATGGGTTGAGATCGGATATCCGGGAGTTCGTCGGACTTCATGATACTCCTACCTTTGCGCGGGCATTAGAGTTAGCCCGAGTTCGAGAGAGGGAGATCGAGAGACAGAGGGGTCAGCCCCCATCCCAGAGACAGAGGACAGAGACATTCGAGCAGTCCCGTAGCTATTACCGAGAGCCTCAGGATTTTCAGAGAGAGAGACAGCCTGAGCAGCAGCAGGTTCAGGGTTCAGGATTTCGCAGAGACAGAGACAGAGGCAGAGATCGTAGATCCCGGAGGTCTGGGCAGTATCAGGGATCAGGGGCGGCCAGTCAGAGTCAGGGGCAGACTTCCCGTTACAGTGCTCCGAGTCAGAGTCAGAGTAGCGTGGGACAGGGGTCCCAGCCATCAGGGAGTCGGGCAGACAGTTCAGCTGGAGAGAGAGACTGTCCGAGGTGTCGCCGTCGCCATTCCGGTCCTTGTGTGCCGGAGCAGCCCAGATGTTATCGCTGTGGTCAGTATGGCCACACATCATTTACATGTACTTCGAGGGATTCCCTGTGCTTCCGCTGTGGGAGGCCAGGTCATATTGTGAGAGATTGTCCGGATGCGCCGCCAGCAGTGCAGGGAGCGAGCACCAGCGGTGCTAGAGCAGAGCCGTCGACTTCGAGCCGTCGTGAGTCAGCACCCAGAGGCAGGGGCAGAGTATTTCAGGCTACGGCAGAGGAGGCCCGCGAGTCTACCGATGTGGTATCTGGTACGTACATTCTGAACGGGCTTAGTGCTCGTATTTTGTTTGATTCTGGAGCAGATCGCTCGTATGTGTCTGTTGTATTCTGTACCTACTTTTCTGTGCCTCCTACTGTGTTATCTGTGCCGTTAGTTGTTGAGAGGGTAGACGGTAGTACAGCGCTTGTGAGTCGGGTATACAGAGATTGTGTCCTTGAGATAGATGCTCACCGGTTTTCGATCGATCTACTGCCGATAGAGATTAGCAGTTTCGATGTGATAGTGGGTATGGACTGGATGACAGCCAGGCAAGCCGATATCTTGTGCGCGAAGAATATGATCCGGATACCCATTTCAGACAGTGAGACAGTGACAGTATATGGCGAGAGGCGCCGAGGCGAGATCGGTATTGTGTCGATGGCAAGAGCTCAGAGATATGTTGCGAAGGGGTGCGAGACCTTTCTGGCTTATGTTGTTGACGCCAGATTAGAGAAGAAGACCTTAGCGGATATACCCGTAGTTCGAGAGTTCCCTGAGGTATTCCCAGAGGAGTTGCCTGGGTTACCGCCAGATCGTCAGGTCGAGTTCCGCATCGACCTTATCCCTGGAGCGGTGCCTATTGCGAAGACGCCTTATAGGCTGGCACCTACCGAGATGAGAGAGATGATGTCACAGCTTCAGGAATTGCTTGATCGTAGATTTATCCGTCCGAGTTCGTCCCCGTGGGGAGCTCCAGTGCTGTTTGTGAAAAAGAAGGACGGTTCCATGCGGATGTGTATCGACTATCGAGAGTTGAATAAAGTGACGGTGAAGAACCGTTATCCGCTTCCACGTATCGACGATCTGTTTGATCAGCTACAGGGTTCGAGCTTCTTTTCGAAGATAGATCTGAGATCGGGTTATCATCAGCTGAGAGTTAGAGATGAGGATGTGCCGAAGACTGCGTTTCGGACGAGATACAGCCATTATGAGTTCCTAGTCATGCCTTTCGGACTGACTAACGCACCCGCGACATTCATGGATTTAATGAACAGGGTGTGTAGATCTATGTTGGATCGGTTCGTGATAGTGTTCATCGACGACATCCTGATCTACTCGAGGAGTGCCGAGGACCACGAGCAGCACTTGCGAGAGGTTTTGACCGTGCTGCGAGCGGAGAGACTGTATGCGAAGTTCTCCAAGTGCGAGTTCTGGTTGCGCGAGGTCCAGTTTTTGGGACATGTTGTGAGCGCCGAGGGTATTTCAGTAGATCCGGCGAAGATAGAGGCCGTGATGAGTTGGGAGCCGCCGAAGACTGTGCCTGAGATCCGTAGCTTTTTGGGCCTAGCCGGGTATTACCGCCGCTTCATTCAGGACTTCTCGAGGATTGCCAGGCCGTTGACGAGATTGACACGGCAGTCCGTTCCTTTTGTGTGGTCCGATGAGCAGGAGTCGGCTTTCAGAGAATTGAAATCCCGGTTATGTCAGGCACCAGTGTTAGCATTGCCTGAGGGTACAGAGGATTTTGTGGTCTACTGTGATGCGTCAGGTACCGGTTTGGGTTGTGTTCTGATGCAGCGAGGCAAGGTGATTGCGTATGCGTCGCGACAGCTGAAGACCTACGAGGAAAATCATACCGTGCACGACCTTGAGTTGGACGCGATAGTGTTCGCGTTGAAGATATGGCGTCATTATCTGTACGGTTCGCGATTTGTAGTGTATACCGATCATAAGAGCCTTCAGTATCTGTTCAGTCAGAAAGAGCTAAATATGAGACAGCGGCGCAGCCTCGAGTTACTGAAAGATTATGACTGCGAGATTCAGTACCATCCTGGTAGGGCCAATGTGGTGGCCGATGCGTTGAGCCGTAAGGCGTGCGGTCAGACAGTGGTTTCCCGAGCAGCGAGGCTCGAGGTCACCTCGACTCTTGTGGAGAGTCTGAGGCATGCTCAATTAGAGGGTCTGCGGGCCGAGAATGTGAAAAGAGAGCGTCTTGCAGGGCAGCTTGAGACGTTGAGCAGAGATAGTAGAGGTTTGTGGGCGTTTCGTGATCGTGTTTGGGTTCCGAGAGTCGGTAATCTGCGGCAGTTGATTTTAGATGAGTCGCACCGTTCGAGATTGTCTATCCACCCCGGGAGCACCAAAATGTACAGAGATTTGCGCGAGTTCTATTGGTGGCCAGGGATGAAACGAGACGTGGGCCGATACGTCGAGGAGTGTATGACTTGTCTGCGAGTCAAGGCCGAGCATCAGAAGCCTCACGGGCACTTGCAGCCTCTAGAGATTCCTGAGTGGAAATGGTATCATATCACGATGGATTTCATCGTCAGGCTTCCGCGCACTGTTCGAGGTAATGATATGATCTGGGTGATAGTGGATCGCTTGACGAAGAGTGCTCACTTTCTAGCGGTTCGGGGTACCATCACTATGGATCAGTTGGCTCGGTTATACATCAGCGAGATAGTTTCGAGGCACGGCGTTCCGATGTCGATTACGTCTGATAGAGATGCGCGGTTTACTTCGAGGTTCTGGCAGAGTTTTCAGCGCGAGTTAGGGACGAGAGTTCAGTTGAGTACAGCGTACAGACCTCAGACAGACGGGCAGACAGAGCGGACGAATCAGACTCTCGAGGATATGCTCCGAGCTTGTGCGATCGATTTCAGTGGTAGTTGGGACGTTCACTTGCCGCTAGTCGAGTTTGCGTATAACAACAGCTACCATTCCACCATCAAGATGGCTCCATTCGAGGCACTGTATGGGCGTAAGTGCCTAATCCCGGTGTGTTGGGGCGAGGTCGGCGAGCGACCTATCAGTGGGCCCGAGTTGTTGCAGGAGACGAGCGATAAAGTGGCGGTCATCCGAGAGCATATGAGAGTGGCGCAGAGCCGGCAAAAGAGTTATGCCGATCGTCGTCTGAATGAGCTCGAGTTCAGTGTTGGAGACCGCGTTATGTTGAAAGTATCGCCGTGGAAAGGAGTTATTAGATTCAGACATCGAGGTAAGCTGAGTCCGCGATACATCGGTCCGTTTGAGATCATCGCCAGAGTCCGAGATCAGGCTTATAGATTGAGACTGCCTCCCGAGCTGGCCGGAGTCCACGATACGTTTCATGTGAGCCACCTGAGAAAGTGTCTGGCCAAAGATGATCAGTTTGTGCCGTTATCCGAGATCACCGTGGATTCTCATCTGAGGTATGTTGAGCAGCCTGAGGCGATTACTGATCGAAAGGTGAAGAGATTGCGGAATAAAGAGATTGCGCTAGTACTCGTTCAGTGGAGGCATCATAAGGGTACTAGTGCCACCTGGGAGCCCGAGGCCGAGATGAGGAACCGTTATCCACAGTTGTTCCCGAGTCCGAGCTAGATTCCGGGACGGAATCTTTTTAAGAGGAGAGGATTTGTAACATCCCTAATTTGAGCCTGGTACGTGGATTTAATTTATTGGCTCATTTATTTATTATCATTGCGTGTTCCAATTAAATTCCGTTTCGTGGATTCAACGTGTCGAGATTGAGTGATACGTGTCTCCGAGCTAATAATTAGTGGATTAATTATCTCCTTGAGATCGTGGATTTAATTGGGTTCTAATGATATAAATTGTGAAAAAGTGATATCGGGTTCGGATTTAGCGGGTTCGGGTCTTGCTAGATAAGAGAAGTGGATAAATACGTGAATTGTGACCTTGTCCTTTCATTCCTTCTTTTCCTAAAACTCAGAAATAACCTAAGGGTGTGTGTGTGCTGTGGATTTGGAGCTGTAAAAAGGGACTTCAAGAAGTGATTGGGCTGCTGGGGATTTATCTTCTTCTTCTTGGTTGTGCTTGGAGATTCAAGAGGTAAGAATTGAATTTGATAGCAAAAATCTAGAGATATGTTGTGTTATGATTGAGAGTTGTGATTTCTGTGGTTTATGGGTTATATATATATATATGAGTTATGTGCCTTTTGTTGCTGGAAATCGGGTATAGAAAGGAGTATTACTCCTGGTTCAGCTATGGAGTTCGAAGGGCAGATTCTGCTGTCTGGCAAAAGCGCGGCGCGCAAATGAGAAAATCGCGGCGCGTAAATCAATCTGCTAGAGAATTTTGGTTTAGTTTTATAAAAGAGTTGTGGGTCGTTAATTGGTCGGATTCCTTCGGGATATTATTGAATTGAATTATTTGGGATTTTGGGTCTCGATAGGAGTTCCGAAAAAGGGTTTCGGGGATCGATTGTCCGTTCGGGAATATGTTCCGGGATTAGTTTAATTGTGATAATTATGTTGGATTGAGTTATGTTTGATTGAATTGTGTGGCTATCGAGTTTGTGATAACATGTGAGACCCGTGATGTGTTCAGGTGCTAGCCGATCACGTGTCGAGCCGCATTGAGAGTTCGGGTTTCGATTGCTTTCGGGTATCGGTGAGTACTCGAGTTCTTTTCAAACGCACGTGCATTCTTTCGAGTCATCTGTGTGGTTGTGATATATATGTGTATGAGACTGTGATAGCGCGCAGGTATGAGCTTCTCTACCCTATACGTGCTATATGTGTTTGAATTGCAGGTGTCCGCGATATGTGATCGCGCAGGCTGACTGTCCCTAACCAGTCACGAGATATGAGGCTGTATATATACGGCAGTGATATTGCCAGGTCGCTCCTGTGCCTATTGAGTAGCTAACCGCTGCTGTGTGCGGCCTGTTAGCTGGGGAACGTGGTCCCCTTTTTGAGCAGAGATACGTGCTATGCATCGAGTTGCATATGTGTGCTGAGATATATGTGTTGTGTATGTTATGCGTGCTTACCTGCAGTGTC
The DNA here is from genome assembly GCA_020465985.1 of Centrapalus pauciflorus. Classification (NCBI taxonomy): domain Eukaryota; kingdom Viridiplantae; phylum Streptophyta; class Magnoliopsida; order Asterales; family Asteraceae; genus Centrapalus; species Centrapalus pauciflorus. The sequence continues at coordinate 222,502 of JAANYP010002291.1, forward strand.
TAACCCTCGCGTACTCACGAGCTGTCCAGCTTATGTTTTCGAGTCTTCTGTGTGTCAGGCAGTCATACCGTGGGACCGCAGTCACAGCTGCAGCAGCCGAAATAGAGATCGGGCAGTTTAGAGTTGTGTATGCTGATTATATTTTGATACTGAACTTCAAGAACTGTTGTCTGTAGTTTGTTTTGATCACTGTTATGATTAGCTTCCAGTAGTCGGTGTTTATCAGATGATTCAGTATGTATGTATATCAGTTTCAGTCTATGACATGATGGATGCGACTTTCGTGTTAAAGTTTTAATTAATAGTGATTTTCCGCTAATCCTGTGACATGTGCATTATGAGATGATTGCGATATTGCCACCTGTGTATTGTATTGACGTGGCATTTGTGTGAGAATTCTGGGTGTTACAGTATTATATAGTGACCTTAAACTAGATAATGCATATGAAGGAATGATTATTGAACATCCATCAATGTCGGTAAATTTAAGTTTGGATTAAAAAAAAAAAGATAAATGAAAACGGTGTTGTTTTATCTGATAATAGATGTTGGAATATCTTTGAAGTTAATGAAACCAGAGCTTGATGTAAGGTTAATTTAAGAATCTTTCACAACTAAAGGGTTGTTTGATCAGATTTATCATTGCTAATTGTTACCAACCAGAGGTGTGTTAAAAATGAATCTAGGAGATTGTTAGTTAGATATGGATTCTCATGGGAAATGCCCCTTAGGCCTTAGGCATGGGCATCTCAAATGTCACATGAAAAATCACTCCGATAAAAATCATTGAATGTTGAACATATATGTACCAAAAACTATAAGATTTGATTGATTGTTACATTAAATCGGGTTGCAGCACTACTTTTAAGGTAAATAATAATGAATTTATATAAGATGCAAGGAAAATCTATAATCTATATATATAAATATTATGAAATTAGTTATTAATTTGTCACATGTTAGTGTCTTATTTGATTTGTCACGTGTCAAAAAAATCAAATCTATTACCCTAACTAATCTAATAATTAATTAACTCAAATACAATAAATTTAAAACTTTTATAATAGTTTTTATATTTATATGAATAATTATATTTTTAAATATTTTTTTTAATCAACGCATGTAGTACATTGGTATATAATCTAGTGCATACTGAATTATTAAAAAATGTGTACAAGTGTCAAGCAGTGATGAACTACGCAAAAAAAAGCCATGAATGAATTTGAGTTTGGTTTAATGGAACATTATAGGATCAACATTAGAAGGTCAATTGCATGTAATAATGTTAGGATAAATATGATATGTGGAAAAAAGTTATTTTAAAAAGGTTAAACATTGATGGCCTTACGAATAAATATCAGGCTTAAAAGACGACATCATGCAAGTCAACTTCATACATATTCGTAAATATTGACAGGTGCTTGAAGTTGAAGCATACATTATTTGAACCTAAAACCTCATTTAAAGATTCTTAATCATGAATCGATGTGTAACCAAACAAATAGCAAATAGCTTAAGGGACCAAACATGTAGTTTGTAAAATGGTTAAATATTTATTTTGAATAAACGTAAGGACATTCTAAGTTATAAAATTATTTTTCAAGAACCGGTTGTAATGATAAAATTCTAATAGGACCAAATGAAAAGTATAAATAATGTAAAAAAGATATTGCAGATCTAACATGATTCGATAGTTTACGAATGAAAGGGGTATGTTGTTGTAGTTGTACCCAACTAAAAGGACCCATCAAGATACCCATATTCGAGCCAATGTCCCGGTGAAAGCTAACACCATTATCGCGAATTAGACGTTTTTAACTTTGAAAAGAAGTAAAATTTATAGAAGCAAGTAAATAAAGTGAAAATAATGAATGATAATAATTAGTTATTACACCAACTCAAATACAATGTTAGTAGGAGGAGTAGGACCAAATGATTGTACCATAAAAATCAATCGAAAGGCACTTGGGTTCGTACCAAATAGACATGTATGTCGATAATAACCAAGAAAAAGTCCAACAGATGTCACTGTTTGATCAAAACGCAAAGATAAGATCTTGGAGAAAAAAAAGATTCCTTCTTCCATTTCCATGTTAAATTGACAAACCAGAAGCAAAAGCTGTCCTTCTTGACAGTGTCCTCCTTATGCCTGACAATTCTTAATCTACCTCCCCACTTCGCATAAAACTCTCATCATCACATTCAATTTGGTTGTTAGTGATTCTGAAAACTACATCCTTATCAATGGCTTCTTTGTGGCCCCCTTGACATTTTCCCCCAATTTCTACTTCAATTACTGGTTTTTGTTTCTCTCATAATTTAGGGTTGGGGAGTTTCAGATGTAGAGAATTTCTTTCGTTTTTTAATTTCTTGATTTCGCTCCAAGATGCCAAGACCTGGGCCAAGACCATATGAATGCGTGAGGAGATCTTGGCATAGTGATCTTCATCAGCCCGTTAGAGGTTCAATCATTCAGCAGATTTTTAGGTAAAGTTGTCTTCCTTTTCTTTATGTATTTGTTTTTAGTTTTATATATAAATATATATACTCGATTCGATGAGAAAAGTTTTGATTATTTGGTGTTGGTTGGAGATATTCAATGGGTTTTCAAATAATCCACACCATGTGTTTGATCAGAGTCGTACATGAAAATCATAGCACTGGGACTAAGAAAAACAGAGAATGGCAAGAGAAGTTGCCTCTTGTTGTGTTGAAATCAGAGGAAATCATGTACTCCAAAGCCAATTCTGAGGTAACTGATCTTCTTATGACTCCATTAATCGTTGTGTTTTTGTAATGTAACTCAAATTTTCATGTCTGTTTTTGACACAAAACTGTGAACAAATTAGGCTGAATACATCGACCCTGATACACTCTGGGACCGTGTAAACGAAGCCATTAACATCATAATTAGGAAAGATGAAACCATGGAAACTGGTGAATTCTTGCCCCCTTGTGTTGAAGGTACACATGTCTTGTTACTTTTCAAGTTCACAATGCCTGTTTGATAGACTTCAGTTCTATTTTGATGGGTCTTATCTATCCTCTTTGGTTTAAAATGCAAACTTTTAAGTTTACTTTATGATTTTTTGCTTCGAAAGGATTGTAATATCTATTGTTGATGGTCTTCAGCTGCGCTTAATTTGGGCTGTGTTCCTGTACGAACATCGAGAAGTCAAAGAAATTGCAACCCCCAACGCTACTTAGGCCCAAGAAACCAAGGTCCTGATGCTACATTGCCCAAAACTATTGACACTACCACTAGTGCTCAAAATGTGAACTTACCGTATCGTGAGAGACCAAGTGTAGTGAATCAAACACATACGTTTTCCGAAGCTAATAGGAATGCAAGGCAGAATTACCAGATAGCCGCTCCTGGCCCCTCGTTTTATCCTCGATCAATCGAGAATTTCACTAAACAAACCATTTCTGTTGAAAGTAAAGCTTCTGCAGCCTCTTCTTCAGTTTATCCATTATACTATGGTCTCCAATTTCGACCTCAAAACCCAAGAGCGGTATTTCCCACTACCCATCAAAATTCAAAAACGATAATTGTTGGCACACCTGTTTTCCAAACAGTCCATGAGCCTCTGCCACCTCCTCTTATGAATTTCTTTGAAACTCCCTTCTCGTTCAACGGTTCAAAGAAGACTATTCAACAAGAACGACCAGCATCACCACTAGAATGCGACTTATCTCTAAGGTTGGGTCTTGTTTCTAGTAGCGGAAAAGCTTTGACTCATGTCAATGATGTTGGTTCAGGTCCAAGCAGTTCCTGTGTCAACCCTCAAAACAAAGAGTTTTCTTTTTTTCCTTTGAACTCGGAGGGTGAACAAGTTCATAACTTGGTGGCAGATGTTAGGAAGCGTAAGGCGGCATCTGTTAATAACAATGTTGTAGACGATGGGCAGCATTTGTTGCGATTAGAGCCCGATTTCAACCAGAAAAGGAGAGGTCTTTAGATATATATCTATTCGGTTTATTTGATTTCGGTTGCCAAATTTTTTGAAAAGAAAATATTAGTAAAAAAAATCTTGAGTATGCCCGAGTAACTGTGCTTTTTTAGGTGTTAACAGAGTGTTCTAATTTTGCTTCATCTGATGCCAAATAGATTTCTTGTTTAATAGTTAATACTTAATACCAAGTCAAAGTATCAGATTGACAGATTCATATATTATATAAATATATAAAAGCATGTTAATCTGAATTTGAATTTCTGTCATTTTCTTTTGGTTAGGCACTTTGGCAGTTTCTTGTTTAACATTATAATTATCGGTTTGGCAATCTGCTAATCAGAGTTTCGGGCTCCTCTGCTAGATGTTGGTGCTCTCCAACCACATCTTGCAGGGTCAACATTTGGGGAACATGGAGCTGAAGCAGGAGCTAAACCAAACACTACATTTCCGGCAGCATTTTTTGTTACAGATATTATCTGATTATTAGTTTCCAAAACGTTACAGCATCTTTTCAAACGCAAATCAAAACACCCTTTAAATTACATCGGTAATTGGATCCCTATGCATTGTTATGTTGCACTTCTGTGTTGTCTTGAAAGTGAAATGAATTAAGTGTCACATTTCATTTACATGAAGTACACCTCCAGTCAAATCAGTCACACATGGTGTTGATGTCTGGAAAAGCTCTATAAATATTTGACTCGGTCAAGCCTAGCTTGACTTGTTCGATAAAGAATATTTGCATCCCTTTAAACATTGTTTGACAAAAATTATATGGTTATATATCAACAAAAGAATCAAGATTTTAGATCTATACTTTTTTTACTTATAATTGTGCTACAAATAGATAGAAAAACGAACGAAAACTTCTTTTGTTTTCATATTTTGTTATTCTCGTCATTTTGATGAAAAAAAATGCATATTTAGTAATTTACATTAAAAGTCAATATTTTGTTCTCTTAAATTTTATCATCGCATGACATGAAAAAACTTGTAAACTCAAAATGATTTCATCCTATCAATTCATTTTATATCAAATGTGACTTAAGGATCAAAAGTTTCTAGAAAATAGCAACTTATTATTGTGAAGAAAGCCAACTTCATGTATATGATGATGCTTCTAAAGAATGTGATATTATTTCGAGTAAAAGCAATCAATAAAGTTCATGAAAGTGTTATCCAACATATTATGTAAACTTGGTAGTAGTAATATCAACGTTAAACACAAGGCCGGCCCTGAGGGTGTGTAGTAAGTGCGACCGCTCAGGGCCCCAAGTTTGATTGGGGCCTCATCGGAAAATTGACTGGTGATAGGAAAAATAGTGAAAAGCTAAAGTCTGCTTAAGTTTAATCAATGTGTCTCACATTATTAATAAAGAAAAGTGAGTGTCAGGATAAATGATTAGTAAAAATAAGTGTATAACAATGCCTTTCAGATAAATATATTTTTGAAATTAATTATTTTGTTCAAGTCATATGAACATGTCTTAATATCATTGTTTTAAATGTTTTTTATGTATATAGCAATTGCTAGACTACTGATAATTATAAATTGTATATAAATTTAAAATTTTCTATATTTTAAGGGTCTACTATGTAATTATTGTACAGGGCCACCAAAATTCACGGGACCAGTCCTGATTAAACATATATGATCAATTTATTTTGAAAAAAGTGTCTCATCTAGACCAATTGCAACATGATGTAAAGATTGGGTGATATCCTTATTAATTAATATTTGATAATTTATTATTTATTTAATAAGTTTTTACTTTTTAGATAAGATTTATTCACATTTAGTTTTTATTATTTAGAAATAATATTAATTAGTATTCACCATCACATATTAAAATTAAGTTCATACATGTTTTAATAACTTATAAAATGTCATTGTATAAAACGTATTGAACATAATTTTGTTACATAAATTGATTAAACAGTGAAATGTTGATGTATAAATATGTGGTTAATGTTAAATTTAAATGTGTGAAGCTTTAACAAATAATGACATTGAATACAGAAATTGAATATTTAAGATATTTGATATAAGATTGTGGACTTGTGGGGCCACATCATGTTATTTGTCTATGGATGTCGAGTGTTTTTGTTCTTATAGCTAATTTTTTTTATGTCTTCATGGAAAGACGACGTGAAATTTATATATACTTAAAACACAAATTTCAACTATAATTTCTTTTTAAAAATGGTGTTTTACTGTTATTTCTTAAAATAATAAATCAATAAATGACAATTAGAATGTGGTTATTAAGTTTATTAATTATGAGAGACATGTAACGATACAAATATGATAGAAGGAAATTTGAATTTTTTTTAATTAAATAACAATAACAAGAATAATAAATAACATATAAAACATGTTACATCTAAATTAGATATTATGGATTCCAAACACGCTGCATTTATTTAATCGGTATGCCTTGATATGATTATAAAATGTTAAATTTTTATTGTTGTTCTTTAGTTTTTGCTAGATTTGTTTTCGTTTTCTCTTCTTAAGAGTATTGTGTTTGGTGATTTTATTTGCTAAAGAACATCGTTTTTTAATAATAATACCAACGAATTTATTTTCCTTTGAATTTTGTTTTAACCTGTTTTTGGACTTATTATTTTTGTGTTAGCGTTAGTTGTAGTCATGTCACCAATCCTCTAACACCATCATGTGTAATGAAAATTGGGTTTCAAAGCTCAAAAACTTCAAAATACCGAGTTTAGCAAGCGAAAATTTTCTGTTTGAACATAATGCATTTTAAGAAAACATATTTTAAAAATATATCATGTTCTTTTCTTTTTTTTTTTCACTCCCATTTATCACATTTTAGAGATGATATTGATGTGACTAGATTGGAAAAAAAAAAGGCGAAAACCTAAAAAAAAAATTCAAATTTACTTTAATTTTGAAAACTGAATTTTAAAAATTGAAAATAACAAAACCCAATAAATTTGAATGTGTTTTCCAAAAACCTTTATCTCATCAAAAATAGGCCAGCTAAACAGTGTTAACTTTTTTTAAATTTTGACAAAACTTATTTACGTTTTGCTAACTCGATAACGGGTAAAGTCATATCTCGTCATCTCCTCGATATCATTGGCCCCAATAACCTTACATTAACTACCGTCGGTGTCACGGTGACCACGAGTCCACGACTACATGTAATCAATATTCGTTTGGAATTTGGGCCAGAAATTACCATTGCTGACTTCCTCTTTCTTTTTTTCTTTTTGTTGCATTTGAAAATTGTGCATAACCGATTAGTATTTTACTATTCATCTCCTTTTGATAGTCAAAACGAAACAACCAATGGAACTGGAATCACCCTAATGGGTAATGAATGAGTCCAAGAAACCAGCATTTAATAAAAATATGGGAATGTAAAGGATTACTTATTACATAATGTTACAGTATATGATATCTGCAACCTACAATTCCCCTAATTGCAACATCACAAGGCCACAATCCTATGATAGATGTAAAGACAACACTCGAAGTCGACTACGACCCCTAACACTATGACGAGTTTATACATACAGAATATCTTCTTGTATCAACTGTAACAACGACATACATTCAGACGATTCTAACATGTCAAAGCTGCAAGTCACACAGACAAAAGAACTTCACAATGCCTATATATCAAACTAGCTTTACCAAGGCTTCGCCCCCACACGAAAACCATTCTCAAATGCTGATCCTCCCCCTGCTTCAAACAGATTGTTTGTTTCCTTCTCTATATCTGCACCCATCACATCAACAGCAGCGTCGTTACCCTTCTGCCCCTCTGCAGCAGCAATGGCAGTGTCACCATCGTTCTCTGATTTGCCTTGATCCTGTGCATCTCGAGTAGCATTGCTGCCATCATTCTCAGCCTTATATTGACCTTCATTGTTCTCCACGGCTTCATTGACATCAGCAACTTTCTCTTTTGATTCATCCACTTCTTTGTTCCCCTCGTTTACAGGCTTAGTTTGTTCCTCCAACGGGGGTATTATTGGATTCTGACACAATTCTTCAACCTCTTTTGCAGGATTACCTTCTTCCCCATGCTTATTTTCTGGAGTTTCATCCTTGTCAGTTTCCTCAGGGGCACTTTTGTCCTTCTCTTCTTGTTTCTCATGATCTTCAACTATGGTTTTTTCAGGAGCCTCTTCTTTTTGTTCCTCACCAGTTTTTTCTGCTTCCAGCATTTCAACATCTTTCTCTGGGGCTTCTTCAGGTTGAGGAGCCTCTTCTTTGTCTTTCTTATCCTTTGAAGCTGAAGACCTTTTGACCCGTTTCTTCACAGGCTCAGCTTCTGCTGGTGGTGGACTCACCTTTACCTTCTCGCTGATTCTTGCAGACCTCCTTGGAGTTTCACCACTTCCCCAGTCAAACTCTGATATTTTAGGCCCACCAGGGTGTGATTTCAAGTACAGATCCAGCTGCTTCCTGGTGGTGATCTCTTCCCCAGTTGGCGCAGTAAACACAATCTCATTTTTCTTTGGTGTCCCTCCTTTCTTTGGCAGGAACTACATGTAAACCCATGGATTAGGAAGATGGGAAGATGTCAAAAAATAAAAACAAAATAAGGTTTAATTAAAGCCGATCAGCAAATCCATAGGAAAAGAAAAAAGAAAGCAAAAGGATTTTGTAAATTCAAATTGCATGAAAGGTAGCAGCATAAATCGAGCCATTTACCCCAGAAAAGTTGGGTAGGCTATAAAAAATCAGATACAAGTCATCAAGAGTTGAAGGTACAAGAATAGAATACTTTCCAAGCCAGCTATGTCACTGTACTACAAAAGCTCATCACGATTTCCAGTCATATAGAACTTCCTAAGCTTCCCCATTTCATCCACCCTCCTCTTCCATAACATATATCCAACTAAAATCTCCAGTCCCACCAAAACAAAATATATCTTTCCTTTAGGCCCACATTTACAGCTCAATAGAATCTTTATGCTCAAAATCAAATCACTTGCAAAACCATAGAAGATCTCCTTTACGATCAAACAACTTAATAGCAAGTATAATGACCCTAACTATTGCAATTGCTTAAGACAACATTGTTTAGTTTCTAGCTAGGGTTTATTTTCTAATTACCTATCGTACTAACCATAATCTAATGAATGTGCATATGTTCTGCCCAAAATTGCAACGGGATTGGATTATATGAACTTATGATCTATAGTCTGAGGGAATAACATCTCCACCTAACATGCTTTCACAGAAATTTATTCCATCATACATATTAACTATATTTCCACATACGAATATACAATGTCTTTCTAGATCAATCAACACCACACATATGCGTATCCTCTTCATTTTTCCTAGTCTAAAACAAAATTGATTTTCCAACACCTAAACTCTACCCATGTTCAGTTATTCTCATCCAAGTTCAACAAGGAAATAAAGGTCGCCTCCACTAAAGGGGAAGAGTAAACCTAGAGTAAAGGACATTGCCTATTGTAAAGCTCCCAAGTAATAAAAACATACCTCCGACAGAGATGTCCACTTGCTCAATGTAGAACCTCAAGAGGATTTGAATCATGCTGTAAGCATATTATTACTTAAGCAAAAAATGCCACTTCAAACAAATCTGCAAAAACTCATGCCATGTAATGAACTAAAACCACAGACAAAGATCACTTCAGAACCACTACGAAATCATCTCCAATACTATATTGTGATATATCATGGCACCACCGTCTGCCCACTTCCTCATCACTGGTTTTCCCATCCCATCAAATATAATCCAACAGGGATCAAACTATAGATTCATACAGAGACCAATAGATTTTCAATCAGAATGTCCATTTCCCATACCTTTCTGATTCAGCTTACTCTAGAAATTAGAGTGGAAATATGCAAGGTCACCAACGGAAGTGGAACTACACAAAGAAAAAATGGGGGAAGTGCATGATTTAACATATGTTTTCCATAAGAATCCCGTTACCATCTTAAAATATGCTCCACTTCAAAATATTCATAATCTAACCTAGATCTGCTTCATCATCTGAAAATATGATTTAACAAACCATCAATGTCTTAACCTAGATCTGCTTCAACAATGACCTTCATAGATTGCAATTTTTGCATCTTAGATAGGGAACTAAAAGTACCACAAAAATATAACCAGTTTATGCAATTGTCACACCTTAATAAATATCCTCCTTTGCAATCAAAACACATGGATCAATTATTAAAGTTCTCAGGGTAGTCAACAAAAAGTTGTTCAGAAAGTATAGAGATTTTTTAACAAAGAAACAAAAATGTAGTCCTCCGTACTTGGCCATAAAATAATAAAGACGAATAACATGCATCATCAATCATCATCTAGTAGCAAGCGAAACAAAGCATGCAACACTAACATGAGGGAGATCTGTTTCAATGTAACCTCACGTTTCAGTTATTACCTTAACTCATGTCATATTAACTCTTTCCTTCAGCCTTCACAAATTGTCTTTAGGAAGTCATAAGAAACGTCTCTCAGACATGAAGCTTTGGCCTTAGTCAGAGCACTACGGAAAACTTTACTGTAACGTGAATATATGCAAAATTTATAAAGCAGAGTGATTTTAGTAGCACAATTAAAAATATGATGCATCAATCTTTTCATGCTTCAATCTTCATCAAAGTGCATAAGAACATGTTTCATTTCCAAGGACAAACTTGACACAGCAGTAAAGACACTAATACTTGTGATTATCTTTAGTTAAATAATGATGAGAGTCAATAAAAACCTCAACAAGTCAACATAAGAATTCATTGTTTATCTTTAAGCCATCTATTAACCATTCCGTAGTGTAAAATGACGTAATTAGGATTTAAAGGTAAACTCAGAGAAAACTTCATTACTCTCTCCATCCCAAAAAGGAACCCATTTTCAACTTTGACTTTCAAATGAGTTTCATTCTTAAAAAAATAGATGAAAAAAAATGTTTTGCTTCAAAGAAAACAATCTAAGCTAAACTTTTGAATTGCAGAACTTCAAAAAAAGTGGACACTTTCATGTGGCAGAGCATTTTAAGCAAGGATATCGCTTCATTCTGTTATTTACTATTGTTCCTCAGGTTTCACTCTTCAATTAGTGTTTCCATATATCTTAAGTCTTAAAGACATCCCCATTGTTTATTAGTCATTGAAACCTATTGACAGGAACAAAAGTTACAATTTCATACAGAGATCATTACCAAAAATAATCATTTTACTGTTTGTATTAATCAATCTGTAAAAGAATTAACATTTTGGTTGGTTAAAGATGAAAAAATGTTATGCCTTGCATATATATTTTCAAGATTATTTAAACCACGTTCATTGTACACATTTATCATTTACAATAAAAATATTTACAACTTCATCATTTTTAATAACTTTACAATCTCATGCAACACGCGGGTAAGTTAATAGTGTATATATATATATATGTGTGTGTGTGCATGTGTCTTTGTCTGTGTCTGTGTGCCCAAGTTTCTAGTTTGCTTAGTATATGAAAAATTATGCCAAAAGCCCAACACACCACCTACACTGCCAGACAGCAGCACCATCACTCTGGAATGAATTTGCCTGATGATGATGGATTACCACAAAAGAAAACCATACACAAATATATACACACACGACACATTATTTGAAAGGCTGTCTATCATATATGTGCATACTAAAAACTTTATCTTCATTAATCATTTATTAATTTTGTTTCTTATCTTCTTTCTATTTTCTCGAAATCTTCATCCGAAGTAGCTCCAGGCCAGAATTAGCTGAGTTCCTGAACCAAATCTTTTAATCTCACATCATAATCAAACAGAGTAGACAGTAGTGAGGCAAATATTGATCAACCAATCCCAAATACACAAATTTTATCCACTACACGTCATATTATCTTCATTCAATTCTAGCACAGACACATTAATAAGGAGTGCCAATTTCGGCCCAAAGCATCCAAACGGGTCAAACAGACGAAATAGTCGTCACCATAAAAAAAAATTCAAATATATAATTAGAGATTATTCTTTTAAAAAGTGTTGAATATACTATTTTGAAAATTGTGTTAAAAAGAAATTTTTAAAAAATATGCATTAACATGTATGTTTTACTTTTAGTGCAGGTCAATTTGGGTGAGGGCCGCCCATTGGGCTAAAATTGCCACACCTTGGAACCATCTATATCTTTCTTTGTTTTAAATAAAATATGGCGGGAACAAAGTGTAGGTACTGTATGTATCTGAATGGATGCTGCAGGAGTCCATGTACTTTCATGTAGGGGTGGGATTTTTTACCGATTTCCCGAAACCGTACCGGTACCGAAAATCTATAATCGGTTTGGTATTCGGTACTAATATTATGTCTCAAAAAATTCGATACCACCCGGTTCAGTACCGGTACAGACCGATTATATATATATACATACATATATATATATATATATATATATTATATATAAGAATGACACTTGTTATTTTTATTACCGATTTATATATAAGAATGACACTTGCACCAATATAAATATCTACGGATGGTTAACTTCGTTTGTTGGTTCTGATATTAACTTTATTTGTTGGTTTCGATTTTAACTTTGTTTATTTGCTTTGATATTAAATTTGTTTATAGGCTTTGATATATTTTTTATATTAGCTTTGTGTCATGAATTAAAAAAAATCGGTTCTAACCGGTCGGATACCAAAATTACATGTACCGATACCGAACCGGTACCGAAATTTTATAATCGGTTCGGTACTCGGTACTAGTATTATGCCTCAAAAAAAATTCAGTAAAGGACCGATCCCACCCCCTACTTTCATGCATATCAGTAAAAATGATCATGAAATTTAAAACCATAGGTGTTCATTTAGGGGAAAAAATCAAAACATAGGGATAATTTGGCTCTATTAACAACAAAGTCATAAAAGAGAAATATATCGAAGATAGAATTTCATAAGTGAAAATATTGAAGCATCAAACTCCACATTGTTAGTTTGTCACCTCAAACATTTTTTGGTAGATTATAAAGAAAGATCTAAATTATAGAAGCCAAAAGTAAAAGAATTGGGGAATATCAAACTCCTTCAAGAACATGCTTATGCCATAATCTTTTTAACTTCAAAACCAGTGATCAATACGAGTGAGAACACACAGAATCTAGAGATCACCTCATTGAGATGATTGTTGTGTTGTTTGATTGTTGTTTTGAAGCTGAGAAGCAGGAACATTAACAAAAATATACTGTTCATATTTCATATCCATTTCTTTAACAAAAATCTACAAGGCAATTTATATTGCTTTTCGGTTCATTTCAAGATGTTAAGCCGAAGAACAGAAAAGTATGTTTATCAAAATGGTAGAGCGATACACAATCAAATTGTGAAGAGACAGGAGTATAATAAAAGTTTTGGAATCAACCTGTTAAAAAATCCTTTAATCGTGTAAATCAGACGACCTAAGTGTGTACCCAAGATCATCTTTTCAGAGCATAAGAGAACAAACAATATCCTTCTTCATATGAAGCCCATAGACCATTCTTACCGTTCTATTAAAGTTTAAGCCATCTCCTATTCCCATATCTAGAGGATGATTTGAACTAATTCAAGGGTACAAGGGTAGATCTCATAGAACGGATAGTTGCTTCGAGATCACTTGCACCAAAGGAAAATAAAGGTATCGAAAATTGTTGTAGCATGAATAGAAATCTCACATTTACAAATAGACTACACGTAATAACTCACCATTTTATACACCTTTCCCAACTTTATTTAACCAACTACATGAGACTCCTGATGCATGACAAGACTTCATCTTTCATACTTAAATACTAATAACTTAGCATCCTATACACCGTATCCCGACCTTATTTAACTAACCACGTGATACTCCTGCTGCGTGATGAGACTTCGACCTGCATACTTAAATACTAATATCCTCAGAATAAAATTTCAAGTGCAGTAATATCCAATCACCATTGTATAACTTAAGCACCCACAAGTATAACAAAAACTAAATGGAAGAAAAAAATGAAAATTCAATTCCAATACCTTTCCCTAAAGCACCTAGCCTATTATTTGTCAGTGAATAACACCCCCATTACAAAATACTTCAAGCATCCAACTTAGATATCATATATCTTTCTCTTAATCACTTAGAAGTTAGCACTGCATAACATGCAACGATTATCTGAAAAACATTTTTCATGTATATCCTTAAGTGGTTCATCTAAAATTATAATATAAAGAGGTCCAAGTAAGAAACACCTGTAATACTTCTTTGTTATAAACATATTTCAGGTAGGTACCTTCTTCCACCCACTACAGTGTCTCCTTGAACACCGTGAGATACTTCTAACCTTCATCATTGAAGCGTTTTTGATATAAGGAAGGCAATGGATCAATCACTCTAGCACTAACCTTGCACCTAAAAGCTTGATCCAGTTTTATCTGACTAGCAATACACTATATAATCCAACAGCGATATGAGTTGCATCCCCATCTCTTAAGCATCCGTTACATGCAAATCTCTAATCATAACAACGTATCATCGCAACCTTTAATTTTGTTAGTTTTGAACACCCACAACTATGCTCCTAAAAGCTTGATCCAGTTTTATCTGACTTTACAATTGAGCCGAAAAGACTCATTAACTGCAACTTCTGGATGATAAACTTTTCATCCCTACTATACAACTGAAATTTATATAATCCACTAATAGAGAAATAGGAGTTAAGAAAAGATCATCAACAACAATCTTCTCAATCCGGATTGCTTCTACATTAACATTATATAGATAATTAGCTATGTTATGTCAGCCAATTAAAACTCAAAATGAAAGTCGTATAATATAAAAAAGTGTCATTTGCCACAACCAATATACCATCAAAGATAACATGTACAGAATAATGCTGCAGTTGATGAGTAAAGTAGAAAGTAAAACACATCAAGAAAATGAAAATCAAACATTTAGAAAGGACAAACAGTTTGTGTCACATATATACATACTTGTGCATGCAAAAGAACGATAACCAGTTTGCTGAATTATTGATTTAGAAAAGGGGAACGTCCCACTTTATTAATTATCCCTGGCAAGGCAGATAAAAATAAGGATGTTTTCTTTTATACCAAGTGACTCTTAACTCCAACAATTTTCATTTAATAGTTTTAACTGCTTCCAGTAAGAAACAACGAAGAACATTTCCCAGCAGGCCAGCTCCCTGAGATGCAAGTGTGGTTTTTTGGCAGAAGGGTTGACATATAGAAATAGAAGAAAAATCTTCAAAACCAGTGCAAAGAGCAACAGTTGTCCCAAACATACAAATGGGGAAAGGGTTTTGATAATTTTTCAGAAATATAAAACCTACAAAACCTTCATTTTGAAAAAAAATTTAAAGAAAAAAGAAAGGCGTTTCAAATACCCTAGCTTTCAAACGCTGCCAGAAAGAAACGAAATGCAGCCAAGATATTCGATTTTTTAAATACAAATGAACCATACTGATAACCCGGTTCACAATTTTAGACAAAAACGTACAAAAGTAGCATATGCTAGCATAATAGAACCTAAATTTCCCCCAAAATCAACAAAAAGACAGGCTCGAAACCCTAGTTTTGAAATCCCACCAAAACAAAGGAAATTATCCCCGAAATACTCAAATTGCAGCTATATAGGGCCACAAACAGAGCCCAATTCACAGAATCAATCCATAAAGCATACAGAAAACCCAACAAAATTTCATAATGAACCGAATTTGCACACATATACATATATATACAGGTAAAATAAAATCTAAAGAGAGGAGAGAGAGAACCATCTTCTTCCAGCCAGAAGGTGCAGGGAGTTCCAAGGAAACAACTTCATCGTTCGAACCCAAGCTTGCCATTTTGTAACAAAAACCTAGCAAGTTACGAAGAAAAAAACCAACTCCATGACTTTAATTACATGTGAATATACATATAAAATCAAGAAAGAAATACATACAGCTGAAAGAAATCTCTAAAACTGTAACAAATAAGAGTCAAATGATTCTTGAAATTTGATTGAACTGTGAAGTTACCTTGATGTGTTTCTCTCTCTTCGACCTGGATTTCGTTTTGCGAAAATCTGGCGTTTGGGAACTGAAATCTCTATTTAAAGAAAAATAGTAACTAAATACAGATAAAGATGCACTTTGTCCCCCTCTATTATAAACAGTGGACTCTTTAGTCCCTATATTAATATCTTGTTGACTTGCTTTTTCTATTTCTAATTTCATATAATTTATTTCTCGTCTTTTGCTTGATTGGTGCTAACTAGTTTTTAGGAAGTAGTCACATACATCCATGAGAGGCCCTCAAAATTATTTTGTTGATTTCAAATGATATCTTTTAATTATTTTCCAATATCTCATTCTTGTTTTTGGATTTTCAAAACTTTAATCCTCCTATCTCTACTGGCCGTAAAGGTACGTGACCACGTTGATTTTCTTAGTTTGGTGTCTTGGTATATTTTATTATTGTGTTGTCTTATTTTTCATGGTATAAAAAATTATGGTGGTTGATCTCCTGATTTGAAATTAGCCCAAATTGACCAATCTAAATTTTCTTTATAGATTGGGTTGCAATTTTGTGTCCCGACAGGGATGTAAAGTAACTAGTGTAGGTTCCTCAAACTCCTCTTGATATCATTGTAGTTAAGCTTCTTGGTTCAAATGGGTTTATGTGATTCTCAAACAAGCTAGCTTTCAAAAGATGTTTAAAAAGTCATCATTGTTAATTTTAATAACAAGTCATGTGTTGGATAGTCTCAATTTACTAGTTCTTTTAGTCGATTATCCTAGATGCACATAGGAAGAAATGTGGAAAATGAATTTTTTTCATAACTCTAAATACATTTCATGTAATTGAATGACTCAATACTAAGAGTGAGATGTATTAACCAATATCTCGAAACTGAATCGATATCAAAATTCTATAATCGGTTTGATCCTTTGTACTACTGGTATCATGGTATGTGAGTATGTCTTAAAAAATTTGATATCACATTGTTCGGTTTCGATACAATACTCATCTCACCTATTTTAATTGGTACCACCTTGTTAAAGGTCATAAATGACTATAACATACAACGAGGGATCAATTTTGCAACATAGAAAAACTTGAGAGGCATGTAAGCATCAGGATCCAATCACGAGGGACTTGAAAGCTGACACTCCCCCCATCTTTTTATGAGAAATAAAAATTATAGAACCTTCGTTCGTGATAAAACACTTGTCGCCTTAGAATCAAACATTGAAGTTTTATTATAGGAAAATATATGTGAAAAATCTGCACACTTTCACTGATTTTAATAAGTTATTGTTTCAAAAACGTTTTCATAAAATTCTTTCAATTTAAAAATATTTTCGTAAAAATCATTGCAACAAAATGTTTTCATAAATGTTCTTTACTATAACAAAAACTTATAAAAAACTTCTAAAAAATACTTAAAAATTTTTTTTAAACAACACAATTCATAAAAATTTTCAAGGCGAGTGACTTTATAAAAATATTTTTAGTACGGAATTTAATCAAAAAAAATATCAAAAGTACGTTATTTTTTATATAATTTTATTTATTTATTTTCTTTTTCCAAATAAACAAAAGAATTTTGCACACACGACACTTTTATAGTTCTAATTTTTAAAATGGGAAATTGCGTAAAAAACCTCTAAATTGGATCATTTTTTCGATTAAAACTCTCAATCATTTTTCATTACACAAAAAACTCTAACCGGTTAAAACTTTGTAAATTTGGGTTTTTTTCAAAAAAAATCTGACTTGCAACTGGTTTAGCTAGTTGCAACTTGATGACGTATAAAATTTTAAAAATAGATTTTTACGTAAAAAAAACCCCCAACTTGTTTAGTTTTTTCCATTAAAACCCCAAATCATGTTTTATTGGATAAAAAACCTCCAACCAACAAGAATAATTAAAATTGAGTCTTCGTTGATTGCATTTTGATGACATGAATATTTATTAAAATTTTATTTATTAAACAATAAATTTGTTTTTCAATGAAACCTCCATTCTCTAGGCTCTAGCGAACCTCACTGCTCTGGTTGATCATATTCAGAAGTTAAAATGGAACATAGATAAACGAAAATGAACATAAAGTTGAACCTAAAAATGCAACTCGTGAATACAAAACGAAATCGATTTATTAAAAAATGATAAATGTTTGATAGAGTTAATGATTTATTAATATTTATAGGTTTTAAAAATAATAAATTGTATTTATCTTTTATTTTATGTTTGTATTTATCTTTTATTTTATATTTGTATATGTATATGTAATTTATTTTACTTTATATTTTGTATTTATCTTTTCAAATGAAATATGGTGACACCACGTGTTATTATGTGTTCTCCTATATTATATAGATATATAAACTTTCATTAGATTCCATGTCAGCATTTTAATTTATAAGAAATTCACATATCAACATTATTAAACGATAGATCAGTAATCGGTCAGTCGGTCACCAAAAGTATTGACAAGTAAAACTAGGTACAAATACCATCCGAACCATGAGAAAAGTAAATTAGCCAATTTGAGTAAGTTTAAACACGTATGTTGCATTTACGTGGCTTTAACCCTTGTATCCTTTTTAATTTATAATTTTGTTTAGATGAAACATTGTGGTCATATAATTTTATTGAATATTGTAAACTTATCATTATCAAAACATAGCTGTAGGTATTTGTCGGGAAAAGAGAAAAAAGATACATTCTTAAAAATAACTCAACGGATAGAATGTATATAAATTAAATTAATACAACTTTAATTTATATATAATATAGAAGAACAACAATTACCACGTATCATTCTTTTAACGCATCATATTTTGATTTCTTTATTTTATCATCATTCTAATTTAATTAAATTTAAATAAATCTAATTCTAAACTATTAATACTTATCTATATATTTAATTAACAAATATTTTAATATCAATATAATCTACAATTAAATATAAATCCACATCTAAATCCTATTTTTTCTGTATATTTAATTAAAATTCTTTATGTATTCATAATTTTATTAAAATATATTATTAAAGTAAACAAAGATTATACAAAAGGGTATTAAATATTAAAAAAAAAATAGTACAATATTAATAAAAACAAATTGTATTAATTGTCATAATACACGTGTAAACATTAAGTTCTATATAAAAACAGATCTCAAATCATATTAATTAAATTTAATTTACATACAAAAAATTTAAAAGAACGATACAGAAAGTGGTACTATATAATGTATCATACATACATATATATATATATATATATATATATATATATATATATATATATATATATATATATATATATATATATATATATATATGGATTCATTGTGAACAAGTTATTCGTTGTGAACGTTTGAACAAATAAAAAAAATACATATAATCATTCATATATATCAACAAGTGTTTGTAATATGATTCATATGATTCAAAAGGTTCATAGAAGTGTCTATTTAAGATTCAGAACATTCAAAAGGTTCATAGTACGTAGTTTTTATAACAAGATGCATAAGATTCAACAAGATTCATGAGATTCGACAAATTAATTGGATTCAATAAAATTCATAGGATCCAATAAGATTAATGAGTTAATAGAAGGGTTCGGTAGTATTTTCAACAAGATTCATAAGATTCAAAAGCTATTTTATGGTTGTTCACAATGTTCACAACGAATAAAGTGTTCACAAAAGATCCTTAGTATATATATATATATATATATATATATATATATATATATATATATATATATAGATGTGGGTTCAATGGAGAACCTCCATGCATCGAAGAACCTCCATGCACCACCACAAATGCATCACAATTCCCCTGTAACGCATCATTATTTCCACGTGATGCATCAAATTCCCGTGTGATGCATCGATTTCTACATTATTTTCACGTGATGCATCGATTTCTACGTAATGCATCACAATTCCCCCTTAATTTTTTTTAAAAAAAAATTAAGATACAATAAAAACCAATAAAAAGATGAAATACATGCAAAATCATTGAATCAAGGTAAAAAACGATGACTCATGTTTAACACTTTAAGTCAAAAGAAGACGGTTAAAATGTGATTCAAAATATCTAAATTATTTATTTAAATATAGTATTTTATGACTCTAACATATGCGATTTATTTCAATTATATCTCCTTATATTGATTAAAAATGTTGAACATTCATTTTGTTTTATTTGTTACTGTGTTATCATCAATAATCTCATATAAATCAACGAAATAAATTTAAATGATAATTATTTTATATTTTTAATTTTTATTAAGTATATTAATTTAAATTGTATAAATTTGTTGAAGACTTTTAATTAAACCATATACAAATTTTCTTATTGAAGATGCTTTAATTAACAATACATATATTATTACCTAACTGATTAAAACTTGATACAACAATTCTAGCGTTAACTTAATAAATAAATATTAATTAAGATTATTTGAAATTAAGTTTTTTAAAATATAAATTTTGCAACATTTATTTTTGAAATTTTGGAAAATATTAATACAAAAATTTATTAAAGAAATACATTCGAAATTTGAATGATATTTTTTTAACGTGTCGAAGTTTCATAACTAACATATAAAGATTTGATAACAAAAAGTTTTTCACTTTTATTGTATACTAAAGTATTCAATTATTATTTCATAAAATTATTTATTATTTCGGACATTTAAAATTTGAAGTTAATTATTTTATTGATCTTTAGAAAAATATATTTAAAATTATATTCTTTTATTTTACTATTTTTTAAAATTATTTACTATTTGAGACATTTAAACATGAAGTTAATTATTTTATTGGTTTTTTAAATATCTTTATTTTAGCTTGTTAATTTTGAAAACTTTTAATGAGTATTAGTTGCAGTTTCAAATAGTTTATGAAGCAAAAATAATAAGTTTCAATAAAAAAGTTTAAATTAAATCAATTAAATGATATGCATGTTACCTAAATTAATGTTAATTTTTATTTTTGGAAAAAGAGCGGGAAAATGAAAAATTAGTGTATTAGGAGGATGACATGTGGCAAAGATTGTTCTCATTTATTATAATATATAGATTATATAAGTGTGTGTTCACATCACTTTTTAGGAGATAGAATATGTGAATGTATGTGAAATTTACATATGATCTTCATAATGTTAATTAAAACATGTTTATGAAAAAAAAATTTATAAAAAGTTTTTTTAAAGGTGGTACCTTCTGGTGCGCTGCAGAATGGATGGTACTCTCCCGAACCATATATATATATATATATATATATATATATATATATATATATATATATATATATATATATATATATATATATATATATATATATATATATATATATATATATATATATATATATATATTTGAAAACTATATAATTAATTGTTATGAATCTTTTTATTTATAAAAATAATATTTATATGTTTTAGTTTTAAGTTTATATGCATTTTAAACATATAAATTTTATTAAAAATATTCGATAATTAATAGTAAAATAATTTTATAAAATAAAACAACACTTTTTGAATAATTCGTTCAACACATAGCCCAATTTATTAGCTCAACCCCAAACGGCCAAGCCGAAGCCATTTTTATAACCACATAGCCCAAGCCCAAACGGTAAAAAAAAGTATGGAGAAAAAACTTTCCAAAGCTAAGGTAGAATTTGAACCTATGACTCTTTGTATGAACCACTCATCTATCATGTTCCTTATGAAAATTTATTATTATTTATCTAATTTTGAACAGACTATGCTTAATAACATTTATAATGTTATTATTTAAATGTATTTGAGTAGTTGTAAAACGTACTAACCATTCATTGATTTTAAATAAAATATACGTTGTTTTTTATGTCCATAAAAAATCGATTTTGAATAAAACCATTATGAATGAGTGATGAATCTTCATGTCAAAACCCTAATTTCAATCCGCCTCCTCCTCATCAATCAATGGCCTCCTCATCCAAGGACGTGTCCTTGTTCTCCACGTTGCAAATTTCTTCATGTCGCTAATTTGTTTTCTTAGTCGATGAAGTTAAAGTTCCTTTGACTTCTAACGAGAAGATGACTAATCACACCAAAAATTGGTAAAGGAATCGAAACCCAAAACACCTAGAATTACATGATACTTTACATACCAACAAAAAGTTTTTTTTTTTAAAAAAAATAGTACGTAAGTGTACAGCTCTAGTCACTTCACCTGGAACATAACAGAGTATGTGGTTGTCACTTCTCACCACCGGTGAAGATCTAGATGTGTGTTACTCATGTTTGTGAAAAGAGATGAGACGAGTATTTGTAAATGTGTTTTTATTTTCTACCGTTAATTTCTAGCTTGTTACAACTCGAAACCATATGAAATTTCATATAAGATCTTAGTGTTAGTCTAAATAAATTTATGAAATAACAATTTAGACTTAGTTCTACCGATAGATGTGGTTTATCTACCGTGAACCATATGTGTGTGTATTATATGTATCAATCATATGTTCAAGTAACACATGACATCTCAATCCTTTGGTTTACACACACACACACATATATATATAAAATATGTCAATATATGAAAAAACAAACGCCAAAACCTAATAATACCAACTAATGTTATTTTTAGACAATATGCATATATATATATATATATATATATATATATATATATATATATATATATATATATATATATATATATATATATATATATATCAATTCAGTATATTCTAAAATATATAACGTACGTATGATCCATCACTGTTAGCTATCTTAATAATAAAAATATAAAAAATGGATATGGAATGTACTGCTCATGGCTGTTCATGGATGGTTAGCCGAATCTTAATTGATTTTCGGATGGTTAACCGGACATGTCAATTTTAGGATTTTGTCAAGGTAAACTGAAATATTTGGTTAACCGGTAATTGATTAACCAATTTTTTCGGTTTAGTTATTTGGTTAACCATTTAACCATTTAAAATTTAAAATTTTTAACAATTAATATTTAAAGACTTCTAAAATTAAGTTTACAATACCAATGTTGTGAATTAAATTACAATTGTCCTAATAAGATTATTGTTAAAAGATTGAATATTATTACTAAAATCTAGTAAGAATATAAGAATTGCCAATTCGTATTTTTGTCACAACTGAAATTTAAACGTATAATAGTAATTACATTGGGCTACAAAATTGATATAGATTAATTAGTAAGCAATAAAATTTTATTATTATGCATATAAATGTTATATTGATATGCGCAAAATCTAAATTATTTAAAATTAATTTTATTTTCGGTTAACCATCTGTCACTAAAAACGTGAACAGTAACCGAAACCTAAACCGAAAATTTTTTCGGTTCAGTTAACCAAACCGGAGATTATCAAAAAACCGGTTCAGTTAACCTCAAAATCAAAACGGTTTATCGCTTTTTTTTTATTGATTTTTGGTTTTGAAATTTAAAAAAAAAAATCCAGTACTGTCCCACAAAAAGATAGTAGATTAGGGTTTTATTAAAGTATGGATCAATTAGGGTTTGCATTAAATGCAAACATTATTCATCATATATATATAATATGTGACAAGCTACCTAATTAAATTATGATGGATACCAAATTCTCTTATTAGAAAATACAAGTTCACTTTCCTTTATTTACAATCAAAGTTGGCAATTTCATAAAAATTTCTTTTATTGTCAAAGATGAAAAGAGATGATAATAAATTCTCCTCCTTGGTATGCCATTGCCATGTGTGGGTTCCACTAATTTCATCATAATGGTGAGTTGTAACAATCGATCATCATATATAACATTAATTGGCCGGTACAAACATTAAAATATATGAAAACAAAAAACAATTCTAGTGACAGTTTGAAGAAATTAAAACCCTAACACCCTTTTGGCTATAATTATATATAGTTCATAATGCCTAGCTAATTAATTACCTAGCTAGCCTTGGCTTTATAAACACATCAAGATTAATAACTAACTTTTCTATGTCAGGTGGAATTAATTATATATGCAAAACTGATTTTTTATTTTTTGAATGGATTCCATGTTTATTGCATGATACAACATTTACCGACATTAATTTATAACTTTATCGTGGCTTCCATCATTTAATTTGGACTATATTTTTTTGGAACGACAAACTATTCCTACTCCTAATCTACCCCCTAAGTGAAGGCTTCAGAACTTATGTTCACCACCTACTTTCCAACTTGTTTCCGATGGGAGTCGAACACGTAACCTCACACTTACATATGATCATCTCTCATACCAAATTTTTGGACTACATGTTTATCGTTTCAATCAAATTGTAATGTCATATATATGCGCAAGATCTAAATTCGCATGTCGATCTTGCCAAATTCAACTCTTGTGACATGAACATGTTGAGATTGACTATATATATGTACATGTGTATATAATTAAGTCACATGATTCGACACATATGGTGAGAGTCATTGCGTAAATGAATTCTCGACTTGTATAAACATATGTTTTGTTTAGAGCCGGTCGATCTATACGTACGTGCACAGAGTAGGCCCTGATCAAGGCACCAACCTGACCGATGAGATCCCTACCAACTTGATGTAATGCACGCCTTTGCCCCAACCCCATAGGATCCTATATATCTCCTCTCCTTGTCTATATATAGCTTAATTAGATCTCTCATATATATGTTAGCTTATATACACATAGATAGATATATGTATGTACGTGCTTGTTGTTTATTACTTTAATTTTATCTTTTTGTCCAACTATATATATATAGAGAGATCGAGAGAGGCCCGAGCTGAACATAAAAACTGTAGTACGTGATCGATTATTACTGACAGTACTTTGAACACAAGCAAAGAAAGTGCAGTGCGTGAGATCGAGATCGAGATCGATCGAGATGTCAAGCTGCATAGAAGTAGCACCATCATCTGAGCAGCTTTGTTACATCCCTTGCAGCTTTTGCAATATTGTGCTTATGGTACTCGATCTCTCTCCCGGCCCCCTCCCTCTTCTTCACCTCTTGTATGTATGTATGTGTGTCTTTCAGTACTTTTATGTTGAGGCTAGCTAGCTATATATCTAGGGTTACGTTCTTAATTAAATGATAAATTTAAGCTGTTATTATATATATATGGATTTGGTCTTGAGATCAGATTTTTATATATGTTATCGATCATGCTGGAAACAGATTAAAGTTTCCATTAAACATTAATTAATATCTTAATTCTTCAATCTTTTCTCTATCCTTAATATTAGTTAACTTAATTATCTCTTTTATAAAAAAAAAAAAAAAAAAAAAAAAAAAAAAAAAAAAAGAAAGAAAGAAAGAAAAAAACCAACGCAAGCTAGCTAGCAAGCCGCCTAGCCCTACATCTGTTTAATGGAAACTAGGGTTTTTTTAGCTGCTAAAAGTTAAAGATCATGTGATGAATTAGGAACACAAAGATTTAATTAGAAAAATTAAGAAAACTATATATATTTATCCACACAATCTTGACTTATCAGTTTAAAATCATTGAATTACCCTAGATACATAGATCGATCTAGATCGAGTAATTCAACCTAGCTTGAACATACATACAATTTGTAGTTTGAAACTCGATCAGTGACACGTACAATTACTAATTTTGTGCGATTGCATGATGGATCTGTGTTTATATACAGTTGAACATTTTCTATATCTTGGCATTGCATATATATATATGGAATTGATAATTAATTGGCATATAATATAATATATATATAATCTGGCCGATCAGGTGAGTGTACCATTCAGCAACTTGTTTGACATAGTAACAGTAAGATGTGGACACTGCACAAATATTTGGTCGGTGAATATGAGCATGGCCTCTCGATTATTGCTCCAGTCTCATGATCATCCCGCCTCCATTAATGATCATTCTTCATCTTCTCATCACCATGAGCAGGTCTATCTAATTACTACTTAATTTATATTCAAATATCAATCATTAATTATTCGTTAATTAATAATTATATAGCTTAATCCAACCATCTTTTGATTTCCTGTTGTATTGATCATAAGTAAGTACGTAGTTCCAACCCTAGCTCGCTCGAAGCTATTTGATTAGTTATTTTTAGTTAATTAAGCTATTAATTATTCCTGAGAGAAAAGCTCAGAATTAAAACAACGTACGTACGCACTAGCTTTAATTTGGAAAAAAAAAAAAAAAAAAAACAACTGATTTTGGAACAAAACGTTATATATGATGTAAAATGGCTGGCTAGCTAGCCAGCTTTTTGTGTTCAAATTATCTTAATTTGGCCTGGAATTATAATGTATGTGTTAATTTAATTTTTTGAAATTGTGTTAATAAGGCTTACTTAAAAGTTAAAACACACACATTACTTGGTAGCAATTTATGTGCACTTAATTGCATATATTCCGTTGCCGCCTACTTCTAAATCGACAAATTTAGTTTCGCAAATGTATGCACACATTCATTTTCTATAGTTCGATAAAATATTTGCCTTCGGGCATGTAACTTAGTTGGAAAGGACACTGATAAATTTGACCCTACCTAACAAAGGTCAGAGGTTCGAGGTGGAGGAGTGAAAAAGTTGCTCCATTGAAGCCATTGGACTAATTTCCACTTTCAGTATTATATTACCGCTAGGTCAGCTCAATTTACCTCTCATGTGAAGGGTTTGAGACGGTTTGGCGTGGACCGGTAGGGGTTGCCGGTATATTAACATTCTAATCCTACCTAATATACATAAACTTGATGCGCTCATAGGTGAAAATTAAATATATATGTTCATATTTATAAAAGAATTGAACACATTAATCAGATTTATGGTTATGTATGTATATAAACTTTATATAAAAATAATATACACTTGTGGTATATATATATATATATATTTGATCGATATTTCATATATATAAACATTTTTAGGAAGATAATACTAGTATTATTTATATATAAATTAACACTTATGTATACTTTGGTAAGTACATTTAAGTAGGGATGTAAACGGTTCCGGAACCGGACCGAACCGGACCCGAACCGATTTAACCGAAACCGAAAATTGAAGATTGTAAGAACCGATAACCGAACCAATAATTGTAACACGGTTCCGGTTCCGGTTCGGTTATGGTACGGGTATTTCGGGTATGGAACCGATTAGAATCGATTAACTTTTGCAAAAAATATATATATACTTTTACTTATATACATACATACATACATACATATATATATATATATATATATATATATATATTTATAACAAGATATATATAAACAAAAAAACATGATTAACGTTTTATTATACTTTTGCAAAAAAAAATATTTTTGTTATGAATGTCAACGTGAAGTATGGATTTTCAACATGAACAATTCCTAATGGATTTTCAAATCTAGATTGCTTTTGGTTAACGTTTTATTGAATGTAAATCTTGATAAAATATCATTATGAATTACTTTTTTAATATAGTGATATATTCTTAATTATTGATTGTATTTTAAAATTTGCTTGTTTTAGAACAAAGTGGATTTGATCGATGCAATTAATTCTTCCAAGTGTTAGGTATGGTGAGGATTGAGGAAGACAACCATCAAATAATATTTTGTTTTTCACAATTCCCATCATGGGTTTTTAAATTTTCTTGGTATCCATGCCATGGACTTTTCGAATTCTTGGTTCCATACCCGATATAACCGAAACCCGCAGAACCGTTAACCGAATAACCGATAACCGAAAATTAAAAATTATAAGAACCGATAACCGAACCGAATACTAAAAATCGGTTCCAATCGGTTCCGGTTCGGTTTCGGTTTCGGTTCGGTTTTCCGGTCATTCCACACATCCCTACATTTAAGTATAAATACTCCATCAGTAGCCCAGTAGGTACATGGATTAATTAATTAATGGATATTAATTTGTCATGCATGTTTTTGTGTAAATATTTTCATTCACGTACGCTAGCTAGCTACATGTTACATAAGTTTAATTATCACGTACGCATATATTCCAATTAAGTTACTTTTTAACAACAACATGTAAATATTTCTTCTTATCGTTATATGGTAGTATGTACTATTTAAATATTATAAAAATATTACTTTCAAGTTACCTGTTTTGTTTTACCTCTTTAAATTAATAATGATCGATCAGATGAATAAAATAATGCCTTATTAAATCAAAAGTCAATACGTATTTATTGCAAAAAGTTACTTGGATATATGTGTCAAATCTTAAGAGTCATCTGGTCAATACCTTTTAACTTTTTGCGATTAAATTATAACTGATCCATCCATTCGTATCAATGTCCTCCTCAGTTAATTTGGTTGCTTTCTAAGTTAATAAACTTACACTTTAAATTTTGGAATTTTTGCATAAGAAAATCGATATTTGTATTTTTTTTAGCAAGTCTCCTAACGATTTTCTGCCATATATTAAAACCCTCTTAAATATGTACAGTTAAAACTTAAAATCTTACAAATTTAATGTGTAACAAGAACGTCCGGTACTACAAAATAAATGTCTATATCTTTACGGTCAATGTATGCGTAGAAATAATTAATCTTTATCACATTTATAGTTGTGTTTAGAAAATTTACTTTTATTAAGATTAACAATTATAAAATTTGGCAATTATAAATGTAGAAACACAAAAAGTATCTTCACCGTTTTAAATGTGTAAAGAAATAGTAAATTCAAAATTAGAAAATAGTCACATGAACTTAAGCGCGTGAAAATTTGAACCTTAAATTTTATAGTCAATTTATGCTTAAAAATATTGTACGTGGTGTTAATACAAATTGTTGACGCTAGCTTTAAAATTGAAGTTTTGCTCAATTTATATATACACAATGTGAAAATATGAAAATATGTTGCCATGACACATTTGTTCATGCATACTCATAATTCTATACTTAATTTTTTTGTAGCGTGGTTGTCATTCTTACATGACACACACGTGACAAAATATGATTACATGTTAACTATGTGGCATCCGTATTGAAGAGTATTATGTTTTTATTTTTAAATTAATACAAAAAACAGTTAACCAAAAACAATCTTTCCATGTCTCCCTTTTCACTTTTCGATCTCTAAAGAAAATTCTGACAAAGACTCCGCTAACGAAGCCTCAGATGGCACCTCTGGTTTTGGTTCACGTGTGTTCATGTTCGAATCCATATCCAAAACCAAAAATGCAAGAATCAATTGTTCCCCTTCGATTCTGGAGTAGGTGTTCGATTGCTCACAAATGTTAGGTCGCGTTTAGTTAACAGAAACTAGTTATTTATTAATTTCAGTTTTAAAAAAAAAACAATGATTTCTATAAAAGGTGAAAGTTTGTTTAGATGATAAAGTTTTTTGTTAGTTTTAAAAAAAATTGAGATATGTGATAGAAAAATGACAAAAATAATATAACAAGTAGTGAATTTTTTTGAATGATATTTTATGATAATGATCAAAATATCATGATATTTTGGGCATCTTATGATATTTATTTAGTTATAAATTTGTGTAAATACATAGGTCATAAGGATATTTAGAAAGACAAAACTACATTTAGTAATAACGGAAGTAATTGTTTTGTTATGAGTAAGTCCGGTGAGGGGTGGTGACATTAGGGTGGCAATCTTGACCTAATGGGTCAAACGGACCGAACAGTTAAATGGATACATTTTAAAAAACTAACATTGAACATAATTTTTTTTAAAAACAAAAAGTTATAAAAAGATATATTAAAAAAATTGTTCTTATAAAAAAATTTCAAAGTTATGTAAAATTTATGACTTTTAGTCGTCAACCCGTTTGACCCGTTTGCTTGAATGAGCTCAAATTGCCACCTCTAAGTGGTGTTATTGTATCACACTTCACTTTTCTTATTTTATAATATTATTATTGTTATCTCATATGACTTGCAATAAATCTAAATATTAAATTTTAATAAAACAACAACTAAACTTATATATTGTCAAGGTGTTATTTTAAAACTTAAGAACAAAAATATAATTTACTAATATAGTTTCTCGAATAGCCCATAGATATGTTATGACATCGGCTTTTTAACATTGACTTTGATGTTGAAGTTTGAAACATAGAACCATTAAATCATCCATGTTACTGAATCTGATCCGATCAGCACCGTACCACTTTAGGAATTTAACCCAAACTTCATACCGAAGAAAATATGTCTTTCGGTCCATAAATGGTAATTACAAAGTAGACATCTGTTTAAAAAATCACCATTCTCTTTTCTCCAAGTTATGTCGTGTAGAAAGTCATTTGTTCTTCAATCTATAAAAGAACGTATTGATTTCAACCCATATTATAACGAAATTTTTTCATTTTATCCATTAGTTAAGTTTTTTTTGTAATCCAACAGAATCCCAAACAGACTCGAAATTCTAAAGTTGATTTGGGTTCATCTTCAAGCTACATGACCGTGAAGCTGCCTTCTTCAACCACCAACGATCAACACACAATCAATCGTCGTAAGTTCTTCATTTCTAACATTTCTAACCATATATATACACTTATTTAATTTTAAATAACATGTCTAAACCACTTATTAATCTTGTTAGCTCCGGAAAAACGAACACGCGTTCCATCGGCATATAACCAATTCATCAAGTAACAATCTCAACGTACCCTTAATAAATAGTTTGCAGCATAAATTAATTAATATATATATAGCTTTAACTTAATATAAATTTAAATACTTTAGACAGGAGATTCAAAGGATTAAGGCTAATAATCCAGATATCAGTCACAGGGAGGCTTTTAGTGCTGCTGCAAAAAATGTGAGTACGGCTGCAAATTCAGATATATATTGTTACATATTATAGATTTTCTTTGGATATTAAATTAATTTAGTGTTTAAAATAATTAAATTAATGTGATATTTTATGTAAATATATCACAGTGGGCACATTTCCCTCATATTCATTTTGGGTTGATGTTGGAGTTGGAGTTGGAGGGCCAACAATCTTCAAGCAAAACATGACGATTGAGGTGATCATCATATCAGTTGATATATTTTTATCCATATATGACCTACTTCAATTCAGCCTCCTATATATGTTACATATATATTGGTTGCTATTATGCATTCCCCTCTCCTAGAAAAAATAGAACAAGAATAGGACAGGGAGAAAAAGGAATTGAGGGTTAAGTTATAATTAAAAAATTGGATTTATTATTATTATTATTTTTTTTAAAAAAGATATTTGTGCATGGAAACCTTTCTAGTTGGACCATTTTTGTGATTAAAACACTCAATCATTTTTTATTGCACAAAAAAATCCTAACTGACTAAAGCTTATCAAAATGAGGATTTGAAAAAAAAAATGACTTGCAGTCTGATGAACCGATTGCAATCTGCTGTCCAACCATTCATCTTCAATGAACCTTCTTTCTAACGAACTCATTTATCTGTGTTTTATTATTCAAGTTCAAATTTATTGTTGATTTATTTGTTCAAATCTATGTTTTTTTGTTGGATTTACTTTTTCGATAAAAATCTGGTGGTCACCGATGACTTATTGATGGTGGCATGTGACTCTCAGTTGGTTACAACTGGTATTATCCTAATTCCATGAGATTTTGTCGGTTGGAAGGTTTTTTGTGCAATGAAAAATGGTTGGGGGTTTTAATCACCAAAATAGTCCAACTTAAAGGTTCACAAATATCCTTGAAAAAACAATATGTTTTCATGACTTTTGTGTTTTTATCCTCCATGTTACTTTTTTCAGAAAAATTCTCAAGTTAATTTTATTTTCTTGGTTTTGTGAATTTTGATTATTAGAGCTCGATTATAATTAGTAATCCGGGTTTGTTAAAATTGAAAAACAGGGTTCAAATAACCAAATTTCACTAAACCAAAAAGAAAAAATTAAGTTGGGAACTTTTCTAAAAAAAAATTAACATGGAAAGACGAAAACGCAATGTTGATTTTTTTTCATAATAAAACTTAAAAAATTTGTATAATTAAGTCAGTAGGAGAGCATTGCATACATAATCTCATTATCATATGTCACGTATATAAGATAAATGTAATAAATACAGTCACAGACACAAACACACGCCTCTCATACACATGACATGAACAAGTGGCAAATCTAGAATTAAAGTCGATAGGGTCTAAAATAATCTATGATCGACTCAAAAATAGGGGTGGCTTTTGAGAACCGAACAGCTAACCCGATACAAAAATTAATTGGACTATAAATGGATCGATACGAAAGTAATACAAAATTAAACAAGACGGTTTTAGATTGACCTGTCAACCCATTTTCAATCCATATAACTCATTTATCATTTTATATAAATATCAGTGTATTATTATGTAGCACCTAGATATGTTTGATTAGGATTTAATTTGTAATTTAATCTTTTTTATTGTAATTTTAAGTCATTTATTGAAAGTTTGTTGCAGAATTATGTATAATAAGTAATTTATTTTATTGGTGGTTTTATATGAGCATGTAATTTATTAATACATATGGCAAGGGATTAAATCGATAAACTTAGAGAGATAAAATGCAAGGAATGAAACATTCAAGTTTTCAAACATTCATTTCATATGTGGGTATACATAAAAGTAATAATTAATTTGCATATCACACAAACACACTCTCTCCTGTTCTGCTCTCCCTTTAATCTCTCTTTAAACTCCAAGAACAAATAATTAATTCAAATCAAGCAAAACAAAATTTGATTACTATGCAAGTTAGGCTCAAACTAAGTAAGAATCAAGCATTGATTTAAGGTAAGATTGAGTTTATGTTGGGTTTATTTTTAGTTAATGTGATTGGTTTATGCATGAACCGATTTGGGGTTCATAGAGTGGATTTATGGATGCGTATATGAATTTACAGGTTTAGAGCAACCATCTAAGTGCCTTGAAGCTTCAGAACATATTTTAGACTTTAATTCGGCCTACTAAGTAAGTGATTTTGATTTTTATGTGTTCATATGAGAGAGAGAGAGAGAGAGAGAGAGAGAGAGAGAGAGAGAGAGAGTGTGTGTGTGTGTGTGTGTGTGTCTACGACACGATGCCAAGAACCAGCCAAAGTTGGCCTAAATTGGTACTTGAACATCAAATTGATGTTGGAAATACTTCATATATTACTTATAATGTGTTTTTTATGTTTAAAACAAGCTTAAAAATGAGTTTATTATGAAAATCAACTCGAGAACATCGAACAAGTCACAAACTCGGACTTGAGAGTCTTGAATTTGTGGAACTCGGACTTGAGAGTCTTGAGTTTGTGAAACTCAGACCTAATTGTCTTGAATTTTGCCAACTCAAGGTTTTCATTTCATCTTTCTAAGACTCGCAACTCAATAAACTCAAGTCTTACAAACTCGGCCTTTAC
Organism: Centrapalus pauciflorus; assembly: GCA_020465985.1. Lineage (NCBI taxonomy): Eukaryota > Viridiplantae > Streptophyta > Magnoliopsida > Asterales > Asteraceae > Centrapalus > Centrapalus pauciflorus. The sequence goes on from JAANYP010002291.1 coordinate 255,839, forward strand.
AATAAACAAGAAACTCAAAGAATTAAAGGTAAACTCGACTGAAGTATGCAGAACTCGGTACCAAAGTCTGAGTTAGCCAAACTCAGTATTTGTGCCCGAGTTTGCAGAATTCGGTAGTGGCTCAACTTAGTTTCTTTTAGTTTGTTAACAAACTCGGTACATATTCAGAATTAATTTACTTGTATTTGTTAAAATTGGCATCCGATTAATTTGATAAAGCATGTAAAAGCATAATTTCAAGCTAAGGAACATATAAACTTCTATGTCAAATAGCACAACAGACACTAGTAAGCTTATAATAAAGTTATATAGACATAGTTAAAGGGTCAAAGTCAATTAAAGCGTCAAAGCCATATAAAGCCTTCAGAAAAAATGTTAAGCCTTGTTGTGTCAAAGTAAAGCCTAAAGCCTTGTCGGCTAACTTCAAAGCCAGCTAGACATTTAGCCTAAGTTTTAAGTTAAAATTAAAGTCTTATAAACTCTATCCAGCCAGCTAAAGCCTAAATCAATTAAATCTAACATTTGTCAACACAAACCATTAGTATGAGTAACAGATTATCATGTTTTTATTTATTATATGTAACTGAGACATGCTTTGTTATATTGTGCTTTGTTTGACCATCAGTAGAGTCTACGTAAGTGATTGTGAACGCTGCGACACAAGTGTTGTCGGGCTTAGCAAGATCTTATATCAATCGTATTATAAAATTACTTGTGCATATGTTTAGTTTGTTATTTCATTATCTTCAATTCAGTTGCTTCATTTGAGCTTTATTTCAACATTTAGCAGCATTAGCATTTTATTATAAGCACTCAGCATATACAACACTCTGATGTTAATCACTACAACAACATTTATATTTGGAAAGCTAGCCTCGTATCACAGGTTGATCATTTGTGGTATTTATTCCTTTGAGTCATGTCTCAATAGTGCAATAGCATCATTATTAGCACCCTGTCAAAGTCATTCAGACACAACATTGATTGTCACATATCTTACATGTATCATGTGTAATCTTGTTAACTCAGTAAACATTAACTTACAATTGTCACCTAACCATTTTATAGGCAAAAGACAAGGCTATACCTTCAGTCTAGGTTTATCTGATCATCCTAGAGGATCTTAGCTTCCTTACAAGCTTGTGGTACTACCCAATTAAATAAATGATTTGGGACCTGTGTATTTTTAAACTTTCATTATGATGTATTATGTAGACTTGTACTTTTATAGCACGTGTAGTGCCAAACAATGTTGTACTATTTCTATTTATTATGTATTAGTGTATGTAAGTTTCTTGGGTTTAATGTAATTATTTATCTTGGGATTATTGATGCATGTTTATAGGGCATGATGTTACAAATTACCATCACTCATTATTATTGTTGTATTTGTTGTTGCTTATTATTATTTTTATTAATTATATGTTACTTATAAAAAGTAGCTCATTTGATTCAATTAATGATTTTTATTTTAGATTGAAAAAAATTGATAGCATGTATTAATTACCCTTAATGATATGCACCGGAGTCGTGTGCAAGGATCTAAAGCGATTAATGTCAACGGAAGAACCATTTAAGAAGTAGTGGTGATTTGTACATAATAATTTTATGTATATAAATTATTTTACCATTAAAATCATTTTATCAACTTTATATTTTATCTTCTTATAATAATAGTAAAATAATCTATTTATATAAAATTATTGTGTATGAAAAAGAAATGTTGTGTACAAATTATCTCATTTTATTTAATGATATTTTAAATTTTAAAGTTTTACGGAGAATATTAATTTAAAAGTATTTTGATGATTGTATTAAGCCATATCATCAACGTGATTTAGGTTTTATCAAGTACGTATAGATAGTACTTTATTATTCCAATGCACGATACAAAATTCTGATGAAATTGTTTTATAATTAAAATGTAATTATTTAATATTTAGATTTTTTTATTAAATATGATCATGTATAACATTGAACATTACTATTATAACGTTGACCAATCCTAATCGATGTATTAGAGACATTACCGTTATAAACTTATTTGATTTGATCGTAAAATCAGCAAATTAAATTGACGATTAAACTAATTAATGTCAAATATCCAAATTATGGTTATGAATATTAATTAACTAATTCCGGTTCCGATCCATTAATAAGGCATTGTTTGTAATTTTAGCATTCAAAATCTAGAAACCTAATGATATGAACCAACTAACAGTATCATTTGTCTTGTTTTTTGAATCTATATCAGCTTTCCAATTCCACTATTAGATCATGGTTTAGTTGTGTTTTATTGTTTGAAAAGTATTTTATTTGCTTGTTTTTATATTTATTTTGTATTTAATATTTTAGAAACCGCAACAACGCACGAATGTTCAATAAACTCGTTATATATATATAATTTGATTATGAAATATTTATAAAAGAAAATTGATGGCGTCATCCACATGCATGATGAATAAATTATAGGGTGGGGTCTTTTCAACAGGATGGAATCACGTTAATTGGTCATTCTATATTTAGTAAAAGTGGAGCCCCACACACAGTTACTGTTTTCCCTTCCTTCGTAAATTTAACCTTCGTTTATTTTCACCAGAGATGAGTGAAAAGTTAGTTCTTGTGGTACCTTTTTTTGTAATTTAATGTGTTTTTAGGGGAGAGATAACTTAAATATTACGAGGATGTTTGGTTTTGCGTCATGAACGAGATTATTAGCTTATTACATTACAATAACACAAATAATTGGCTTAAAGTGTTTGTATTTGATCATTTTACAAGTTAAAACGCAAATTCAAACACTTTAAAAACTGATTATTTGATAATTATGATAGCAAACAGCAGAATCTAAACCAAACACTACTCTTAAAAATATTTTTTTAATTTTTTTTCATAAACATATTTTAATGGACATTACAAAAATGATATACAACTTTCACAAACATTCACACATTCTAAATGCATGAAATCATGCATCACATAAATATAAATTCACGTACATACAAATTTATGTAAGTGTACATTATTTTTAACGACATAGGAGAAGTGAATGTATATAAAATTTACTAATCATTCTTATAATTTTAACTAAAACATATTTATGGAATAAAATTTAAAAGTTTTTTTAAAAGGTGGTACATAATAGTGTGGTGCATAATAAGCGGTACTCTCTCGAATCATATTCTACATATATGTGAAACAAGTCTCAAAACTAAGGCGGCTAACTTTGACAGGGTACGAGCCCAACATGAAAAGGTTGATACGAACCCAAAGCTAACTGAAAATTGGTCAACACAAAAGTTTTGGGTCGGCATAGGGTCAAACCCGGATTACCAGAAATCTATTATTTAACTTGTTTAGACATTTTAAAAAATAAAATATTATTAAAAACCCAAAAACAAAACAAACAAAAGTAAAACAACTAAAACTATAATTGTGTTGAACAACGAATATTATTTATTTTATTTTAGGCTAAATATGTTGATTTGATTGTTATTTAAGAGTAATTTTCATATATGTTTTTCAAAATTCAAAGTAAGTGAAAAGTGAATACCTGTTACAAAAAATGAAAAATAAATCTGAAAACGAAAATCAAATTCAAAGTTTGAACATCTTTTAAATCGATTTAATTTGTCTGGCATCCTATAAATTACAAAAATAGTTAGGTATAGTCATACATACATCTCACTTTTCTTTTCTTTCTCTTTTTTTTTATTAATCATACATCTTCTCACATGTGTTTATATTATTGATGTTAAGCCCAATAATTAAATTTAATCCCCTTCTAAAAAGAGGTGTATGATTAACAATCGAACAGATTAAACCATTTAAACGCATTTTCACTTCACGTCCAACATATTAAATTTATTATATAATATATTTTAGTGTTTTAAGCGGGGGTGATAGCATTGCCGATGCTCCCGGTTAATCCCACCTTTTGCTTGTTCAAAAAAAAGTCTAGCATATTAACTTCGTTAAACCAAAACATACATGCAATCACATGTTTTATTGCTAATTTTTTTTAACTAACATTGATATTTTCTATTCGTATTTATTCATAATACAAATGATAACTAAATAAAATCATTTCGTTCTTTTATAGAAGAATCAAATATTTTTGTTAATGCTATGGAGTTGTTTTTTAAAATTTTATAAACAAATTATGATATTAATTCCTGTAGATTTTGATTCATAAAATGTGTTTAGAGATTCTTTATATAATTGATTATAGTATTTGATTTTAATTAATACAATATTATTCAATGTAAATTAGTTATAAATATCATAATACAGGTTATATAATTTGAAGTAACATGTCTACAGTATCACTACTTTTAAAAGTATTTTTAAAAAACTGTTTTAAACAACTGTGTTACACTGATAAACTACTAGTTGGCAAATAAAGTTATAAACAAACTTGGTTTGTACTTAAATTTTAATTCTCATTTTATAATTTCTTTAAAATAAGGTATTCGAGATGCGCGTATATCTGTGATCGAGTCATACAGTTACTTGGCCATGATCACCTGAGCTTTTGTCCATGTCTAGAGTTAAATCTTATACTTACCATGAAGCAGAAAGTAATCAAACATAATTCATCAAAAGAATCATCAATCAAATACCACAAAGGAAACGAAAAACCAACAGCTAGGCTCCCTACAAACAAAAGGTCAATTGATAACGATAGCATCATTTCCTATCGAACCGAAAGACACCCTCTTCTTATCTGACCCAAAGTTAAATTTAAGATCAGACTCACCATCCTTAATAGAAGCGCTGCTTGTAGAAGGGAAGCTGAAAACAAGCCGCTCATCAGATTTATTTGTTCCAAAATTGTAAGTTGGTATGGCAGGCAGTTCCTTTGACTGGGCTATCCCAGTCACTGGAAAAGATGGCATAATGGATGGTGTAGGTGGTGGCTCTGATGTTGAGCTGGTGGTCGCAGAGAATGGAAAGGTAAATCCACGCCCATTATCAGACGATATAACCTGCTTTGGGTCTCGCCTCTCGAAGGAAATAGGCTTCAAGATTGGTTGAGAGGTCCTCTTCTTAGTGAGATCCTGACCGTTGATTTGGTTGTCAAAGGACCATGGTTGACTTTTTTCTTTTTCCTTAATGTTGGCGACCGTAGACTTCTGTTTGAAGCAAAGCATAAGAACAAGTTCTAAATGCTAATATATATTTTAAATACCTGCTTGTGTGTGATGGTGTAAACTGTAAATGGGTCGACCTGGATTTCACCACCTTCATTTCTTGAAAATTGAAAACGGCAAAAAAAATCCTCAGAATATCATATAGGGAAACCCTGGTAAAACACAATCAAATTCATGACTGTGCAAGAACCTATTATTTTTTCATGAATTTGATTGTGCAACAATTACCAGTAAAACATCAAATTCAATCATTTTAGATTTGTGCAAGGACCTCTTCATATTTGCAAACCGAAGCACTCGATGGCTAGCAAAGAGCTGATATCTTCTATTACAAGTAATTTTATAATATCATTTTGCTTACAAATTGGAAACTTCGATCATATTTATTTTTCTAACAAATTGGAAACTTCAATCATATTATTTTTCTAATATTATGTTTTTTATATGATATCTAATATATTATGTCATATTATATAATTTTTAAAGTTCTATATTATACCATATTATATATACTGTATAGTATATATACTATATGATACAACTTTTTAAATATATACCATATTATATATACTGTATATTATACCATTTTATATATACTGTATTGTTTTTAAACTTTTTCTTTTATAATATTCATTTACGTTATATGTATTTTAATAATTTATTACTTCATAAATTTTATAAGATTATGTTTTTATATTATATTCTAGTCTAATGCATCGTTATATTATCTTATAGGTTATAGTATATTATAATCCATCTATAAATACAATTAAAAGAGTAACTATTTTGTCACGTGCCGTCGTCTGCTATTGCCATGTGGCATCACCTCCTACCGCCATTTGGAACTAATATTTTTTAAATCAATGATTAATTCATATAAAAGATAATTTAAAATGATATCTAATCAAATGTAAGTCTAAACTAAATCTTTTTTAACATAAAATACAAATTTGAATTTGAATTCAATTTATATTAAGTAGATATTATAAATTTGATAAAATAGTTTTAAAATTTATCCTACAAGATTAATAAAATAATTTTTAAATTTATACCCATGTTATACATGGGTTTATACCCATTTATACTACATCATGTTTTGTAGTTCCATAAAAAGACATGTGAATGTATAGATCACATCAACCATTCTGTATATTTACATGTCAATTTAGAGACTTATATGCCATGAAATAATGTAAATTTAAATATATATATACACACTTATAAGGTTACTTTATACATGTACTCACTAAAAGATGTGAGGTTCGTATATATAACTTAAACATGAGGAAAGAAAACCTTAATGGGCTTGGGCCTAGACAAACAATTTCTCCGCTCACAATCGATCTCCACAACTTAACAGGTACCATGACCTTTAAAGGAGTTATGGGATTTTCTAGAAATAGTGATGATCATAATTCTTTTAAAAAAATATTTGTTAATGATTATACAATAACGACGAGGATTGATTTGTTGGTTCACTTCATTAAAGCAAATAACACTAAAAAGTTTATTATAATAACAATTAATAACAAATGATGAGCAATATTATATAAGGAACATTATTTCATATTTTGGTCTTGGTCAAGTTTTGTTTCAAGTTTGAGAACATACAACTGTCTAGTATTTTAATTTAAGTTCTATTACTTTCCGAATAACATACTTCTAATATGTAGAGAACACATTTCAATGAGGTTTCTCGGAGCATTCTTAATTTTCATTAATATAAAAATAAACATTCTGTACCCGATAAATAATGACAAATAATTGATAATGTTGATAGTTAGTTTTCACACCAAAAGATATTTAGATCTTATTGAGGATGTCTACTGGATGCATGTTTTCAACTAGAGCATCATGGAGGCCTCATTCTGGGCTAGAAAGGGTCTCATTCAGTCATACCAGGCCAATGCTTAATGGATGATGGTAGAAGAGAGAATTTGGATCCTAAAATCAATAGTGATTATTAAAGACAATTTTTGGAACACACATTGAGGACGAGTCTTTATGGGGAAGTAATGTTAGACTCATATATGGGTCTTAACCCGGTTTAGTAATAAGAAATGACATACTCCTTATATACAAGAGCATGACGGAATCATTAGATAGAGAGAAAACTAATTACTTAAATAAATAGGATTCTAAGGAGACGTCAACCTCTAGAAAGTTCGCCAGCCACTTTCTTTCATACTAGTTATTGTTGTTCTAAAAAACTTTTCTTTCATTACTAATTATTGTCGTTCTAAAAAACTTGTTCAGATCCTACGTGTGGTGCATTTAGATATTTGGTGCTCTATCATACTTGGCATAACTTTACCTAACCATAATTGCTGCAGCATTACATTTTCTTTCATGAGTCATGACGGTGGAATTTGGTTCTGTTTTTCCTTAAGAGGGACCATAAAATGTTTTCTTTTAGTTCATATGAAATGCTTTCTGGAACATTTCAAACTAGGCAATTGGCTCACATTGTATCCTCCCTCCATACAATGGCAGTTCTTCAGGAATGTACAAGCAGAGTTACAAGATCTCGGAGAGCAAATACTTGCTAGTATTTCTTGAGTTTGGACACATAGAACTTGGATTGATTTGGCATTGTGTACTTATGGCCTATAGCTTTGAAATTAAGGCTTTTGGTCTAAGCAACTTATGTATGTTTTCCTTTGGAGATACTTTGGTATTCCCTTCAGTTGTTAATCGTTTGACCTCACTTTCTTATTGCAGGAAGGGAGTGTTAATGTTTTACGATTTAACTAGGATGTATATTATTCCATGTAATGGTGGAATACTTTGACATGTAAGAATTCCTATGTATGATGATGTAGAACAATCATAGTTGTTAAAAGCTAGGCACTCAAGCGCATAAGGCTCAAGCTGAGGGGCTTTTTTCTAACTAAGGTGAGGCAGGCTCATGAGGCTCACCAATGCAATTGCCTTGGACTCGAGGTGCGGTTGGGCCTAGGCACGCTTCAGTTACAAGGCTCATTTTAGACGGGTTTTACTGGGGTTTTTCTTTTTAATGGCTTTAATTTTAGTCTTTTTGGATCCTGTTGAAGACATCGGATAGAAACGACTAAAGATAAACCCTAAGACATCGACCACATCTTCAATCGGTCACAAACATCGCTTCCATCTTCACAAAACGAACTCATCTAACAACGAAGACGTACAAATTGCATTTGATGATGATGAGGATGAGATTAAACTTCAAATACATGCTTGATATTTGTTATTTCATGCTCTTGAGTTGTTGACATTGATTGACTTATTGTTAGTACGTTTGATATGTTGATGTTTTTAAGGTTGGAATAGAATTATGTTTGCTATTTTATGTGGAACATAGCTTTGTTTAATATCATATATTTTTATGCTATTTAAGTTGTGTAGGCATCTAGGCATAATACATATATTTTTTTTACATTTTTTTCTGCGCCTCACATTCATGAGGCCTAGGCCTGTGCCTGTGCCTCACGCCTAGGCCTCCCAAGGACCCCTTTGCGCTTTGAGCCTTTCACAATTATGATAACAGTCAACATATGAATAAAAAGAAAATACCTTGTCTGCAACACCCACATTCTTGAAACCAAATGAAGGCCCTGAACCAGCATCAACTGAGCTACATGTTTTGGCTGCCGCATTTGAAGATTTCATCAGTTCTGACATTCCATTGAAAGGTACTCCACCATCACTTCCTTTAAGAAGAGATCCATTGTCACTCAAAACACCACTTCTCTGCAAATCTGAACCCGTTGGAGCTGCTAAGTTGTTACTTCCCTCAGGCCTAAAACTAGAAGGCAATCTTTTCCGTTCAGTTGCTAGCCTCATCTCATCTGCCTTTTCTTTTGGCGTTGGTTTGTGTCTGTCGAGCTGCTCTAATATTTTTCTAACTGTCTCATTAGACGGCCCAGCAGGAGCTGCCTCCCCTTTAAAAGTTTGGCCATGTTTGTCTGCTGTATGCACATGTGAAGTGCCGCTAGTTCCAGCAGTTTCTGAAATCTTTTGAAATACAGGCACAAAGCTTCTTGAAGCACTGGAGAAAGAAGAAATTTGAGCAGAAGACAGATTACCAGGTCCTTCCGACCGAAGTTCAGATGTGTTCCTTACACGACGAATAGGTCCTACTGATCCATAGGCACCATCTATGACCTCACCGCTTGATTTAATCTGTGTTTGATAGGAAAGATGGTTACATGGTGAATTCAAGTTTCAAACTTCCCAAAAAAGAATTTGGCATGGCAGATATTTCAAATATGATGCTATGTTAAAGGCTGTATTTCCAATCATGTCATGAGAATACAAGATGATGCCAAAAGAAACCACTCAGAAGACAGCCATGTTGAAAGGTACATGTATTGTAAATCATGCATGGATACCCAGACTTGAATTCTAGAAACATTTAGCATACAAGGTGCATTTACAATTATATAGGTACGTGTGTATAGTTCATATACGACAAAAACCAAACTAACAAATGTTAGGAATAAATACGTTATTCATATATACAGTGAACACATACTTAGATTCTAGTCTTGTCCTACTAGTTGTACTTTATGTGCCTAGATTAGTCTGAAAATTAATGAAAACAAATTCAGCATCATATTACCTCCTTTCTCTGTAGAGTGAATAAGATGTATTCTAACTTTAACTTCTTTAGCCCTAATATATATCATAAATTGTGAATTTCTCTACATTTTTAGAGAACCAAACTTGCTCTCAATACCATCTAAAACTTAAGTCTCGGTATGATATCAGAAATGTCATCAATACCATCTCTTAAAATGATGTGGACGATTGCAATGAATGGCACATGGGAGAAGATGAGGATGCAGATGATGAACTTGTTCTTTCGTAAAGAGGAGGGATTGACTTGGGGTAACGTTGCACAATCGAGTGGGGTGAACGAACCGCAACGCCATACTAGGAGAAATGCACCACCACCATCATCAAGTAGGACTGCCCTAGTCGATGAATCGGACGATGATGTAGTTGAAATCGTTAGTGATGGGGAAATAAGATATGATGATTTAGAATCGGATGATAGCGATCGAGATAGGTTAGATGAATAGATAGTAACTGAGACTGATAGATTGGTTTATTTAAACATTTTACTTCATTGACTACTACTATTTTGCGTATGAGTTCTGGTTTAAGGTAGTACAATTGATATTATATCTATAATTCCATATGTTTTGCTTTTTATTATAAGTTTTTGAGCTAACAATGTCATGTAAAGTATTTTCCAATTTTTCGGGCCCTCGTCTTTTTGCGCCTCTCGACTTAGTCCCCAATCAAGACATGTCGCTTTGAGTGCGATTTTCGCCTTTAATAACATTGGTTGAAAGGTTCCGAAATCTAATTGCAAGTTTTCTTCATGCCAAAATGTGGTCTAATTTTGGCACAGAAATCATCTAATGATGTCTGACCACCTAAACATTTTCTCAGCATTAGACATTCAGTCCAAGGTTTATTTACGTTACAAACAACAATTAATGAACAGACCCACATTTATTGTGTTTAAAAAAACCTGGAACACTAACACGATGATAAGGAGACTTATTGCAAAGAGAATCTTGTGAATTAAGAAACAGTGCTTCAACCTCTTGTTGAATTATGTGCCAGATGCTTTCTAAATGCAATTATCCAGGAATACAATGTGGCACTCAGACTAATTCAACAAATCTTTTACCACAATATACAAGAGATAATTAGGCCTTTTTTGTAAAAAATTATGAAGAGATCGGAATAAAAAAAAGTCACGTATTAGATATTAAGGCTAAAAGGTTAAAATAAAACAAGTGAAGCAACATCAATGTTGCAACATGTTCTTTTCCTTGATGGTTTTGAAAATTATTGGTAGCATTTACTAAAGACTTGTGTGGTTGTATACTCATGTAGAATACGGCACGAGATTACTAAAGAACAACACGTTGATTTTCATTATCTGTTGTCTTTTATAAAATCTATCATCTCCATATTTACTAGAATGTACTACATTTTTTGATATTTAGTGTAAACTTAGGAAGAATGTATTTTCTTTAAAGAATTGGTTATACATAAATATATGTGTGTGGTTCGGTTCAAGTAAGAACCCTATTTTCTGTAAGAACGTTAGAACCAGACTCAAATTCACAAATTGTACATCAATCTTATAAATTTAAAAACTCAATTCATAACAGGCACTAGATGATTCTGGTATCTCAAGGGTTATTCATTTCAATTTTCAAGTTCTTTGGCTTTGTACTGCTTTTCGAACTTCAAAGGGGAAATTTCTATAACCAGATTTCTGTGTTTTTTAAGACTTGGACTTGATAGAAGTAATATGACAACGGTCTAACAACTCAAGTACAAGGCAACATCCTCAATGCCTAAAAGATGATTGTTTTAATTAGGTGCCATGTATATTGCTAAGATCAATTTGGATCACCGTGAAATGCATTATTTAAAAGCTACATTCTTTCATGTTGAAGGATCTTCCCAATAAGATATCATAGTGTCACAGAATTTCTTCTCCTAAACTTTTTGGGGCCTTAAATTGCAAAATTAAGTTTGGTTAAGCCAAGAAATCCATTATAAGAGAACACTAGGTTAGTAATGATAAAACTGAACGAGATGGGAGGAAAACCTTGTATTTTACTAGTTTCTCTTCTACTACATTGCTTCCTACGAGAGTCCTAGAATACATACAGTTGAGAGCAATAAAATATCCTAGAGCATTTAGTGGTTTTCTAGGATGTAGACTTTTCCTTGGTGAAAGTTTCTTTATATATTGGTGGCAACTGCACACCATATCCGTAACTGTGAGAGTAGGCAACAATAAGTCAATAACTATATCAAAGAAGACTAATGTGAGGCATCCAACATTGCAAGTACCTGGCTGTAATGAGGAGTCTGTGATTGCTGGAATGTTGGCAGAGAAATATTAGAAGACCTGCTATCAGCTTGTAACTGATTCAGCTGTAAGTAAGAAATAACAAAATGAAGGCTACAATATCCGATCAATCTTCAAGTTAAATTCAGAAGAAGATATATGGACTTACTTTTGGCTTGGTCTTTGAATAGATTGTTTTCGAATATGGCGTTCGTGGAAAATTATGAAGCCCATATCTGCCTCGTTGACTCTGTGGGGTTAGATAACCACGCTGGTCATGTATCATAGCACCTGGCCAACAAGTAGATGACTTTGATGAAGGTGTGAGGATGTGTGGTTTTGGAGGAAACAAATCACTGCGTTGATGTTCCCTTCCATCTTTTGACATGATACTGTAAGTATTAAAGCCGCGTTCTGATGTCCGGCCTCCCATATAAGCTCTAGCAATATCTATTGGTGAAGCAGCAACTTCATTTTGCATCTGCAACCAAGAAATATACACTAAGCGTACAATATATGCAATGATGCAAACAGCAAAAGCATTCATTTTAAAGTTACACAACAGCATCATAAATCAATAATTCATGCATCACTTCTTTCTACACATCTTTCACAAAATTTGAATGGTAAATAAAGTTTTCAAAAGGGCAGCCAGCAACAGGAAACAAAATTAAGACAAATATGGAGAAAGGGAAAGATGGACATGAACCAAGCACTACACCACAGTGCAAAGTGCAAACAGACACAGTCATATATTTTGAACAACTCCCACATACATGTGTATGTGCTTTTACTGCACCAAAAAGAAAAAAACATTCTGGAGTTGTCATTGCCAATTTTTCAAGATCAACATCCTTGCTGTAATACAGTATGACATATGCAGAAGGAAATGAAATAATGAAAATTGATCCCTACTTAAATAAAATGCATAAGCTAAAACCCACAAAGAAATGCTACCAGCCTACCAGTCTACCACCTCAAAAAGGTAGAGATCTTCATGTTCTATTAAATGAGAGCAGCTCTTAAAAAATTCTGGAGGCTATGTGACCTACAAACAAACTTCCAGGATTCACCAAAAAAAAAAAAAAAAAAAAAAAAGCAAATTACAAATTTAGTTATGAGTTATGACCTAACAGAACCTTTTTTTGTACAGCTAGTAGTGTGAATTATATTTTAAACAAAGATGCCAGCCAAAGATAAGCTAGTTTTCTTCTTATCTTCCACATCCAGGCCTAAATAAAACAGATAAAACAAATTTCTGTGCACAACTTAAGGTCAGATCCAGCAAGTTGGAATCCACATGCAAGAGCAATGAATCCAAAACAAGGTTGAATTTCATCAAGTATACATCCAAATCTACCTTAACTGTTTACATATTCAATGCATGCAAACAGCTACTATTTGTTCATGAATTCTTGTAGGAAGTTGAATAATCCCTAAGTAGAATGCAATTTGAAAATGCAACTTCTGAAGTCCTAATGAAAAACAAAGTTCTACAATGAAGCAACATAAGTATATATCGCCTGCAGCTATCAGGAAGTGACAAGATTCAGAATCCTAAGCATAAGCTGAATATGTAAAACAACTCATCACGGACAACCACAAAAGACTAAGTTCAGTAACGATCGTACTCACGTTTGATTGCAAACGAGGCATTGGTGTTTCCAATACAGCCCTCTCCGCATCATATTGCTTCCCCATAGTTAAAGTAGATGGGATTTCATGATCCAACTTGTCCTCTTTAGCTTGCCCCTTAGAAATCACGCTTGGTGTTTTATTCTCCCCCTCAGCATTAGAAACATCAACCAATCTAGAATTCAATATCTCCATCAAACGATTGCTTTCATCCCTGCATTAAACATTTAGCATTTAATAAGCATTTGCACAAAGATCCTGAGGATCCAAATAACCTGCACAGAACATATGCTGTGACTAAAAGTACCACCAAGACAGCAAGATCAACATAACACGTTACCGAGAAAATTGTTTTCCTTTCAGAATGTCCTCAATTTTAGTGAAATCAAGATCACCAATCAGGTTCTTTGATTCGTTTTCTTGGGCATTTTGATGTCCTGAGCTCCCCTTCAATTTTTCCATTTGATTACTGGGTCCAGCATCCCCACTCCACCTGGGTACTCCAATCTGCATAAACATAATGGTATACACTTCTGTTGATAAGTAAGGAATAACGAGAAACACTTACCCAGGAATATTAACATACAACCATCATTCAATAAATTATCAACCCAAAAAGGTTGACTTCTTCCAAGAAATGTCTTTTAACCTTCCAATGCTTAACATAGTGAAACATAAGAAAGAATAAAGCTAGAAAAGTATAATCAATTAGCATGACAACAGTTGTAAAAGATCAATTACAATAGCACCATAATAACTTCAACCAATATAAAGATCAGAATACAACACAGGATAAGAAGAGGTAGCAAGAGAGAAGAAGAAAGGGAGGGGGACGTAGAGAGAGAGACGGAAAGAATTGTAACAATAGAATTATAAGTCCACAAAGGGCGACCTCCACCCCTCGGTCCCCGAGCGGGACCCCACCAAGGTGTTGGGCCCTCAGATTCCTGCTTCCTACCGGCAGTAAATTCCTCCAACATTATCAGTCACCACAGCTTAACACACTATGCTTCAAATCATATTTTCAATCCTCTTCATTGTTAAACACTAATTCCAAATCTTGCATATGACGATTTAATTTCTCGTTTAAACTAGCATTATTGATATGTAGTTCAAATTTAAAATTTTATGCATGTAGATGTGCTACTTGAATTATAGGTTGCCTATTGTACAGCAACAGTGTATCATATTTCAATTTGAACATTGATGATCATAAAGTTCAATCCTCTATTGTACAGCAACAGTGTCACCCTTTAACTTACTGAATCATGTTACTGTCAATTCATCATTCTAAATATTCTCCAAGTAATTAGATGAATAACTAAGTACCGGAAATTCTTATATCACGTGTTACATGGAGAACGACATACAAGAGAACATATGTGGTCATATGGCAAGGGTCTAGTAGAGTATCAGCAAAGCTTTACATGTGCCGATTTTGAAAAGTTGATGTAAATTAGGGACCATAATGATTCATTTTATCTAGGGTCAGGTATACTGAATCAGGGACATTGAATTGGTCACATTCTGGAAATTAGATATATCCACACGAGTGTATTACATATGTAGATGTCCAGCATAAAACAAAAAAGTTAAAAAAAACTTGCCTCCAAAGTATGTTTAGCATCATCGCATGCATTTGCAGTTGCCTCAATATCTTCATTATCTGTGCAGTAAAATATATTAGCATCTAGCATTCTAGCATATAATAAATGTTACCAACACTGTTTAAGATTGTAAGAACATCCATTGTAGTACTTTTAGTTGAAATATTAACAAAGATGGCTCATGATCGACCACGTCTTGGCCCTTAGGTTCCAAAAATACACCCTACCAATTCAGTTGTATTACCAAGACATTTATTAGAATTAGAATATAAGAGCTTTTGAACATTCATACATTTAATGGTTCCTATCCTCATAAAGTTACTATCATCACATGTCATCCCAATTTTTATTCCTCTGGTTTTTGTGAACTAAAATGACTTACAAATTAAGTCAAGGGTTAATTGTGTAACTAGTCTAGTCTATAAATAAATTAGAGAGATTAGTTTTAGGGAATTATTCAATTCAACTGTAATTTCTCTCTAAAATTGTATTCTCTAGATTTTCTTGAAAGAATAGGATCAGCAATCGTTGGTAATTTCAATTGTTATTCGTATTCCGCATAACAGTTTTTACTACCAGCATTTCTGCAAATTTGATCAGATTTATTATTTTGGTGTTTTTGAATTCCATAGGATGTTCAGCTTTATTGTATTCATATAACCCAATTAGATAATTATCGTATATCTTTACTACATACTAAGGCATCTATCATCTGGTCTTAATTCCTTAAAATTAAGTGAAAAACATATCCAAGCCATCCATTTCCTGATTATCAATCCTATCATCCATTTAAAATCATGAATACATGATCAATTATCAATTTAAATTACCTCAAATTATGTAATTGGACAGTTGGCTACCAAATTGGATAAATATAAGGTTGTCAGATATATATTTTGATTAATTTACATAATTTATTGAATATATATAAGATAGAAATTATTTGACAGAAAACATATCATCACAAATATGTCATATAAACCTTTAATATGAGACTAATAGTGAAACATTGCACGGTATACTTCTAGTTCATATATGTTCCTAGTTTCCTACAAGTTTTTAAATCTCCTATTCTTCAAAGGGATTGTGATTTTTTTCGTATATCCAAACTAATACTTATCCTCCCTGGTAAAAGTCCAAGCATGGATTCTGTTTTGTATTCATCAAGATAAATGTCATGTCTTTTCTATATCGCTGCTTCTAAAGCATAGCTCCCATTCATGTTCTGCATCCAATTACCTCCATTGAGAATGAAATCTAACTCTTTTGGTGCCTAAGATTGTTTACAATATATAATGACCAAACCACTCTCAGTGTCTTCCTCTCATATCATCGTATAAACTCATGATCCGTGATGATCATTGCCTGACAGTAAGTTGCATGACCTGGATGATAAATTGGTAATCAGGTAGATGTGTCACACATAGATGAACCAATGCCAATATCTAGTCACTTTATCTAGTTTCACCCATGCAAACTTCTTATTACTCAATTAAAACCCTTGACATGTTTATGCTAACAGCATAATAAAGCAAAAGTAGTCGATTGACCCTATGAAAATAAGGTTCAATAAAATAGGAAACAAGGGACCTTTTGAGCCTCTCTAGAGACGTGTTCTTCCGTTCGTTTTCCCTTCCAAAAAAAGTTGGCTAACTAGATTACAAAGTTCACTATGTTATCCAACCCATAACAAACTAGCATCCCTCCCAATATCCATACCCTGTCAAAATTATGAAATCAATCATTTAATAGGCATTCATACTTAACAAAGTTGTGTTCACATGATACTTATAATTTACTTATCAAACAATTCATTAAGAAGCTTATGTCACATTAATAATAATGTTAACGTTATCTACTAAGCAATGTAATCCATAAATACCTTAACCCGTGCTAACCTTGTTCTATATGTGATGGTTTATGCATCCATTCTTAACTTATAAGGGGTGAACACAAAACAGTACTCGTTGTCATTATGTATCAGATTGGGCTCTCAGCTACTCACATTTGATCATTAGGATCCATTCACAATTCTATGTATCTCTCACGGTTATAATGTCCATAAGTAATAGAATAATCCTTCAGCCATTCATCTTATATTAGCTTGTTTATTGTCTGATCGCCAATTTGCTATTCATCGACCTATCTTGCTATTAGTCTTTAATGAGTATTTCAGATGGTCCATTTCTAACATATTTCATATTGACCCCAAAAGGTAAGAAACTTCTAATCCTGCATCGCCCCTTCCAACAACTTCATTACAACATAATCACAATTAGCAAGCTGATGAAAATCGTAAACTTTTTAGCCCAGACGATGAGCATCTAACGACTACACATTATTGAATGGTGAATACACTCGACAGAGAGTGTTAGCGGGATGCATAACGCATAAGCAATATGTTTGCAACAATAAGTAAATAATTAAAGAATTAAAATTCGGACACTGGTTGCTATCTATGGATTTCATTTTAAAAAAAACTTGTTATAAGATCGACCCACCTCATTATAGCATACAAGTTTATTCCTCGTAATACGCACGTATTTCAAATGTTTTGTATTTATCAAGTCGAGCAAAACATAGATTCACTTTAAAACCTAAACTTTTTTTATTATGTGTAGGTAGCATCCTCATTGTGAATTTGTCACTCACCTCGATCATCGTGGAGATCGTCTTCATACTCGTCAATGGATGAAGAATCTGGTTTGGAGAAAAACGATGGCAGTATTCTGGTGGCGCCACCGACAATGAGACGGCGAGCAGGATTAACAACAAGCTTCGATAACCAGCCACCGCCCACGTCTTGAGAATCAGTGGATTTATTATCACCGGTAGTCAGTGATGGGCGGTCGTAAGGAGTAGAGGGCCGCTTCCTTGAAACAGGAGGCTTCTTGAATTTCCCGCCGGCACCGGCGCCAGAGTACGGCGGCACCGAAGATGACGGCTTAGCGCTTTCCATCTCTCTCCCTACGTGTTCTTTTTCCCCTAATGGGTTTAGGAGCGTTTGTTAGCTTTTCTAGCTGCTGGGTATATATTTATATTTATCAAGGTTTTATCCATTTTGTAAATAAAATTGTATATTAGTCTATATCTATATTTGTATATATAATAAAAAAACACTCATTGTTTCATAAAAAAAAAAAGATAAATACAAGTTATTATAATGAAAAAATAAAAGATAAATCAGGTTATTTAAAAAAAAAAAAAAGATAAATACACATTATTTTTTAATCTATAAAATAATAAAGGAAAAATCCAATTATTTATTTTTAAAAGATAAATACATTCAAATATTTTTTTAATCTATAAATTTTAGTTTGTAAGAAAATATATAAGTATTATACTATATGTAAACTAAAATCTCAATTTGTATCAATTAAAATATATTAAATTACAAATAAAAAGTTTAAAAAAATTATAAAAAATAGCTACTGTTTATATCAATTTATAAAGATAGAAAAACAATAACTAAGACAAATAATAGTAGTATTCTTATATTATTTTGAATAATTATACTTATGTGTTTTTATTTTTACTTTTATATATTTTATATAAATAAATTTTATTCACGTAATACGTGGGATATAAACTAGTCATATATTATTCATCACGACGATGGTTTTTTACAACATGTTTTCATGCTTTTGCATTTTCGCCTTTTCATCTTTCTTTTTCATAAAAATCCTCAAGTTAATTTTTTCTTTTCGTTTATTGAAATTTAGACATTATAACCCGGTTTTTCAGTTTTTAAAAACTCAGTTTACTAATTATAATCGGGTTCTAATGTCCAAATTTCACAAAACCAAAAAAAAATTTAATTTGATAACTTTTATGAAAAAATAACATAGAGAGACGAAAACACAAAAAATATGAAAACAATTTGTTTTTTTCATAATAAATCTTGGTGTATATAATATGTTATCAAAAACTTTATAAATGTTTTAACTGTCGTAACTTTTAAAGGAGGGTTCTTGTATGAAATTTGAAAACCATGCACATATAATATATAAATTATAAAATAAAAAATATATATGCAATGTTTAAATAATAATAATTTCCATGGCTAAATTGTGGGTTGTAAGTAACAATATTACATGTTTGTATCCATTTTATGTGACTTTTTAAGAAGTTCATTTTTTAGGTACCAAATAGTAATGGGTTTTAATAGTTAGAATTGAGTTTATGCATAATCAAATTTTGATAAAAAAACAAAATAATTGATGAATTGGTTGGTTTTGGCTCACCATCCTTCGTGGAAGAAGTGAGTCATTGCACAAAGTTCTATGTGCGATTAAAGTTATCACATCTTGTTTCATGTGACAACTAGGTTACGCACACCTTGTGCAATAAATGAGTGAATACTTGGTTGATAAGTTGAATTGTTACGACATTATGCCGGATAAGTGATTGTTATCGCACAATGCTTTATGCAAATAATAATCTCATTCACATGTTGCTTTTGCGACAAAGATCTTTGTCACACAATACTATGTGCGATAAAGTCATGGGCGCTTAAGTGAAAAGAAGGGGTAGCACGTGCCACCAGTCCTCTTTCTGATAATCTTGTTTTTGTAGTGTAAACCTTTTAAAAAATTTAGTTGTGTGACCAAAGATTTTATAAGTGTGCAACTAACCTATTCAGTTATTGAAAAATTTTTTAAGTGTACGACTTAACTATAAAAGTTTATAACCTCGAATGTGACAAAAAAATTAAAAATTGAATACCTAAATAAGTAACTTTTAAAACCCAATTATTTAATAAAACTCAAACTCAATATTTGTTAATCCCCAAAACACCTATAAGAATATAAGATGATTGTACGAGTCCACATAGTCACTTTTTACTTGATCAACTTGTTTAATTAAGTACATTTTTTTACAAGTTTTTTTTATATATGTTGTACTATTTTAAAGTATTTAATTTAATTTTTGTTGGTCCGACCCAACCTATCTAAGTAATTAAATTAGAAAAACCGGTAGGATGACCTAGATTGTGCAACCGACGACCCCAAATTCTGGATCCGTCAGAGGATAAAGTACATGCTTTGTGTGATATCTTGAGTTGTGACATGCGGTAACTTGAGTAATTTATTGCAAAAAGTGACAATGCTTGATATTGTGATCAATGCATTATACAGACACGTTCTACTTTGTAAATACGAAAGTTATGCCATTTGGCTTCGATATTCCGATGTTAGTCACATACATAAATTCTATGAATAGAAGACATCAACCATCAAATCATTTGTCATGCAATGGACGACTATTTATCATCTATAGGTGGCTCCCAATGCGATATTTGTCTCATAACGATGAATTTGTTTTATTCTAATGAAAATGTGATTTTCTTTGGATGTGATTGTATGCAAGATCACACACTAAAATGCTTAACACATCCATGCATAAATTTCAGGCTAGTACTGTTTTAGTACTTGTTTTTTTTTTTTTTTTACTTTGTCTTTGTTCGTTTGAATATGCCTATGTAATGTTTAATTAATCCATTACTCACTAAGTAATTGCTTATCAGATTCTTGATTACTCGTTAGCCATTTTCAGAGTCTAAAAGCTAAGGCTATTGAATGACCATCATCCCAAGTCAATTTGAATATTATAAGCATAGGTTTTTTGAGATATGATTGTACATATTAATGATTACATGTTTTGGATTGAGTTTTAGCACACTTCAACTTGTAATTGTGTCGTAAATTGAAACCCCATAGCTAGACTTGTTATATATTTTTGTAAACAATGAGCAGAAGATTATTAATCTTATTATTAATAACTTTTTAAATATTATTTGAATGATAATAATATTTTAAAAGCATGGTCTTTTTTTATTCTTTTCTTCATAATATAATTTGTTTTTTCATAAAATAGAATTTTTGTTTCTTTATAAATTTATAAAATATATATAGTTTTAAAATAATAAAATCAAATATTAGTGTTTATTAATGGTTGATTTGTTATTTTAAGGGTTTTACAATTAGTTTTTATTTAAGAATGAAATGTTCAACGCTAGTTTTTTTTAATATTAATCATTAAAAAACTCAGAAAATGACACTTTGGGCAACAATAGTTTATTGGTTAATTTAAGGGGTTTTACAAATATGTGCACTGGACCAGTTAATTTATATAGTCGAGTGTTCTTGTCCATGTCTAGGGATGACAAAAAAACCGAACGTCAGAGAAAACCAATTTAATCGGGGCGGGTTTCCCCGAAGCCGATTAAGTTAAATGGGGAATGGACGGGTATGTTATTTATAATATTCATTCCGTATACCTGATTACATAACCCGTTTAAATCTCCGAATACTTCGATTACTTTTTTAATAGCAACATGCTATTTATATTTTGTATATATTATATATAAAAGATGAATATTTATATATATTTTATATATTATACATAAAAATTATTATGTATAATTTAAAGAACTTATTTATTTATATATAATTTATTAAAAAAATGTTTTTTCATTATTGACAGGGATACAAATTTAATTCAATATTAGTATTGTAATTTTAAACACAACGTTTTAAGCTTATATTATGAACCATATATGTGGTTAAATTTCATATCATTGATTTGTAAATGGATTTTCCCGATTCCCTGCAAGTTTTCTTTCGAATCCGATGGGGATCTCCGTTTAATACCCGCGGTTTTTTTAAACGAGGACGAAATTTCCATTTCCCGGTCTGAACCCGCCCCGTTGCTAGTTTGCCATACATCCATGTCATTCGTTGTCAAGGAGGGTTTATGATTCTATCCGCTTCCTCCAGCTAAGAAAGGGCTATTTTGGTAATTTACTTACTTAACATTTTATTAAAATGCTTCGTTTTACTTTATCCAAAGCCGTAATAATCGAATCCAGATTAAAGATGGGAAAACAACACGTACGTTACGCATAATATGTTGTATCTTACCATATATATGTCTTCCTTTTTACTTTTTCCACTTTGAGCGGGTTAAGCTAATTGACCCACACAATTCCTACTTTCCTACTTTTTTCTTTCGACGCGCTGTAGCTGTCTGTCGTCGGCTACTCGCTGGACGGCTGGAGTTGGAGTTCTTTACGATCAGATCACCGGTTACAATATCTACTGCATTTCCGGTCACATCTTTATTCTTATTCGATGTAAGTGGCCGTTGAAGAATTTCTTCAATTCGGTTGCATTGAATTGTCTTGTGAATACAGTATGCTATATGTACTATTTGCACATATCTTGTGTGTCTGCAGATATAATTAAGAGCCTGTCGCGTTGTGTTTTCATCTTGTGTAGTCTAGAAATTGCAAATTATGGTAAGATGAGATCGATTCGTTATTAGTTAGGTCTTTGTTGGCTGCTGATACAATTTTGTTTATAAATTCTGCGTTTGATTCTATTTTAGCGGATACAATGAGCTCGACATCGAATTTCTTAATTTCACATATTTTCAATGTGTTGATAACGGAAGTACTTTGTGATATACGTGAAAGTAGCTGTCTGTTAGGTGTCAATTTTGATGCGTCACGTCAAAAAAAAGAAAAAAAGAAAAAAAAAACCCTCATGGTTCTTGTGCATGTTAATCGTTGGATTAGATTGACCTATTAATGGAACTTTACTTTTTAAAAAAATATCTTATAAAGCAGTACTTGTAATTGTTGGATGGTCTGTAGTTTCTCCATTGTTTTCAACCAGTGGTCAGAGAATTTGTGGATGTTCTATTTCCTTTGAGCCTTGATCAGAGATGACGAAGAGGGTGACAAAGAAGGTTGGGAAATATGAGATTGGCCGTACACTTGGTGAAGGCACATTTGCAAAGGTCAAATTTGCTAAAAATACAGAGACCGGTGAGGCTGTTGCTATCAAAGTTTTGGCTAAAAGCACAATACTGAAGCATAAAATGGTGGATCAGGTTTGGCTTTTACTTACAAATGTTCTCTCCAACATTAAACCTTACATAACGTATCCCATAGATTCCTGCCTATGCTGTATACATTGGATATTAATCTTTGCTTGTTTCTCATTGATTGTATCACCCTTTCCAGTTTCATTTACTCATACCTGTATTTATTGCATATGACATGTAAGTCAAAGAAATGTACAAATGAACCATGAAATTCAGACATGCAAGTCAAAGAAATTTATGCAAAAAGCCGTTTGGATCGTTGGAATTTGACATGACAAGATTAGAAAATGATAGGATTTAATATGATAAGATTTGAAAATGATAGAACTAAAAAATGAAAGGATCATAGAAAGCTTAGTTTAAGGGATTATATAATAATTGGGATTGAGGGAGGATGATGAAAAGAGGAGGTTGGGGGAATACCAAATGCTAAATGAAATTAGATCATTCCTCTCTTTTCAACCAAACTGATATGTAAGGATTTTGAAATCCAAATCCTAAATGAGGTGTTCAAATCCTTCAAACCAAACGCACCCTCAGGTTCCATGAATAGAACATAAGATTTCGAGGCCCAAGAAAGATGCATAAAAATGCCTATAGTTAGCATTTCAAGGCTGATATGAAGCCACCGAAAATAAATTAGCAAAAATGACAATTAAGCAGACAGTAAATTATCTATACCATCTTTTGTCCTTGGAGTATTTAGTATTCTTTTAATGGATATATCTGATTATTCACTTGAACCATCTTCTAATACACGTGGATGTTAACTTAGTAATTGATTTGAGCTTGTTTGAACTCAATAACTTGATTTAATCCACTGCAGTTCAGAGTTTTGACCAAAATGTTACTTCCTGATTCCTGTGCTTTAATTCTGATTGTCAAATCAAAGAGCAAAATGTATATCTGACAAGTACATCTGAAGAGGCCATCACAGAATCATGCCAGGCACTCTTGCCTTTCCGAGGGACAGCTTCGTCAAGACGTTTAGCAATTATTATATTTTTTGCTTTGGGTTAAGCCAAATTGAAATTAGGCTGCAGCTATAGAACCCTGTGGCAAGCAGTATTAAGGCTTCTGTCCATAACATGCATCTGTTAGCCGACATACGCCATTAATGAAATTGACCCATCTATAATTCAGATTTTGGAATATGCATCATTATCATGGCCAACACTATGGAGTGGTCTAGTGGTCAAGAGAGAGCCACCCACCAAGCGTGAGGCGCGAGGTCTTCGTTTGACTTTTGACTCTTCCTGAAGGGGATGGGATTCACATCCTTAACTGGCATCCATTTGGAACAAGTTAAGAAAAAATAACTAAAAAAATATCCAGTTAGCAGAATTGGATCATATCTTGACATCTTGTGGACTCTTATCTGTAATAGATTGAAGTGTTGACCATGCACACCATTTTTTCTGTTTGGTTGGATAAATATATGCTTCAGATTTTCTTTGCCTAGTTACGTCAAGTTATTATTCACTTATTTAAGTTGGTTTGCAGATTAAACGAGAGATCTCCATCATGAAGATAGTGAGACATCCTAATATCGTGAGATTGCATGAGGTATAATTGAACTACTTTTCCAAAATTTTCATTTCTGTGCTCACTACAGTGATTTTTCACCAGGTACATTTTTTGACCTGATTTCTAAAATTATTAGGTTTTGTCAGGCCAAACAAAGATATATATTATACTGGAATTCGTCACAGGAGGAGAGCTTTTTGACCGAATTGTAAGGTCTACTTTGGCTGAACAGTGATACCTGTCAATGTTCAGTTACATTGCTTTTGACATTCTTTTGAAGTATCATCATCTATATTATTTAAAACGGGTGGTAACTTCTAAATAAGGGAGAATATAACTACCTAAAATACAAAATATACATCTATAACTATCTATGCATACAAATCGGTTAACAGATAGATGCAATTACAATAAAACTCAACTTCTCGTGTATCGTACTTTTTATCAATATGATGAATCCTAGAGTGCTCAAAATAACATCTTTTTATCTTATTCTTACTAATTTCCATCCCATTTAAGTATAATATCTCCTTCCCCTTTATGTTTATTGAAATGTGTAAATTAGCTTGTGCAATAATAGCACAATATGGGCAGGAAAACAAGACGATGCTGCAAAATTGAACAACCGTCTTGTCTTTTTCCCTGATTTATAGGTTCACAAACGAAAACTCTCAGAGAAGGAAGCCAGAGGATACTTTCAACAGCTTATTGATGCAGTTGCCCATTGCCATTCCAAGGGTGTGTACCATAGGGATTTAAAGGTGAGAATGGAAGGTTTAAGATACAATAGGATCATCTAAGGTGGGAGGATCATATTAAAATTTTTTTTTGTCTGCTAACATTGTTTTTGCGGTATATAGCCTGAAAATCTCCTTCTTGATTCCAAAGAAAGGCTGAAGGTTTCTGATTTTGGACTCAGTGCACTGCCACAACAAGTATGCATTATCATTTTCCAAATCTATTCATGGTGTTCATATTATTGCTTTGCTTTATGCTTATGTATTGTATTTAAACTATTTTGCAGGGTGTTGAACTTCTATATACCACTTGTGGAACCCCAAATTACATTGCACCAGAGGTATACCAAGTTCTGCTATGAATAGTTGAACACTCGATGGATATCATTGATCCGGTCAGATATCCATAGTTGCTTCATCTTTGTTGCTATATTATATTTTATTGCAGAGTGTTAGTCCCTTCTCTAGATTCTACTAACAGGAGTATCATGGTCCATTTTGTATGACTTTTACTTCTAAGTTTTGCAAGTTCATATAATTGTTTCCTACTTCCATCATATGGTTGGCACACTTGGCAGAAAGTTAATGTATAGTCACTACTCTGTAACACTTCATGGCAATTGATCTTCAACATGCATGGTGCACCTTGATCTAGGCCAGATGTTGGTCATATCTCTGAAGGAACGGAAGATTTCTTTTGCATTTTAAAATTATTTTCTTACCAAAATTCTGTAGAGGTTTTTGTGCCAACTTCTATGCTTTGACTATGGTTCTTACCACCTTTTGCCTTAAGGTTTTAAGCAAGCATGGATATGACGGTGCTGCTGCTGATATCTGGTCATGTGGAGTAATCCTCTATGTCCTTTTAGCCGGATATCTTCCTTTTGAGGAGCCAGATCTGCCAACTTTGTATAAAAAGGTCAATTGCAGAGACTTCTGTTAATATGCATGCGATATGGTTAATTATTAAACACACAGATGATAGAATAGGCACAACTATTGCACACAAAACAGCATTTTATATTGATATATTAGTTATATATCTGCACGCAATCTACTCCAAACAGCCTGACATTGGATATAATCTTGTGAAACGTGATATGATGATGGGTGGATAAAACTGTTGAGGTCCATTGTTAACAAGTGGTACACACTTATTGAAGAAAGAGATTAACTGAAAGATATGAGAGAAACGTGGACAAGAAATCAATTATTCCTGACTTTTAGACTTTTATTCCTAATCCTAAGCACTCCCTGATCTCTAGAAATGTATTTAGCATTTTTCTGATTTCTAGTATTTTCAGTTATATGAGCTATAAAAGATAATACAGCAAGGGAAAAGCAGGAGTAATTTGTTTCTTTTTGATGTACTGGGCTGGTCCTCTCCCGTCTCCATATGGACTTGTAGATTTTATTGGAGTCCCCTTGTTCAAATTCTGCATTGTCTTCAATCTAATTTGTATCAATTCTTATCTTCCTTCAGTATCTTGTTTCCCAATTCCTAACATCCATTGGGTCTTCATATATGTGCCTCTAGCCCTTTCTATTAAATGGTGATTTATTTTTAGTTATCTGCTACAAGTATTCATCTTTAGTTTGTTCTGACTAATGCACAGGTCAATGCTGCTGAGTTCTCATATCCGTTCTGGTTCTCTTCTGGTGCAAAGTCATTAATAGGCAATATACTGGATCCCAACCCTGAAACTGTGAGTATCATATTATATTGTCAGGTTGCAAGTACTTAGTTTCCAAGATCTGATGGTGGGTTTTATTAATGGGAATTAAATCAATAGTATAAATTGGAAGCCCTGTTTCTAGGGGGTACCTAATTTCTTATTGATATTAGAGGATCCTTTGTGTTGATTCTTTAAATGGTTTTACCAATCTTAATCTGCAATTCAGTATACATGCCCTATGCATCTTTATATCTTCCACTCATTTCTCCATGAAATTTGACTACTTGAACAATTGATTCATCTTTATAATATCATTTGAGTTTTTAATTGCCTACCCAACCGTATGAAAGAATATAATTGATTTGATCATATCCGTGTAGATCAGTAGATGCAGTATTTCAGATGAAATGCCACATCTAGCCAGTCTTTGCTTTTAACTCCCAAGTCGAAAAAAGGAAATTTGGTTTAAACAGAAATGACAGCTATTAGCTCTCAACTTTTTCATAGCATACCACCACGATTTTTTTTGGGTAAATGGGTTACCAGGTAAATATTATAAATGCCTTTGAAAATTACAACAAATCAACCAAGCACGGAAGAAACCGGCTATACAGCTAACGACACACACATCATACCCATTGGTTACGGATCAACCAAGGGAAAAAAGACTAGATAAACCAAAAGAAACCAATTCATCCCAGGATCCCACAAAAAATTCTGGGAATCTAACAAAATCGAGGCCCACATAAACATTCTAGAGCTCATATTTATTACTGAATAAATTAAATTAAAATACCATAAACTGAGAGAATGACTGAAGACGAGAGAAGGTTCCTAGTCCGATGGATTGGACACGTGGACGCCTGACTAGAGATATTCCAAGTGCTGCTGAACTCGTCTCTGCCACAGAAATCAATCTTCTGAAAATCCCTTCTCTCCTACCTTATTGGCCATACGCATCTCTATCAGACATGGAGAGTAAGGAAAATCAAGCTGTAAAATGATGGAATCCGGATTAGAGTGATCTATTCATGTCACATAGATCCCCGGAACGCTCCGGTACGGGAACGAGGATCGGGAATGTCATTTTTTAGGTCTCCGAAATTCGGTACCGGAGGGGGGGGGGGTAACGCTCATTCCAGATCGCTTCGCTACGATGTACCCTTAGTATGATTTACAAAAGATTCAGTTTTCTATCTTATGTGTCTAATTATTGGTTCAAAGTTCAAACATACAAAATATAATATAAAATTATAAATATTTAAAGGAGAATGAGAAGAAGAAGAAGAAACAATTGAGTCCACATATACATGAGAGAGAGAGAGAGAGAGAGAGAGGGAGAGAGAGAGAGAGAGAGAGACTGACAACATAAATTGATTGTCTCCATACCGGAGGCTATTTGAATGCTAGGAATAAATGCATAAATCGGTTCTCTCAATTGAAGCGTTTCTCTTGAAATCGTAACGCAATACGGATTCCCGCCTAG
The DNA here is from genome assembly GCA_020465985.1 of Centrapalus pauciflorus. Lineage (NCBI taxonomy): Eukaryota > Viridiplantae > Streptophyta > Magnoliopsida > Asterales > Asteraceae > Centrapalus > Centrapalus pauciflorus. The sequence continues at coordinate 284,415 of JAANYP010002291.1, forward strand.
TTGTGACCTCTGGTACATGAATTGTGACCTGGGTTAATTCCAATCACAATATATTCCAATTGGGTTCATTCGAGTTGCGAATTGGGTTCGTTCCAACTGCAAATTGAATGTTGATCCAGGCCTTGCAACGGAACAAGGAAAGAAGTACCAAAAACCGATCTTACTAGCAATCAAACGTACCGCATTTTACAGAATGATTGGAATGCAAATCGTGGCCTCCTTAGCGATTTATGTGATTTCCCCGTCTTACCAGCCACTCCAGATGATCACAACCGTCCAGCCCCTCGTTTATACGTACATCTACTGGCCTAGAGTACCAATAGGAATATGTTTCCCAACAAGAAACCCCCTCACCATAGACTCGTGTATAACTCACATAGCTCAGACCCATGCACATCAAAGCCATCAATTCCAAGTTAGATCTAGCGAGGATATCGTCCAAAGACAATGACCCTACAAGGTACCAAACTAGTCTACAACCCTTCCTCACATAGCACTCTGAGAACTCACAAATTCTCATCCACTTGTGTGTATACACATCTCTAACAGTCTGATGGACTGGTAAAAATATGTTCCTAAAAGGATATTATCCGTACAATCAGGTAAAAATACAACCAGAATCTGTTATTTCCGTCTGTCCCAAGAAAGGAGTCCATAATATAAAAGTCCTAGCCAACCATCTAAGAATAAGAAAAGTATTGTATTATGAGATTATACTTCACTTTTTAAAGATCAGTTAAAGCACCATTTTGTTAGTTTGTCTTATGTCAGATGCAACTATAAAATTCCAAAAAATCTCTAAATTCTTGATTTGAGTGGAATGTTTCTTGGGATGGATGAGTAGCCTTTCCATTTTCTTGAGATTTAATATATTCAGAGAATGTTAGACTATAATTCTGGTTGCTGAAATGTTTTTTTGGGCCACTGTCATATGTCATAATCTCCTTAAAGTCGGCAAATGTAATACTAAATTGGCCACTTCATTGGCTAATTCCAACTTTTCTTTTAGCTTTTGGTTTAGGATAAAGATTTACTTGACCAGTGAGCATTACACCGAAACACTTTAAATTTCTTTAATCAATGAGAGCATTCTATCCTAATTTCTGTTACATTCAGACATTTAGTGTTGCCTTGCATGAATATATCTTCTTTTCATTGCAAAACATTTTGCTTAATTCTCTTGGTTTAGCTATAATGATACAGATCACCATCTCAGTCTATTTCCCTCTCTTTCTATCAGTTTAATACAATAATCAACAGAACTCTAACAATAAAATATTTAACTGTTTTTTGACCTCACTGTATTTTCAGTGTTCTTTTACTGAATCGGTGATCCTGTTCTTGGCTCTTGCCTACCATCACTTGTTTGAGATTTTTGTTGCAGACAGTGCTATGCTGATTAAAGCCTGTTTTATGTTTTAACATAACATCATTAATGCAGCGTATTCGAATTGATGGGATAAGGGAGCATCCATGGTTCCGTATGAACTATGTATCAGTCAGCCAGGGAGAAGATGGTGATGTGAGTTTGGACGATGTCCATGCAGTTTTTGATGACATTGAGGTTGGACCATGTTTGCCTTTTCCTTTCCGCATCTTATAGGAATGCAAACAAACAGACCACAGTTACTGCAAGCTCATTGGTGTGACCTTTAGTATTATGATCTAAAATTACTTGACAGTTAAGCAAATATTTGGTGGTGGTCATAAACTTGTAGGATCAGTATGTGACGGAACAATCCGAGGAGAAAATTGCTCCTTTAACAATGAATGCGTTTGAGATGATCACCCTCTCTCAAGGACTGAACCTATCTGCCTTATTTGATAGACGTCAGGTAACTCCAAGTTTTCCATTTACTGTTACATACTGGATGCCAATAGATTTTGATTTACATGTAATAATATAAATCCTTCCTCATGATAATTGCAACTATCTCTTTATGAGATGTCAATATTAATGATAATGTTTCTTTTTAGAAATGTGATAAGCTAAAGTACATATATCAATATCAATATTACAAATATATGATTGATTTTGGTCTAGAGGATTTCCTTAATTTAAAACACATAGTTGAGAAATATGGCTCACACGTAGGGCAATAGCACGGCATCGTAGATAAGGTCAAAAGGATGAAAACAGAAAACAAAAAAGCACACAAGATAAACTTGATTTTGTCTTGAGAATAACCTGTCCACGGCCGGACGTGTGAGTCTCTGTTAATTTTTATTAGTGTTTGCATTCACATAGGGTAATAGAGATTCTATTTATAGTCGTGATCTGTGCCAAAAATACCTTAACGGGTTTGGCTTGAAAACTAATTACCGGGGCTTCACCCCCTGGCCCTGCTCGCTCTGTGAGAACCGGGGCTTTACCGAGATGCTGTCAGACTTTCACACTAGGGCGACAAATAGGTTATTTGGTGACATGTCAGACTCCACTCACACACCCTATGCATACACGATGAGGTATATCTCAGACTTTGTCTAATAATTAGAACATTCGTATTAATAGGCTATGCTTGTAAGGTCAATTGCTTCAGTTAACGTAGGATGAAGGGAGTATGGTATAAAGCAATAAATAAAATTCATTTTTAGTGAATTATGTTCTTGGATTGTGTCAAAGGTTGAGATCTACAGAGTCATCGATTATTACCAAAAATACCTCTTCAACTCTTCATTATGCAAAAATGCTTGTTCCTGCGATATGGAAAACACCATGTTGTGTACTGTGCCACAGCCCACAAGTGCTTTACATGGAGCAAAAGAGCTCCTCTCCCTCTGCCATGGGAGCACCTTGATACCATTCAAAGGACTTGGTCTTAGGACGGCATGTGATGATGCCATTTTCCAAGTCCCAATTTTGGATTACTAGCTTGGAGTACAAGTCTTATCGTTGTTTCTTCCTGGAAACAGCCAGATATATTTACTAAACTGAAGAAAATCTAACAAACCGAGAATGATAACACTTGCCGCTATACTATCTCCTAAAAATTTTCTTCTCTTGCCAACTGCTTTTGCTTCCAATTGTCTGTCACGAGGCTGTATATGCAGTAAGCTGATCTCAGATGTGTAACATGGTAATATTGTTGCCTCACATATAACTAATTTCAATGTGCAAGTGATGTATAAGTGTTCCCCGCAACTCCGCAAGCCTGCTAAAGATATGATTTCAGTGATAAACAGGCGTGTTAGCCTATACTAGATTAAACATCATGATTCCTTGCTCACAAGCTTTGTATAATATCTACTTTTAACTGGCAAGTATAAAAGTGAATTGTTTGGTCTTTTCCTGTTACAGGATCATGTAAAGCGACAAACTCGTTTTGTTTCCCGCAAACCTGCTAAAGACATAATTTCAGCAATTACAGCAGTTGCAGAGTTATTGGGTTTCAAGGTCCAAAGACGTGGCTACAAGGTACGGTACATCTGAAATCTTACATGTACAAGATTATTCATTTATATTCATCACTGCTCGTCTGCCCGTTATCTTAATGTGGATAATTTCATGAACGAATTAGGAAGCCCTGAGTTTGTGCCATGGTGGTTAATTGAAAATAACCATTAGCGGAACCCATGCCCTTTAAGTCTGTAGCATACTCAACCCCATCGGTAGATAACATTATTAAAACATGCTTTGTTTCTTCAGATTTTTTAAAAGCACTTGAGATTCAGTAAGGGACATTTTACGCATAGGTCTCTGAAATTACATTGAATACTTGAGGTACTATATCAATCCTCAAAGTAAGGATCTTTCTTATCTGTGGATCATAATGAACTTATTGAAACCTTTAATGAGTCTTCAGACTGTAGGACAGTACAATGGCAGCCTGTGAAATTGTCCAGATACATGTAGTACAACAAGCTCTAATTTTCTCTAGAGGGGCTTGCAGTGGCAGATAATTATTGTATTGTCGTAGCAAATAGAAGTTATGGGACTGACCGAGCATCGTCAACTCGTCAAAAATAAAACTAAATACCTTACGTAGCTACAGTAAATGGGATTGTCCCCACAAGGAACTGGAGTTATTATTGTGTTTACATCATTGGACAAGAAAGAGAGAATAAGAGGAATTAAATAAGAACCCTAAATTACTAAAATGGAAACATTAGTACTTAAAACCTAAAAAGATTCGAACTTAAATATTGAAATCTTAAAAAGATGAAAGCTTTCAACTTTAAATAAATTAAGATGAAAAAGAGTAAAACTTTACTAAATAACTTCGATTGAAATTTAAACGGAAACTTTGAATTGAATCATTGAATCAGGGATTCTTTTGGGTTTTTGACAACTAGGCTTGTAACATGGAACATTAGGGTTTTTCGAGATTAAACGAGGTTACATAGAGAACTATAATCAAAACACAATGATCCATTAATTACTTTCAGCACACAATACGTTCTTCTCACGACTTGTCTCAACTCCTATTCTGCTGAGCTCCTTATGTGTGTAAATTGGATATAATGTGTTTTACGAGAACCTATAACCAAAGGAGATGAAGAACAACGTAAAAAAGCATAAAAATCCACACCCGTATGAACAAGTGTATACACAATCAGATCACCCTAGATCACCGAAATGAAGCCAGCACAAATTGGAAAAGGGTGAAGCGTGAATCTGCTTTTTGAAAGATGTAGAAGATGTTTGGGTATGTATATTTAAAAATGTGTGTGTGTATAAATATATACACACAGCCTAAAAGGGTTTTAATTCTTGTTTTTCATTGTGTGTGTATTGATCATGCTCTTATTTGTTGAACTTCTGAATAAATCGTTTCAATGCATAAATCTCAGCCTATTAATAGTAACCAAATATTCTGATTATTATCTCAATTGATTTGATTTGGATTGACAAGATTGAAAACGAGGAATGGATGACAACTACAATGATTTATACAGTACTGGTAGTGTGTGTGTGTTCATTGTAAGCGATCCGTTTTTTCTTCTCTTCTGTTCAATGTGTTATCTTGGGACATTACAGAGGAGTTGTCTGTAAATCCGTAATGTGATCCTAGGAATATCACCATAGAATTCTAGCACACAGAGTGAGGCGTTGCTCGGATGCAAGTTCTCGTGTTGCACTTGTCTCCTACTCTCCTTCTCTGAGCTTGCAGCTTTTTTTGCGTTCTAAATAAAATTTCTGCTTTCCAAAAGTAGAACACACATAGTGAGGCCAATAATGTCTCAAGGTAGTGATGACACCATCGAAGTACCTATAATTACCCAACATGTAGCACTACAATTTCATGGGGTTTGCCTTTTATGGAGGCGAAATATACTATATACTAGTACCCCTCAAAATAGCTAATTATGCTATGTTCCACAGACCAGACTTGAGGGAGCATCCGTGAATCGGGCTGGACAATTCGCTATTGTTTTGGAGGTAACTTCTAAAGTCAGCATCTCTTGGTATTTCTTTTGCTTTGCATATCCTAATGCTATTCATTAAATTTACAAAATCTTGACAGCACCTTCTAGGTTTAAGCAAATTTCTAATTCCTGAACTGTGGTTTGAGGTTTTGGCTGCCTGTGATTGTGATTGTCTGTGTGTGGTTATGGATCCTAACACATTAAAAATTTTAATTTAGGTTTTTGAAGTTGCACCATCCCTTTACATGGTAGATGTTCGAAAGGCTGCAGGAGATACTCTCGAATACCATAAGGCAAGAAACTTCATCACATATTCTTAATTTGAGCAGTGTGTACAGAAGTTTTTGTTTTCAAACTAAAGTAACTTTTAGCTCAAGTTTAGTCCCAAAAAAGGAGAATTTTACTATTAAATACGATATGTTTCAATTTCATAAAGTCAGGCTCCATGAATGATTGTTGGTCACTTCACTTGTTCGTTACAGTTCTACAAGGATTTTTGTACTAAACTGGAACACATCATATGGAAACCGAAAGAGGGCTTGCCGAGTTCTTCTCTGTATAGAACAATGACGTGCTGACCCAATGAAGAAGCAAAGGATAATTATAGGTGTAGCCTTGATTGTACAGCTAGCTAAGATATACGGACGCTTGTAGATATCACTTATCGGGTACTAGGTCTTCCCTACCATGTCATGTTGCCAATAAGGTAAAAACACCAATCGGAAATCGTGTGCGTGCTCATAAATGTGATAAATAGCGAGAAGAGAACCGATCATATTATAATAAATTGATTGGTGAAGTGTGTATCGATTTTGTAGCTTATCGTATAATACTTCAACAGCCTTCGGATCTTACAGTCTAGAAAGCATTTAGCACTATTTTGTAGTACTTATTATATTGGTGGTTGGGTATTATGTACGTGTATATATTATATCTTCAATTCAATTGTTTTGGTAACACTAGAAGTAAACATATAAAATAACGTTACAGTAGAATGTAGATTTCTCTCTGCTTTTTAGGTGTACGTGCTGGGTGATTTGGATGGGCAGACAAAACAGTACCTGTCTTACTAGTAATTTACTCGTGGTGTTATCCGGGTTGTTACTTTTACAAACTTTATAATTTTTTGTAGTATTTTATGATAACATAATATATGTTTATATATATTTAAAAGTTTTATAATTTTTTGTAGTTATTTTTATAGTGAATTTGAGATTAATAATATTTGCTCTCTGACGAAAACAATACATAGTTATAAATTCTTAACTTTATTGATATATTTATTATTATGTAACTATATTACATATTATGATTTATTTCATTTATAGCTATTTTACATTATCGAAATAATAATAATAATAATGACGCAATACAATAAACTTTATCATTGATTTAATTAAAATAAATATTCATTATTTAAAATACTATTCTTAAAATGAATAAATAATTAAGATTTTTAATTATCATAAGTTGTTTTAAAACTTCTTTAAATGACATTAATTTTTATATGATATAACTGGTAGTTAGTTAACATAAATATCAAAGTAGTGTGTTCGGAGTTAAATATTTAGTTCCAAAAAATATTTAAATTTCTAGCACGACCTTACAAAAATAAGTACTATTTTGTAGTATTTACCTTTAGTGATATAACTTAAGAATAAAATAATTAAACATTCAGTTAATTGAAATGTTGTATAATTGAATAAAAAATTAATTTTTGTAACATTATAATTATATATTAACTTAATGTAAATTAACATATTATATTAAATAATATTAAGATCACAAGTTATTTAAACAAACGTTGAAATTATTTAACCGAAAATCAAAAATCGTGAAAAAGATAAGCATCAACAAATACATATTTAATCTTACTTTTAAAATTATATTTTTGTCTACAATGAGAGTCGAACCTCTGACCATAGGATCGCTCTTAACACCTTAACATTTTAAACGGTTGATATTAAGAGTTGATTTATTTTTGACGGTCAAGATGATTAAATGTCATTTTTTTTCTCTTTACTCCGTCGACAATATATTTATATATTTTCGGAGGAACAATTATATATTTCTACTGTGTTTTAGATTTCTCCAATCCGGCTATTGACAAAAAAGTAAAGTAATTTATTTCAATTGACTTTCTAATTAAAGAGTTTTTACGTTTTTTTTATTTTCGTCCATCTATGTTATTTTATTTTTCATAAATGTCCTCAGGTTTATTTTTTCATTTTGGTTTAGTGAAATTTGGACATTAAAATCCGATTATAATTAGTAAACCGGGTTTTAAAAACTGAGAATACGTCTTTATTATAATATATAAAGAAAAGTAATCTTATAATATACTATAATTAAAAAGAATAAAATAATAGTTAAAATAAAAAGGCAAAAAGCGTGGATAATATCGAAGTTCAGATATGTGTATATTGATAACTGATAATGTTTTTTGGGTTAATAAAAGTTCAGATGCCTCATGCAATCAATCGTTTCTATTGGTTGTAGGCGGTGAACATGCAAAAGGAAGTTCCATGTGGCTGAACACATGAACTACACGTGTAGCCACCCTTTTCTCTCTCGGTCAAACAGTAAACTCGGTTTAAGAAATTTTGACACCACCAATTTAGAATACATTCTGAATAATTCAACTCAACCTCCTTATACTTTTGTGTTTTTTCCAAAATACCTCCTTACTAATTTCTTTTCCCAATATAATAACCCATATATTTTTGAATTTATCTGAATCAAATTTAGATTTATAATTAACTTCATTACCGAAAAGGGATTTCGTGTATAAAACAACTATTATTTGTGTATATTGGGATAAGATTTTATGTAATATCATATCTAGTATCATATGATAATTGTGATTTTAACAATAAAGTTACATGGAAAAAAGCCATTACCGAGAAGGCTAAGAATCTCTTTATATGTTTGATATCGTGTCTGGTTAAACAAACAAATATAGAGCAAGATGCATGTTTGTATTGGCTAGTATAAAATACTACTATTAAAAGATAAAAAAATCTCATACTTGCTGCTGACTAGTTAATTCGATGAGATAGAGCACATGTCTAATATAGAAGATTTCAAATGATAAGCGTGTTAGGGATGATACAATCAAACCAAAATCAAACATTTATCTATTCAATAAATCACAAGTACATGATGATGATCACTTATCAACTAACCCAATATTATTAGCACTCTAAATCATTACATTTCAATCGTAGTTTCTCAATAACTTGTAAAAAAACACAAATCACATTTAAGTATTTACTTGATTACTTATGCGTTATATAATGCATTTTGTATGGTTTATCAATGCATTCAAGGTATGTGCATGAATTAGAAAGATTGAAATGTCCTTGCCTAAACATAGCCACGTATAACCATGAAAATAAAAAAGATAATTCTGAAAGGTGTAAACTGAAAATAAGTGAAACTACAGGGACCATTAGTAAAAATTGGCGACCATCGTCGTATGTAGAAAGAGAGACAGAATCCCAGTGGCCACTGTTTGTTATGATGCTCTGCTTCATCTGTAAATAGAGCGAAGGAAGCTTTTTGTCCCAATGAATGCATACATCCATTTCTAATCTTTCAATCTGTAAATAATCTTCTAAGGAGAAAACAGATCGGTTCTTGATCTCTCGCAAAACTAGGTTCGTTCGTTTGCCTTCATCCTCGTTTGATTTATTTTGTTCCAGAATAAAGCGCTTGGAATTTGATGTTGATTTCTGATTTTATGATGCGAGTTCAATTGCTTTATTTTGTTTTCCTTTTCAGAGTTCATTCGTTTTTGTTTTTCTTACTTGTGATGCATGATTCTGAATATGTAATTTGTTAGAAACTGAGTTATTATGGTGATGAATCCATGTATATTTGTAGGTTGTGATTTCTGAATGTACCGTTTTATGATATGATTTGATCTCGGTGTTATTTGAATATATTTACGTGTTATCTGTATATGTCCATATCCAATCTCTTGGTCTGTATATATACATACCGAGCAAAGTGCGACAAAAACCATATTCATCTTCCTTGAATCATGATGCTAGGGTTTGTTATTTTCTCTACATAATTGTTTAATTAATATTGTTTCCGAACCAAGGGCGATACCTGATTCTATACTATCAGTTGATGGATTCGTATCTATGTGCGTGGTGTGTATTTTATGTATGTACGGTATGTTTATAACTTTATATACGCTTCATTTCTGAATATAGCTTTCTTGGCATGCAATGTTTTAGGGTGTTTTGGTGAAGAATAAGTTTTTGAACAGTGAATAAATACCACGATCTCTATTATCTAAGCTCTCAATCTTTAAGCAATGGAGAAAAGAGAGCCTTATGCCCTTATTCATTGATCATCTCTCACAAAAGCAGCCTGTTCATTTTTCTTCATCCTTTTATTTACCTTTTTTTTTTCTTTTCTCAAACGAGGAGGTTGGAGTTGATTTATGAATTCAACTGCATTCTAATGTTTTTTCTCCTGCTAATTTCGATCCTTATGTTTTACTGATCTATGATGGATATACGTCTAGATTTCAATTTCTGATTACAGCATTTTGTGGCATGCAACGTACTTGTTATTTGGATTAGTTTTTCTGCTAATACTGCATTTGATATAAAATACAAACCAGTAAACTTTTCATGGTAATGGGTTCTTTATGAATATAGTAGTTGTGGCATGGAGGTTTACATGTTATTTGGATTGGTTATGGTGCTTAAATACAACATTTGATGTGAGATACCATCTAAGCTTTGCCCATTCTGTTATACCATCGCATATATCATTTTATTTTCTTGATTTGTTTAATAAGCGTGTTACATGGATTTCAAGGATTTGTCTATGCAGCTTAAAGAATTTTTTGATATCAGATGGTGGCATAGATATTCATGTACTTATGCATATATATTTTATTTCCTTGATATGCTTATATGTTGTTGAAATTAAAAATTTCCATCTTTTTGTGTTGGTTGGGGCAGTGCGTTTTTAAAATTTGTTGGTGAAGGATTGAAAGTTGTTTTAGCAGTCTGGTTTGAGATTGGCTAAGAAAGAGAGACCATAAAGTCTGGATTAAAATGGCATGGTTTAGAGCTGGCTCTAGTGTGGCAAAGCTTGTGATTAGGAGAACCCTGGCACGGGGTGCATTGTATGCTGCAAGAACACGTGTCCTTCCACCGGGAAGTCGCTGTTTTCATACTACAGTTTTTAAATCACAAGCAGAATCTGGACCTGTCCCTCGATCTGTTCCACTTTCTAGGTTGACAGATAGCTTCTTAGATGGAACTAGTAGTGTATACTTGGAAGAGCTTCAGAGAGCATGGGAGGCTGATCCTAATAGCGTTGATGAGTCATGGGACAATTTCTTTAGGAACTTCGTTGGCCAGGCAGCTACATCCCCTGGGATATCTGGCCAAACTATTCAAGAGAGCATGCGATTATTATTGCTTGTGAGATCTTACCAAGTTCATGGTCACATGAAAGCTAAATTAGATCCATTGGGTCTAGAGGAGAGGGAGATTCCTGATGATTTAGATCCGGGTTTTTATGGCTTCAGTGAAGCAGATTTAGACAGAGAATTTTTTCTAGGTGTATGGAGGATGTCTGGGTTCTTGTCTGAAAATCGGCCTGTGCAAACTCTTAGAGCAATTTTAACCAGGCTTGAACAGGCTTATTGTGGAAGCATTGGTTACGAGTACATGCACATTGCAAATCGTGAACAATGTAATTGGTTGAGAGACAGAATAGAGACTCCGTCTCCAATGCAATACAATAGTAAGCGACGTGAGGTTATCCTTGACAGGCTTATTTGGAGTACTCAGTTCGAGAATTTCTTGGCTACCAAGTGGACTGCTGCCAAGAGGTTTGGACTTGAAGGTGGTGAGACGTTAATACCTGGCATGAAGGAGATGTTTGATCGGTCAGCAGATCTTGGTGTTGAGAACATCGTGATTGGGATGTCTCACAGAGGAAGATTGAATGTTTTAGGTAATGTTGTCCGGAAGCCATTGCGACAAATTTTTAGCGAATTTAGTGGTGGTACAAAGCCAGTGGATGACGTTGGGCTTTATACTGGAACTGGCGATGTCAAGTATCACTTAGGAACTTCATATGATCGCCCAACAAGAGCTGGAAAGAGAATTCATCTGTCTTTGGTTGCAAACCCGAGTCATTTGGAAGCTGTAGATCCTGTTGTAATCGGAAAAACTAGAGCAAAACAATATTACTCAAATGATGTGGACAGAACAAAGAACATGGGTATCTTGATTCATGGGGATGGAAGCTTTGCAGGACAAGGTGTGGTCTATGAGACGTTGCATCTTAGTGCTCTTCCAAATTACACAACTGGCGGAACCATCCACATTGTGGTCAACAATCAAGTTGCATTTACTACTGATCCAAAATCGGGAAGATCTTCACAGTATTGTACGGATGTTGCTAAAGCTTTGGACGCTCCCATTTTTCATGTCAACGGTGATGATGTAGAAGCAGTTGTTCATGCCTGTGAACTTGCGGCAGAGTGGCGCCAGACTTTCCATTCAGATGTTGTGGTTGACATCACTTGCTATCGCCGATTTGGTCATAATGAAATTGATGAACCATTTTTCACCCAGCCCAAAATGTACAAGGTCGGCTCTCTTGATTGTATTATGTTCTCACTTTTCTCTCTTGTCTTCTAGACTCATATTCCTTTTTATTTTGTTATCTTGGCTTGTTATGTTTTCACCAACTGTTTCAAGTACTGTCTCTTAACATTTTTTTATTGGTTCTGATTGCTACAGGTCATTCGGAATCACCCCTCTGCACTCGAAATTTACCAAAAGACGCTTTTAGAAACTGGTCAAACCACAAAAGAAGACATTGATAGAATACAGAGTAAGGTTTCTGGTATCCTGAATGAAGAATTTGTAGCTAGCAAGGATTATGTACCAAAAAGAAGAGACTGGCTTTCAGCTTACTGGTCTGGATTTAAGTCTCCTGAGCAACTCTCTCGTATTCATAACACTGGGTAAGTTATTGATATGTTGTTTACACCAACATTATCATGGTTTGAATTCTGTTAAGATGCTTATTCTGTTCTTCAGAGTCCAACCTGAGATTTTGAAGAATGTTGGGAAGGCAATAACAACCCTTCCAGAAAATTTCAAGCCTCACAGAGCAGTTAAAAAGATCTTTTCTGATCGTTTAAAGATGATTGAAACAGGAGAGGGTGTTGACTGGGCGGTTGCAGAAGCCCTTGCTTTTGCAACACTGCTGGTGGAGGGAAATCATGTGAGGTTGAGTGGTCAGGATGTTGAGAGGGGTACTTTCAGTCATAGGCACTCTGTTATCCATGATCAGGAAACTGGGGAGCGGTACTGTCCTTTGGACCATGTTATGATTAATCAGAATCAGGAAATGTTTACAGTTAGCAACAGGTTAGTTATTGTGGCATTTAAGATTCTGTATGCTATGTTTTAAATATGTAGTCATCCTTGTTCTTTGCTAATTGAAGAACATAATCATAGACACCATGTTCTGTTAGTTTGAGGTGAACAGAAAGCCCTGCTTCTTTTTAATTGGCACACTAGAGCAATAAAGGTGTCTGCCTTTGGTGCAATGGGGCTGAGATTATGATGGTAATCCTAAATTCTGCTAGGTACAAATATACAATGATATAATAACCCTTTTTTCAACAATCTTCATGGGATTATACTAATGCTTTACAGTATTAGTTAGTATCACCTAATATAGAAACTTAAGAGTCACCATGAACAATCTCCTCCTGCGTTCATTATTGTAGATATCGGCGTTCATTATTGTAGATATCGGCGGTTCATCTGCTCAATGTCTTCTAGATAGAATGGATGACCGTGGCTTGTCCTCTACATGATACAATAAAACATTACTTTTTTCTTGTAGAATCCCACATCCTAACACATGCAAAGAAAACTACGTTGAATCCACCAACCTGTTGAGAAATGGAATGTGTCATAATTGCTGAAAATGAAGATGTGAGAATGGTGGGATAGTTTGGTACTGAATTTTGATTAATCAACCATTTATATCTGTCACCTATTTGTAGTGTACAAACTGCATCCTTTTACTTTCTTTCTACATAATCCTGCAACTCTACTAGAAGTTTTGTACAAATTTTTAAAGACATGCCTCTATAATTTGCTTGGCTTCTTCTGTTTTGTTCAATACATTCACATCTCGATTCTAATTTATCGTCACATTTTCAATACAGCTCTCTTTCAGAGTTTGGTGTCCTAGGATTCGAGTTAGGTTATTCAATGGAAAATCCAAATTCTCTGGTATTATGGGAAGCCCAATTTGGTGACTTTTCCAACGGAGCACAGGTGATGTTTGATCAATTCCTGAGCAGTGGGGAGGCCAAGTGGCTACGTCAGTCTGGCTTAGTTGTCTTGCTGCCTCATGGTTATGATGGTCAGGGCCCTGAACATTCAAGTGCAAGGCTGGAACGTTTCCTTCAGGTAATCACTCTTGACAATAATTATAATCCTTGAGATTTTGTTCTACATCCTGGGTGCAAAATTATAAAAAGATAAGCAAAGGAAACAAAGAGAAAAGCAGGTGGATGTGGATGGAAACCAAATGGTTTGACACTGACTTTGACCTGATCCCACCTCATTAACGGTGGTCCAATTTTTACTGGTTTAACAAGTACCCAAATTGACTCACCTGTTTAACCCAGGACTTTGCTTTGATTGTTACATGCCCACTTCTCTTATTTGCCACCTCTAATTGGTAGAATATTTATTATTTTTCAATCTACCAGACATCTGTTTCTGTTAATTAACTTGTGTACATGTAAAACGAGATTGGCAGATGAGTGATGACAATCCATATGTTATACCTGAGATGGAGCCAACACTACGTACGCAGATCCAAACATGCAATTGGCAGGTTGTCAATGTTACAACCCCAGCAAATTATTTCCATGTCTTGCGTCGACAGGTAACCTCATCTTACTCATCATCAGTGGTCTCATCCCTGAAAATCATAATTCCATCGTCATTTTCCAGCTGCATAGGGAATTCCGTAAGCCACTTATCGTGATGTCTCCAAAGAATTTGCTTCGTCATAAAGATTGCAAGTCAAATCTATCAGAGTTTGATGATTCCCAAGGTCACCCTGGTTACGACAAACAAGGGACCAGGTTCAAGCGTCTTATCAAGGATCAGAACGGACACTCGGATCTTGAAGAAGGCATTAGACGTCTAGTTCTTTGCTCTGGAAAGGTTTGTAAACAGTACGAGATACACATGACTGCTTCAAGTCTCCAGACTAAAACGATTGCATTATATATGTAGGTGTATTATGAACTTGATGAACGAAGGAAGTCAGTGGATTGCAAAGACGTTGCAATTTGTCGGGTGGAGCAGCTTTGCCCTTTCCCATACGACCTGATCCAGCGTGAACTAAAGCGTTACCCAAGTAAGCATACTAGTTTGACTTATTAACATCTGCATGCATGTTTCACTGAATTATCGACTAAAAGTCGTGTAAATCTTCAGATGCAGAGATAGTTTGGTGCCAGGAGGAGCCGATGAACATGGGGGCGTATTCATTCATTGCTCCCCGCCTTGCTACAGCCATGAAAGTTGTTGAAAGAGGCAACATAGACGACATCAAATACGTGGGCCGTGCTCCATCTGCTGCTACCGCAACCGGATTCTATGGTGCTCATGGCAAAGAACAGTCAGAGTTAGTCCAGACAGCTATGCAGCCGGAACCCATTGACCACCCTGCCCTTGCTTAAAGGGTAGGCCATCATCCTCGTCGAATAAGTTTTGTACTACACGTAGAGCAAGAATGGCAACACGCAGGGCTTTCGTGACGATTAGTTTTTATTCACATGGACATGTCCTTGATAAAAAAGCATAAATAAAAGCGGAGCCAGAAGATTTATAAACGAGGGACGAAGTTCATAATTTCATATATAAATAACCACAATTATTCTAATAAAAATCATCATTTAATTATTAATTAATATATCAATACTATTAAACCCCTCAATTATTTATTTAAAAAAATAACCAAACCTGTTGATGGAACACGAATATCAACTCCATCGCGACAAACATACCTAAGACAACAACTGTACAACGTGAGAGCACCATCACACCAAAGAAGTCTTATCTTTTACACCTTGTTCTCCAAGAGTTTGTTGGGTTTCTTTTTTTTTTTTTTTTAAATTCAGCCGGTAACAAACATATATATTTAATAGGTTATGGAGGGAATGACGAGCGACGTCATTGGACGGCTAAAGTTAGTTGCAACTTGCAAGTGGGCAACTGGTTGTCCGATTTGAGGGACATCGACATTTTTTAATGATCAAACAAGAAAGGGGCCCGCCTTGCAAATAAAATTTAGACTAATTTACATAAATCATACATCTTCTTTTCTACGTCTTTTATATTTCATCCATAATTATTAATAATTACATAAAAGCATACATATTTTAAGATTCCTGTACGGTTTTGGTTCTTGGGTCAATAAACAAATCCAATATATATCATTTTATTCTTTTAAATGCTACCTACAATTTTGGTAACCATGGCTTGATTAATTTCATTTTGATCTACTTCATCTTCAGTCTTTAAGTTATGTTGGCTGAATTCAAAAACAGTAATGATATATTAATCTAGAAAACAAGGGCTTAAATATATAGCTAAGTTATTGCGAGATTAAGACAAATGCCAAAGTAAAAAAGAAGAAGAAAAATAAAAATTAATAATAATCACGTCAAATATTTAATAATTGAATTGATGTGTTTAGATTGATGTCTATGTTGCATTGAAGGAAATCAAACGTATGGGAAGAAGTTTTCTTAATTACTTCTTTGTCTAGATGTATAGTTAATATTTAATATGATTTAAAATTCAAACTAGGGATGTTTAATAGTCTAGAACCAACCTGAACAAACTAGATCCGTAACTAAACTGAATGATAACAGTATAAATTCGGACTTAGTTTTTCTGATTTTTACAAGGAAAAAAAATACAAAACCCGACTAAATTGAATTGAGAACCAAAAATTACTAAAAGGTAGCTAGCATCAAAAACCAAGCCACAATGATACCGATACCATCTGGTTTCAATATGGTTATTTGATTTTTTTTTTTTGCCAGTCTTGCGTTCTGCAAAACCTTGGTTTAAAGTTAAAAAATATGACAAGTTTTGTATTGAAGCACTCTGAAAATATGAAACGTCATTCAAGTCTAATAATATGCATTTTTAACTGTTGGTACAATATGATTTTATTAGAATGAGTCTTTTGTTTCTCATATACAATTGTTTTTAGTAAATAATATCATAATATGTCTTATAAAGAAACCAAACTTATAACTAATTTTAATTTATTTATCATTTTTTATGTTTAAATTATATAAAATTATGAATCTATATGACTACATATAAAAACTTGCTTACCTTTGTGTGAATGTAAAAGCATATAAATGGATGTGAATATGTATCCGTATAGTTACAAAACTCAAAAGTATGTAAATTTTTATGTATTGATTTACATAAATAATTTTAACATAATCCTTGAAGAATTTAGGAAAAGATAATTTTTAGTTTGTTATTTCAATTATGTCCCGTGAATTGCAGCGGCAAAAACTAAGTTTGTACGTTGTGTTTGCTATATTTTCAAGCGTCTATCTAACCATTAAAAGAAATAATTTCAAATAAGCACCTTTAAGTCAGTTTGTTGCTTTTTAGGTTTTTGAGAAGTCCAAGTATACATATCTTTTCTATCTATAATCTTTTAACTATACATTATGAGTTTTATTCAAGCGTCATGTTAAATTTTAATGTTATTTGTTCAAATTCATTAAACAAAAAGCACACAAATTTAACAAGACCAAAACACAACAATAACATTAGAAATTATGTAATCTTTTAATTTGATACCATAATACTCAGAAAATAGATTGGTACATTACTATTTTAAAAAAAAATTAAATTTAAACAAATTAAAATGACTCAATCTATATTAAATTTTTATGATATTTGTCCCAATTTCGTTAAACAAAAGTAAAAATATATTAAATACTAAAAACAACAATAACATTAAAATTTTATGTAGTTTTTGAATTTGATATAATTGCATTTAGAAAAATGGATTGATAACTTATTATTTATAAAATTTAATTTAAAGTAACTAAAATAAATATTAACTATAAATTAGCTTTAACAGAAGTAAAATATATAATAAATAAAATATTAAGTTTAATTGTGAAAGATGTAAAAAAGCAAAAAGATATAAAAGGTCGAAAAAAGAAGAAGACGAAGATAAAAATTCAAAAAAAATGCATTTATAATATTTTCAAAAAAAAAACAATAACTATTAAATAGCATGCCATGAGAATTGAACCAGAATTAGAATGGTAGAAACAAATTTCACTTCAAAAAATATCAGTTGAAACAAGATCACTTTGTTTGATATGAGTCGAGCTTTATATCATTTTCATGTGTTGTCATGTTTTATTCTGAGGGGAGGTCAAGCTGCAATTTGATCTCATATTCAAATATGTATGATATGCATGATGAATTAATCAAACAAATCTAAAATATAGAATTAGAAAATAAAATTAGTGCGATTGTGATATACATATATGATATATGTATGTCTTATGAAATTACAACTAAAAATAAAAGTTATAGTGATGATAAATACTTTACAAACTACATGATCTAGGAATAAATTTTAAAGATTTTCAAGCTTCCTTTAGAACTCGGTCTGGTTATATCTTTTGCAAATATTTTAGATCAATTCAACTAAATAATAAATTTCAACAATTTAATTATTTAATTTGATAAAATAATAAATTATAATTATTTAAGTATTTGACAAAGTAACATGTTAATATGCTTTATAATAAGTTTCAGCCGACTTTAGTTAGTTGTCATTACATTGTTAAGTTTATTTGTCACTACAATCACTGAACATAGGGTCAATTTCTGAAAGAACAACTAAGGATCAAGGGAAAGCTATCGCCGACCTAAAAGAAAATTTTATTTGTAAAGCCTGACCATTAATAATTTCCTAATTTCGATAATAATTTTCTATGGTTTAAATTTTTATGTAATTGTAACCTTGTTAAAATCAATAAAGAGACTCACTAGTATTGTCATGAATGTAGATCGTTCTTGAGAGTTATATAATACTGTATGTTCATATTTTATACTTTTTTGTGTGTCGTTGCGATGTATACTTGTAATTTCCTTATATACATAGCTATTTGTTTTCAAGAACGAGTTTGTTTTGGTTAAGCATCCTTCTCTTACAATTCATCGCTCGTTTTTCTTTTTTCAAGTTTCATTTAACATTATTATATATTCTATATATATAATAAATGTGAACACAAATTGCTAAATGACATCACTACATTTTATCTAAAGAGATAAATACATATTATTATTAGATGGTTTGGTTTTGAGGATCTGAATCACGGTCACCGGAAACCAAATAAAGTTTTGGTTATTTTTTATTTTACATTAGTATTATATCTAAATGACTTAACTATAAAAATATTAATTGATCACAAGCATTTAAATATATTTTAATCAGCATTTTAAAAAGACGAAAATTCTAAGAAAAAGTTAGAAATGAAAACAAACATCCAATTACTGAGATACATAAAATTTTATTAATTTTTATTAGTTCGTTGATTCATGCATTACATAGATATTTTTTATAAACTTTATTGACATAAAATGTACATAAAGTATAAATTATTACATAAATATATTAATCATTTAAAAAATATAAGAATAATATTTTATTTCATGATTATTATTTGAAATATGAATACTTTCTACTTTTTCTTATGATTTTTTTTTAATTTTTTTATTAACGAGTTGAAATATTATCATTGATATAAATTGAGATTTTAATGTATATATAACATAATTTATATAGGCAAGATAAGATTTATATTTAATTTATTATTTATACCAATAAAAATCTAAAATATGACAGACAAACACGTAAAACCTTTTTAATAGGATACATACATAAAGTTTAATGCATCAAAGAACAACACATGACGAATATGATTTATCTTTATTGTATATAAAAATTTAGAAACAAAAACAATTTAATCATTTGGGGAAAAAAATTATTTGTCCAAACCGAAACCCAAACCCAAACCAAATAACCTGCAAACAAATGACCCGACTTGAATAATCATAAAACTGAAAGCACATCCAATTAACATCTACATACACTCCATCATTTTAATTTTTACTAAGGGTTAATCTACATGTACATCCTTTCTTTTACTAATTATACACCTCTCTCTTAATGTGAGAGGATAATTATTATTTTAATCGTTGAGTCTCACGTCATTAACAAAAAGATGTGAGAAAATGAACGTATGATTGGTAAAGATTAACGGGATGAGATGTACGTATAACAAATTATTTTTATTAATTATACAACTTTATTTTACCCTTTTTTTGTTAACGACGCATCCTCTCTCACGTTAAACGGGCTTTTTATGATTAGCAAGGATGGGTATACCTGATGGAAATTGATCTATATTATACATAAAAATAATAAGAGTAATAAAAATATATATAAGGTATGATTATTGATGGGTTGTAAAAAGAAAAAAGTAATGAGTATTGGTGACGCCATGTAGCATGTGTCACTCACGTGGTTGCCAATGTCACCCTCACACAAAACATGGCCAGGAGGGACGTGTTCTGGACTGGACTCCCCATCCCATGTGTTTTCTTTTCACTTTCCTTTTTATTTTAATTCAATTCACTTTATTTTCTATTCTGTGTACCAAACGCACCATTAGGAATGTCTGATTCAGTAAAATATAAAAAAGGTAAAAAGAATATAATTTTATTTATAATTGATATATACCCTAATAATTGGTAAATTTTAATTCTTTCATAATTTTAACGAACTAATTGCTACATTATTCGAATTACAACGCTTGTTTGATAGATAGTTCTTATCAAATTTCTTATTACCTCTTATCTATTATTTGGTAGGGATCAAGGAGAAATGCCTATTATAAAATAAAAAGACAAAAAAAAAAAAAAAATCTCTCTCATACCAAAGTAAAAATTATAGCACTCCAACCCCCTTTAGGCCCTCCATATTAGGGGTGAGCGATGGAGCCGGTTTCTCGAACCCGGACCGGTACCGACCGATACCGAATTAATATATTCGGTCCGGTACTCGGGTTTTAAATTTCTTAAAATTCGGTATTCGGTACTCACGGTTTCGGTACCATATTTATCCTGAATATCATGATCCCGAACTGAATATATATGTTCAATTGGATATTTGGTACCGCTTGAGATTTCGGCGAATATGGGTACCGCCTTATGCAAAAAGAAGACGCTATGCATGAAGCAAAGGATTATTCGGTATTCAGAACCCGGTATTCAAAATTCGATATTCGGGTGCCATATTTGGTAATTTATGTTTGGTATTTGGTACCTTTTCCTAATTTGGTCCCAATACGTGATTGACACCAAAAATCCGGTCCTGGAACCGGAAACGAACCGGTACCATATAAAATTAATTGGTTCGGTATTCGGTTTTTTTCACAACTCTTAATTCGGTTTCGGGATGTAACACCCTCAGACTAATTCACAATGCCACCTAATTACCACGTCAGCAAAGATATAATATAATAATCTCTACACTATTCCCATACGTACACGCGGAAAACTCGATAATTTAAAACATTATTTTACACAAGAAACAGTCACGGAAGTCCCTGAATATTACACAACCTATCCGAAGTATATAAACAGTCCGCAAAATGTAACTACCTCTACGCGGGTAGCTAACTCCTCAATCACAGAATGTAAACCTACTTTGGTGCAGCAGGCCTACTAGCAGTCCGGTCACCTGGATTATACACAACAACACACACTGGGTCAGCTAACGCTGGTGAGAATGCAAGGGTTAGTGTACGATTATAAATCTCCATAAAAAGTAAGCTCAATAATAAAACGTTCAGCGTTCTCTACTGAACAAGTATATGAGATCCCACATGATACTCAAATAGGTACTCAACTCGTGTGGACGAATCCACGTACCCAAATCCCTAGACCGCACAAAGCAGTCGTCAGGACTCAAAAGGGAATCGGGAGCGACCCGACCCCTGCCCAGCCGTACGGTTTAGTAACTCGATAGCTCGTGTGTCCCAAATCTCATATAGTAAAACACAGTTCACAATAAACACAGTATACATGCATGATAGTATCTCAATAAAAAGCTCGTAAGAAAGCTCGTAATAATCTCGTAAAAGGAGCTCAATAAAAGTTCATGCAGGTATAAATAAATAATCGTACAGGTATCTCAGAAAAACATGCAAACTCACCTGCTCAGCTAGATAAACTAAGTCTCGGTTCCCTGCCCTTTCCCTACCCTGTCAACACGAGACCCTGAAATCACAATAACACAATCTCTGTGAAGACCACCCCTTCCGGGGCAGTTCTCACCAGTCTAGGTCCCACATATAGCAATACAATATCAACCAAACTAAGATAGAGTAATTTTAATGCGGAAAATTAAATTACAGTACAAATTATTAGGGTTTAAGTTTAATACAGATTACCAATTTTAATTTAAACTTATAAAGGGCACAAGTCTAATCTAAATAATATCATCATATTATCAAAATAAATCTACCCAGATCACCACAATATCATCATCCAATTAGTACCAAAATGGGATCGCTGAGTAGAGGTCTATGAAACTTCTGTCTTGAGCGTGAAAGACCTAAGAACTAGGTCCGGCAGGTGACTTTCCTTTGCTTTTTCCTGTAAAATTATAATGCAACATCTGTAAGCAAAGCTTAGTGAGTTTATAGATTTTCAATATTAACATGCGTGTCAAGCGGAGTCATAATTCTAAGCGTGATAAGTCTTGGCTGCCGCTACAGCCCTCATCATGATTGAGATATAGTATCTAGATCGGATGATGTTCAAACCACACTCACGCTTATATCGTGGGGATCAGCCACATACTGGGCTAGCTACCAGTAGGTCAACATGGCCGAACATCGGAGGTCATTACCAAGTTCGTGAGAACTGGTGAAATAACCGGGTCTAGAACAATAGACCATAAGGGCTAGTCAAGCTGAATAAATCTTATCAAATCTGATCAATGTAGTAAGCATAAGTCTTAGAAGTCATGATAGCAACGAATCATAAAACAAAGTCTGAAGCGCTAATAAATGCATTATGAAATGATAAGCAAAAAGCTATCATGATTCACTGGGCAACACCCATCCATGGTGTGCACAGGTCTCAATCCAGCTGATAAATGAATGTCAAATAATGTAACAGCATCAATATATCTCAAACGGATCTTTGCATGTTCAATTTGAATATCTATAACTCACAGTTTGGGTCTTGGTCAAACAGATATAAAAATCTGCCACCTGAGTTATCTCAGGATTTTGTCAATCTGTAATCTTGTCAATTCTTTTCTTTGTCAAATCAAGTCTCTGACCCGCTTTTAAGTCTTTTAGTCTTTGTTCAGATAATATACTGAACCTGTTCAAAATCATTCATGATAATATCATGTCATTTTCATCATCTTTATTAATGTCATCATCTTTTGGTCATAAATTCTTTATTTCTATCTGATTCTGATAACTGATAATTCCGTTAATTATTTGCAAAAATATCAAAATATTGAATCGGGTTTCGGATCTCCGAATTCGGATCTATCCGAACTAGGGATCCGGATTCGGATCCGACCGAATTGCTTCTTCCGGATTCGGACCAAGGTATCCGAATTTGAACACCTGAGTTGGTTCATCCGAATTAGGATCAACACCGAATTAGGATTAAATCCGAATTGAACTTATCCGAAATCAGGGATCCGAAATAGTATCATTGGTCCGAAATGGCATCATCCGAATTAGAGAGTCCGAAATATATGGGATCCGAATTGGTGCATCATCTGAATTCGGATCCTTCATGTTCATAAATTTCCAGATTTGTTCTTGGTGTTCTTCATTATGTTCATACGGATTTTTCATAATAATTCCCAAAAACACATTTTATTAACATGCAATTTAAGATTATGATTTGTTATCATAATTGGGTTAGTTTTATACATTTTCCCCTATCAAAAACACTATAATTTGACCAAAATTCATCCAAATATTCATATTTTTGCCAAGAACATGTTTTATCCAAAATTCCGATTTCTTCATTATTTTGGATGATCTATTCCACAAATTTTGTTTCTGTTTCATCTTTCAACTTAGTTTTAACATAATTTACAAAATTCTTATTCATGCAACACCAATTTCCTATTAAAATTCTTTAGTTTCGGTTTCCTTATAAAAACCGAAACAAGCTTCTAAAATCATAAAATTAAATCAAGTATTACCTTAATTTCTTGTAGATTGATGATCTTTGATGCTTGTTGTAACTCCCTTGTCTTGAATCTTCAATTTATTGCAAATTGATGAACAATTTTGATAATTTTGTGAGATTAGCCGAGAGGTAGAGAGATATTAGTGAGAGAGAATCAAATTTAAGTTAATGATCTTTTATGATCATTAATTCGGCTTTTATATATATTTTGTTCATATTTGCTATTTAACCCATTAAACTTTTGTATTTTACTTATCTTTTAATTTAATCATCTTTAATAATTAATAACTTAAATATAATTTAAGTACATTATTTCATTCATATTTAAATTACAAGATATTTAATGTAATAATATTACATTATTTGATCAAAATACTGAAATTACGACTGGATCAAAAGCTAGGTTGTTACAATCTCAACATCACAAACTCAGCCCAACAACTCTATACACAATTCTCAACAAATCTCGAGACCCCAAGGACCCAAATACACGACTCACAGAACCCGAAAACCCGACTCAAACCCTAGCTGCATCGCGGCCGAACTCAACCAATCGCGGCCGCACTGACCCTATCGCGGTCGCGGCCGCGCTGACCTCAAACTCGGCCGAGCTCACATCGCGGTCCGAGCTCGGGCTCAAACCGCCTGCGATCATCTCAAGAACATCGCGGCCCGCGATCAAGGGATCGCGGTCGCGCTCACGGACGAACAGCAGCATACTTGCTCTGTTTTTCACAGACCAGGGATTTAATCCCCAAACTCGATTCTGCTCAATTTTAACCACGAACTCAAGCTCGAATTTACTCAGAAACATTATTAGACCCAATTCAACTGCTTTTCACAATTACTAACATCAAATCCCAAGAATTGGAGCTCAAAATTTACCTCAATATGGTTTCAAACTCTTAAGGGAAGAAGAAGAAGATCAAGCACCCAATTCACAACTGAAGCTTTAATCCTTGCTTGGAGATGCTGGAATTTAGATTACACACGCACTCACAACTTAGTTCTGGCTTTGAAATGAATCCAAGAACAAAGGAAGCAACATATATATACGTTTTGGGTTTAACTCGGTCCAATATCCAAAAATCCGATCCCGATACCCCAAAATACAATTTTATATCTCCGGGTCCCAAATTAAATAATTAAACCAACGAAATAATTCCACGTACCTATCTCAAAATCGGGATGTTACACGGGATTTTCGGTTTCGGTACGGTCCAGTACCGAGCTCACCTCTACTCCATATCTCATCGATTGTTCGCCCCTTTCCCGATCACGTTTGGCGCTTTTGACACGTGCACCATCATCGATGCTTCGACCAACATACCACCAAGATCCAGACCAAACCTCCTCGTCGATTGTTTAGTTTTTGTTTTTGGTCTCTATATTATTCTTTTTGGTAACCGTTATAAACATGCATTCACCTTTTCGTTCCTTCTTTTATGTTTCATAAACATCTAATTATATTGGACGTTGGTCTGATTTCATATTAGATGTCCTACTATTTCCAGAATACATTAGTGCTTCATGAATATTGATTATCGTCCTAATTTATAATTGTTAATGATATCCTATCGTTTCATAAAATAAGAACTATGTAATATTGATATTCATTGTTGTTTAGTATTTTGTTTTGTTTTAAATCATTGATGCAATATAATTGGATTTGTAAAAAATTAACTCACAATGTTGAATTTGGGATTCAAATGATTTATTATTATACAAAATTTGAAGTTTGTATTAAATTTTTGATGGTAAAAACATTATAATAATCTATTCTATCATCTACAATTACCAACAAAAAAAACTAAACTTTTTCCATTTGCACTCTTGTCATGATGTCAAGTGACATGTTTTATTAATTAACATGTGTTAACTAATATTTCAAGATTAAATTAAGATTTTAAATCAATTTTAAAGATAAAATTATGATTAGATCCATCAAAATCATAACAATGAATATTTAAAAAAATATTTTAACAACAACAATAATAATAATAATAACAACAACAACAACAACAATAAACTTAAAGTTAAATGTTCATCCTTTTTGTTTGAACGATTTATACATAAAGTTAATATGATAAAATATATTAAGTATCTCTAGCATTAAAAGTTTAAATACGTCTAAATTTAATACTACTATTTTTAATTTTTAAGAAAAGAATATTTATATTATCTTTCTCAACACTTTGCCTTTATAAAAATGAGAAGATAACAATTAAGGTTACATTTGACCATTTTGACCCAAGTCTAATTTGATAATGACATGGTAATAAGTTGCTAACATAGGTATTATAAACATTGAAAAACAACAAACTTTATAAATCAAACATAGATCTAAAATATCATGTATAGTCAAAATTTCATATATAAAAATTAACCATCATTTACAAAAGAAAGAATTTCATATATGCCCTTCCAAAACTTCATAATATCATATATACCCAATCTAAAACTTTAATATCATATATATCCTTCCTAAACATCATAATACCATATATACCCAATTTTAATTAATAATATCACATATATCCCTCTTAAACATCATTAATATCATATATACCCAAATTCATTAATTTAATTATTTTTAAAACATTTAAAACTCATAATTAATATTGCTTATTAATTAATGACCATTATACCCTTACTCATTTATTCTTTCAACTAAACTTCAAAATATCATATTTATCCAACTTAAATTAAAATATCATATCTCTTTCAATAATTTTATATAATTTATTTTTGTAAAGTTTACTAAATAAAATTTTCAAACTAAAACAAATTAACATTAAAAAAAATTGTATCATGTTTTTGTTCGTTTGTACGTATCGTCTTATTATATTTTCTTATTTGTTTTTTTTCTACAGTAATCTATATACAATTAACTGATTACAATTATGTTATTTCTTTTCTTTTTCTTTTTAGAATTTGATAGTTGTATCACATTTCCTTTTTTTAATTTAGTATATATTTTTTTTTGTTTTTCTAATACATTAGTTTCAAATTTTTTTCAAGTTTGCATTCGTTTTATAACTATTGTTTATTTAGTTTACCTTTTTTACTTTTTTATATTTTGTCTAGTATATGAGTTATAACTTGTTAACCGATGTAATTAGTTGTGTATATTTTGTGTTAACGATAAGATTATATATATATATATATATATATATATATATATATATATATATATATATATATATATATATATAAATATATATATATATATAGATATATATGTAATACAACTTTTTATTTTTATTTAATGTTAATTTGTTTTAGTTTGAAGAATTTAATTAATAAAGTTTACAAAATAAATTATATAAAATTATTAAAAGAGATATAATATTTTAATTTAAGTTGGATAAATATGATATTTTAATTTAAGTTGGATAAATATGATATTTTGAAGTTTAGTTGAAAGAATAAATGAGTAAGGATATAATGGTCATTAATTAATAAGCAATATTAATTATGAGTTTTAAATGTTTTAAAAATAATTAATTAATGAATTTAGGTATATATGATATTAATGATGTTTAAGAGGGATATATGTGATATTATTAATTAAAATTGGGTATATATGATATTATGATGTTTAGGAGGGATATATATGATTTTAAAATTTTAGATTGGGTATATTTGATATTATGAAGTTTTCGAGGGGTATATATGAAATTCTCCTTTTACAAAAATCTATCTCAAATCCAACAAGAAAAGAGTTACAAAGTTTATTGTTTTCTTTTAAATATTTCATAGCATCCAAGTTAGCAATTCATTGTCACCTCACTTTTCAAATTAGACAATTTAAGACAAATAATAATGTTACAATTATTATTAGTTTTTAATTTATATAATGACATAATTACAAATACACACACATATATATATGTTATCCAAATAAAGCATAAATGATAATATGTTATCTTCGACGTAATTAAGCCTTAATTTAGACAATAACATTGCATTTCCATCTGATTAACCTATTTCTCATGCACCCTATTTTTGGAGAATTTCATATATATCCTTTTAAACTTTTAATATTACGCATATATCCTTATAAAAATTCCTTATTACATATATATCCTTCTAAACCTTTAAATCTCACATATATATCCAAATGACTATTTTAAATTTAATTACATCATTTAAAAAAGTATTAAATATCATTTTTCTATTAAGTTATTATTGAATTAAATTAGAAAATGATATTTCTTTATTTTTCTAATTTATTTTTGGTGGGATTTAAGATGGTAGTTTAGGTGTTCAAAATTTTTTTAAATGATGAAATAAATTTAAAATATCATTTGGATATATATGTGAGATTTAAAGGTTTAGAATGATATATATGTAATAATAAATTTTGCAAGAATATATGTGTAATATTGAAAGTTTACAAAGATATATATGAAATTCTTCCCCGTATTTTTATCATTAATCTGTCAAGAAATTATTTAAAGAAATAATTAGATAATCCACAAAAGTTAAAGAATTCCTGTATACAAACCAATTAGAAAGATGAATAAATAATACCGAAAACAAAAGAATATTATTTAAAAGCATCACATGTATTCGGAGACTAAAAACCTTCTACCGAATAACAGAATATAAATCTGACAGAATTGTAGAGTTTTGATACTTGGAGGGCCAATCATGTGATTCTCCAAAGTGGATTGCAACTAATTTTAAGTTATAACCCACATTTAAAAACTCGCCCATTGTAATTTCTACAGATTTGTTCCTTTCACATTGTACAGAGGACTAAAGCCCATTGACAAATGACAACACATGCAGCAAGATTAACAAGATACAAGAAAAAGGGTGCATTTTGCACTCCACAAAAAAAGAGGGGTCAAACTTTGAGTTACTGAAAAATACAAGGAGCTAGTTTGTAAAATGTAAGTCTGAAGTTAAGCAAATCGATGAACACCACGATCTCTGAGAATTCCAGCGTAAAGAGCCATCCTATTTGCTGGAAGACCCTTAAGATTTTTAGATAGTTTTTTTTGATCCCCTTCGTCTTTGAATATCGACAAATAATTCCTGTTTTGGTTAAGATTCTTACTTTTAAGTCTTCTTCTAAACTCATCTCCATTTCCACTCGGTTCTATCACATCCTCTGCAAACTGCACCTTTTTCTTCTTCTTGTTCTTATTCCCCTTCTTTTTTCTTCCATCTGCATCATAATTCAAAACCCCAGAAAAGAAAATTTTTCAAATTTGACCGAGAAAAGTCAATGGGGTACTTGAAGTTTGACCCAAGAAAACTGAAAAGATAAAGGGACCTGAAGAGATGCAGGGTCTTGGGTGGTGGACGACGGAGAATTGGGTGGCGCCGGCGGTGGTTGTAGGTTGCTTCTGGAGACAGAAGGCGATGAAAATTGCGGTTCCGGCAGCCATGGCTGTGGCAATAACGACCCCATTTGAGGCCAAGATCGATGACATGATGAAAAGGTTGCAATCTTTTGGGGGCGATTGTTAATGTTGCAGATCAGAGAAATGGTATGAGAGAGATTGAAGAAGTTTGAGAGAGAGTGAAATTTGAGAGGAAGTCATGAAGAATTTTGAAGTCAATATGTGTGTGTGTGTGTGTGTGTGAATCTTATTATAATTGGATTGAATAAATGGAGTTTTTATAAGGTTTGGTTTTGGTTTGGGGGTGGGTGAAATGGGGGGTTGAACATATTCTAACACATTCATATATGAATATTTTGGGATAACACTATGTTGGAAAAAAAGGACCAATATTCATTTGATAATTTTGAATGATTAAAATAAATTTTAGTAATCAATTTGAATTAAAATAATGATTGTTATTTTTCACTAATGAATTCTAGATTAAACATACAACATACAAATAGAACAGACTATAACTATCGGTAAATATTCATATATGAACAAATTACTGCTTTACTTCTCTAGATTATTTAATTTATCAAATGATCCTCCCCAAATTGATTTTGTGGTCATTTTACAAGTTAACACGTAAATCTAAACAGTTTAAATATTGATTATTTGATAATAGTGATATCAAACAGTGGAAGCTATTATCTGATTATTAATTTTTAAAATGCTGCAACATTTTATTAAACGCAAATCCAAACAACCTCTAAATTTGTTATAAGCCTTGAGAGTTGGGTCATTTAAAAAGTTTGATTTTAATTGGGTTGTAAATGCACAATCTCTTTCATTTTTTTAATTACACACACTTCTTTCACACACATACACATTATCTCTCAATGACACACAACCCAATAAGTATTGTGAGAGATTAAAGATAAAAGTGTGTGATTAACATTAAAGGGGATGTGTATTTAACATCTCATTTTAATTATGCATATTCAACTAAAATCTAGGACTTGTTATTCAAAAAAATAAAATGTTATCAGGGATACTTTTCGAATTTTAAATCATCCTTTCAATTCTATTACAAAGTAATAATATACAACCATTTGGTGTTTGGACTATTCAACGATGACATATGTGCGACTTTTATATCTACAACTTTTAGCTTTAGTTATAGGACAAAATCATTCAACCAGTCAAAAACTTAGAAGCGAATTATATACTTAATTTATAACATAAGTATTTTTAATCAAGTTTTCTTTTGTCTATTTAATAGCTTTTCTTAAAAATATATAAAATGAAGGACTTGATATATTATTTGTTTTTCTTCTAAAATTCTACGATTATATATATATATATATATATATATATATATATATATATATATATATATATATATATATATATATATATATATATAGAATTTGGTTCCTGAGCGTACCACGTGAATTCCGGAGTACCCAACGCACCATTCATCAACCACAGGATCAAAAATATAGGAGAGGGGCATGATGGACATTCAACCTGATTTCAGCTTCATTAAGGGAATGATCATTCACATTGGTTGATCATTCACATTAGTCAATTGATCATTCACATTACTTAATTGATCATTCACAACACTTATTTAACTATTTATACTTCTTGTACACTTATTTGATCATTCACATTACTTAATTAACCATTCAAATTACTTAATTGATCATTCACATTACTTAATTAATCATTCACATTACTTAATTGACCATTCACATTACTTAAATACATTTAACATTGATGGTATGTAGAAGATAAAGTCTGACATTGCTGTTCTCGTCATTCATCAAATGTGAATGGACATTTACCTAATGTGAATGACCATTCACATTAGAAGATTGATCATTCACAAAACGTAGTTGACAATTAACATGACTAATGTAAGGTGTTGATATTATTTCACCAATGTGAATGGTGAAATTTACTAATGTGAATGGTCATTCACATTAGCTGAATGATCATTCACATTGGTTGATCTTATTAATGTTTGATAGATTTGAGAATTTGAGCGTTACATGAATGACCATTGTTACTGTTTGTCATTAATCTTGTTACTGGTTGTTAGTAGTTGACGATGCAATGGTACAACCAATGTGAATGGTAAATTTCCTAATGTGAATGGCCATTCACATTAGCTGAATGATCATTCACATTGATTGATGTTATTAATGTTTGATAGATTTGAGAATTTGAGCGTTACATGAATGATCATTGATACTGTTTGTCATTAATCTTGTTACTGGTTGTTAGTAGTTGACGATGCACAACATACATGCTGTGCTGATATGGTACAACCAATGTGAATGGTAAATTTCTTAATGTGAATAGCCATTCACATTAGCTGAATGATCATTCACATTGGTTGATGTTATTAATGTTTGATAGATTTTGAGAATTTGAGCATTACATGAATGACCATTGTTACTGTTTGTCATTAATCTTGTTACTGGTTGTTAGTAGTTGACGATGCACAACATACATGCTGTGCTGATATGGTACAACCAATGTGAATGGTAAATTTTCTAATGTGAATGGCCATTCACATTAGCTGAATGATCATTCACATTGGTTGATGTTATTAATGTTTGATAGATTTTGAGAATTTGAGTGTTACATGAATGACCATTGTTACTGTTTGTCATTAATCTTGTTACTGTTTGTTAGCAGTTGACAATGCTCAGATTCACATGTTGTGCTGATATTATTTTACCAATGTGAATGGTCAAATAAGCAATGTGAATGATCATTTAAGTAAGGTGAATGATCATTTAAGTAAGGTGAATGATCAATTAAGTAATGTGAATGATCCTTTAAGTAACGTAAAATGTTAATTAAGCAATGTGAATGATCATTTAAGTAATGTGAATGGTCAATTAAGTAATGTGAATGATCAATTAAGTAATATGAATGATCAATTTGTCAAATAATTATTGTGAATGATCAAATAAGTGCTGTGAATAAATAACTAAGTAATGTGAATGATCAATATGATATATCGAATGGACATGCAATGTTGCATATATGATATATAGTATCACTTCGACGTTGAATATGTGATATAAACTGTAATTCGACATTGAATGATCTCTATATAACATATTAAATGGTCGTCTGGGTAAAAAAATTTTTTACAAAAAATAAACACGTAAATTTTTTTCGAAATAATATATATCATGACCGTTCTCGTTAAATCCACCAACTTTGACTACTAATTTTGACCAATATTTTGGCTTTGTTAATAGTGAACGTATATTCAGTGTTGCATTAACGTTGAATATACGATATCAAGTGTTCCTTCGACATTGAATAATCTCACCATGCTATATTGCATCGTGGTCTTGGTAAAAAATTTTTTTACGAAAAATAAACACGTAAAATTTTTTCAAAAAAAATATATCATGACTGGTCTCGTTTTAAAGAGTATAAAATTCTCGTTTTTATGGTATAATTTTTTTGATTTAAAAATTAATCATATTAATGTTATTTTAATTTAAAGAAAAAAGATATTTATTTTGCTAATGCCAATCTTTTTGTAATTTCTAATATTTATCTTTTTTACCCAATTAAAATATCACTAATACCAATCTTTTTTTCACTAATTCCAAATTTGACTATTTTAATCAAGACCATTAGATTAATCTAATTTATGGATGATATTGGTTCTACAGTTCAACACTAAATTCAGATTCTGCAATTATACTATGTGTGTGTATATATATATAGACATATTTATGTTTATTCCATATATGTCGTGGATTATCCCATTGCCTTTGACATTACCCATTTGGAGTTTGGACAGTAGAAAATACCGTCACTATAAAGCAGATATTAATTTTTTAAAAATTCTTAAAATTAATTAAAAAGGTTTTAATTTTGGCAAATTAAATTTAAAGACCTCAATTGTGAAAATTTAAAAGAAGGAATCATGATTGTTTACAAGTGAAAGTAAATTAATAGAAAATAATTTTCACACAAAAGTAATACGTTGTATATTTGAACAAATTTGATTTATTTTTTAATCATAATAATTAGTACAAGATACTACAATGATCGCTACTTTCGTTGAAATTATCGTTATTAAAAAATAGTTTAGATATATAATAATTACTAAATATTATAAAAACCAAACGTTATATTGTGTAGGTTATTAAATAAATTAGAACCTTGGAATTAAGTTGTAATCGAGACCCTTTTAAGTTTTAAAATACTAATATCATATGTTATGAGTATGGTTTTATATAGTAAATAGTTCATATGTGTTATTTTGATTGTTTCATTTTTTTTCCATACCAAATTAGCCACTTTGCTTTTAAAATGTAGACGATTTATGTGGTTGATTTAATTGTATGACTGGTTTTACCAACTAAATTTGATCTAATTTTTTTTAAATATACATGAATAATAGTTATTTTTTAACGTTCTTTTAAGTTTTTTGTTTCTAAATTTATACATTTAGTCGATTTATTTGAAATTTCAGTTTACATAAAACATAAAATTTATATATAATAATACACACACACACACACACACACACACACATATATATATATATATATATATATATATATATATATATATATATATATATATATATATATATATATATATTCCATATAATTCGAACTTTTAGTTTTCTACAAACTATAATGTTTATATATATTTTATAAAAATTAAATAAGATGCTATGAAATAGGTTTTATTAATATTTTAGTATGTTTATTTTTTAATTATTTAATATTGTTTATATAATCTTTATAATTTATGTTCTTTATTATTATTATCTTATTCTTTTCAAATTCAATCTTATTTATTTTATTATTTTATGTCAAATAGTGGATAGAGTAATTATTCATTAATGTTAACATATTAAAAATAATTATTTTATTTTATTTTATTTTAAAAATAATAAAATGTAGTTTGAAATAATGAATTGTATTTATCTTTTATTTTTATTTTATAAACAATAACATGTATTTATCTTTTTAAATGAAATGTGACGATGACAAGTGACAATTTGTGTTCTTCTTTATTATATATATAAATTAATATCATTCTAAGAACACGTTTTATAGATTGGACTAAAATAATTTATATAGGATCATTATTGAGAAAGGTTAAAGTCAATATCATTATTATATTTTTTTAAAGTTAATATAGAATTTATTAAGTGTTTATGTACGATTTAAAGGCAAAATGAAAATGTTTATCTAGTGTGCATAAGTAAAATAGTTATATAAGTTTGGTGAGTTGCAATGCATAATTTATAGAAAAGATTGGTGAGTAATGCAAAAAATAAGGTAAAATTGAAATAAAAAGTGAAGAAGGTTGGGTGCGGGTGTGGGTGGGTGAGGGGGTATTGTCTGTTTTTGCTGGTAAACCGCATGACAACACAACAAAGGCATTCGGATCATGTCTATCGGTTCGGTCGGTAAATCCAATAAATCATCATTTATCTACAATTTCATATAATTATTATTAGGACTAATTTACAAAAATCATTTTTATCATACAGTCTTTCAAGTTTCAACTTTAAAACGATTCCGTTGTTTGTTTTTTATGAGGTTAAATGTCTGATGTCTGAAAACCACGTTTGAAATTAAGAGGAGACATTGACATCTGAAATTAAGAGACTCTGGAGTTATTTGTTTTATAAGATGTTAAATGTCTGAAGTCTGAAAACCACTTGGTCCAGACAACTCTCTGCCGCTTAATTTTAAGAGGTAAATTCAGATATTGCAACCTCTTAAATCTGTAACTAAACAAATAATCTGAAGTCAACATAGATCTGAATTTTAGACTTCAGAGACTTTTAAGAGGCTCTTAATGTAAAACAAACAAGGTTTCAACCTCTTTAGTTGTATTAACTTTCATCCTCTTAAAATTCAGAGGAAAATTCAAAGGTTTCAACCTCTTAAGTCTGAACCTAAACAAACAAACTTTATTTATTATAGATCTGAATTTTAGACTTCATACGTTTTTAAAAGGCTCTTAATGAAAAACAAACGAGCCTGACGTTTGTTTGCAATAAAGGTCTTTGATATGTTACTTCTTACAAATTTTTTTCTAAATAACCATTTTATTATTTTTATTATTATAGTTTTAGTCTCTTAAGATTGTGATTAGGTTTGGTGTTAGTCTATCAAACTAATTTTAATTTTCGTATTTCTATTTAACATTATCATTATTATTGCTTTATAACATTTTATATATTAAGATAACTTATATATTGAATAAAATTCTAAATTTTGCTATATATATTTTAGTTGAAGTTATATATTGGTTAAAATTTTATATTTGCTATTATTATTATTATTATTATCAAGTATTAACAACTTATAACATTTTATTCAAACTTTAATACTTTTATATTTAAATTACAGACGCAATTATTTATTATTATTAAAATTAGTATTAACTAGAATATATAATTTAGGACATTGAGTTTATTTATTATATATTGTATATTTTACTCGTATTGCCTTAAATAATTTGTTAGATTAATACATTTATATAAGTTAGGGTTATTATGAAAAGACCAACACGTTTCATGTTTTTACGTGTTCGTCCTTCCATATTATTTTTTCCCAGAAAAGTCTTCAAGTTAATTTTTTATTTTTGATTTAGTGAAATTTAACTAATTAGAATCCGAATGTTCAATTTTAAAAAACATGGTCTACTAACATGTTTTTATGATTTTTTTTTTCATTTTTGTCTGCTTGTCACACAACTTACAAACTAACTCTAGATCATAGTTTTTGCATGGTTAACAATCGAGCCTTAACATCATTAAACTCAATGCATTAAACTTAACATTCATATTTTCGTATATCGATAAAAATGTCACTATTGGAAATTACCAATCCAATCCAAAATTTATTGTAAAAAGGACAGTTTTGACGGGAAAGGCATGTTCTCCAAGCATGAACGATTAGTTGGATATGGAGTTATGGAGGTTTGTGAAATAACTCCAAATTTAATCCATGTGGTTGACACATCGCTTAGCGGATTGCTAACCAGTCGAACATTACTTGCGACGCGACAATCATTGGAGAAGGCTTGTGAGTGGCCCAAATTAAGGTTGTCGATCTTCTCAACTTTTTGGTGAATTTGACAGGTATCAATTGTCAAATGAACCATGACTTCATAATTGCTATTAAGATTTACATTTTGAATGCTCTTTCATTGGATTCCAAAAAATAGACATTCAATTTCTTAATATTTTACTTAGACTCTCAACTTCTTAAAGATACAATACATATGTATCCTCTTTATCTATGACAAACACAATAACTTAAGGGTTGTTTGTTTACTTCTTAATGAAATTATTAAGAAGTCATTCAAAGGTAAAATGTTCTCTTAATAGTTTCATTAAGAGGTAAACAAACAAGGGCTTAGCTGTTGTAGAAAAATACTAAAACGATAAGGAAATGCTTCATAATAAATTTACTAAGGTGGCGTTTGGTTCGTGTAACGGAATTCGATGGAATTGAAATTTAAATTTAGATTGTTCAGAATATTTTAGAACTAATGTAAAGGGTTAAATTTTATGTATTTTCCATCAATTTTCTTTGTTTATAGGAATTATGACATTCCTTCCAACTTGTACATGAATTAAATTCTAACCTATACATGAATTAGATTCCAATCTGCATCCTAACCAATGCCAAAAACTATCATCTACTTTCAACATCAACTATATTAATAACTAAAATCTAAATTTCAATTCATTCAAATTCCACTACGTGAACCAAACGCCACATAAGTTATTGATGATCGAAATGTTGAATTCGTAAATTTGAAATGATAAATTGACGTGGGAGATTGGTTTGCTACTTTGCTTAAGTGTGTGGCCTTGGGCCTCTTAGCCCATTACCGTATGATTGTCCATTTTATATTTCCACTTTTTAATTTTAGATAGGTTTTTGGTTTCTTCCATGGATTGGATTCACCGTCTAAAAACTGCTTTCCCCTTTTACTTTTCAGTTTTCACAAATGAAGTGGTGTACTGGTGTTTCGTTGTTACATTATTAGCGTAATAATGTAAATAATTGATTTAAAATGTATGGATTGCATTCATTAATAATTGATTATTTACGTTTTGAATTAGTTTTACCACACGTTTTCAAAAGCTAAATTATAGTTTATTTGTTTAATAATTGATAATTTTATAAGTTAAAATGTAAATCCAAACACTTTAAAAACTAATTATTTGATAATTGTGATGACAAATAATAAAATTTAAACAAAACATTAAAAGGTTGCGTTTAGTAAATGAAAACTAGTCATTTTTCAATTTCAGTTTTCAGTTTATTGTTATCATAAAAAAAACAAGGGTTTCTATAAAAGTGAAAACATGTTTTGATGATGAAAATTTAGCTTTATGGAAAATGAGATAAATGATTATAAAGTAAGAAAAATAGGATAGGTGATACCGTGATTAAAAAGTAAGAGATGGTATGAAAAGTGATATTTTAAAAAGTGAAATGAAAATTTTGTAACTTTTCAGTAATATTCAAATAATTTGTTAAAATGGAATCTCTATATTCATGGTATCACTAAATCAAATCAAAATTATTTACAAAATCAAATCTACTTCACGTCCAAATACATTTTGCAGGTGACGATGAAGTTGTAACCGTATGATGCATACCACAATTTACCTTAATTCATGTGATTGACTATAAACAATCATTGCAAATATATCAATAAACAAGAAATATATTCAGACACTGATATACGATGCATACCAATACAAGATGATGCACAAAAAAAAAATGCATCAATCCAAACTCCAAAATCTCTAAACAGAAAACCCTTGTACGCAACAAACAATGCACCAAAACGGTGCATATATCTTCTTGTTCAGCGATTTGCCTAACAACATCGTCCACAGGATCTGATTCACATGAATCTTTGTCATTCGAAAGTGACAAAGCGTCCTCAAATGTGGTTGTAAACACCGATTTAAGTTTTCGCGATTAAGTTCTTAAACTTGTTTTCTTATTATTTAAGTCCCGAAACTATTTTTGTTTTATTCAAAAGTGTATATTTGACCTGTTTGACTAGTTACCAAACATGTTTTCTAAGTTTTTCACTTAATTAATGTTAAAAACCCACAATATTTTCATATTTTACCGATTAAGTCCCTAAACATTTTGTTTTATCAATTGTATTTTACTAGCTAATCCGGTAGCCGGTCAAAATATATACTTATGAATAAGACAAAATAGTTTAGGGGCTTAATTGAGAAAATAAGAAAAGTTGATTGAGTTTATTTAATATTAATCCTTAATAAAATAACTAAGATTTCTTTTTTGAAGTCATTATCATCGTAAATTTGCAAGACAAAAAAAATAATAATATGTGGGTTTAATTTGAAAATTTGCTAAGAATTTATGAAGATTTACCAAAGCTAGTAGCCTAGTAATTATTATATATATCAAGGAGCCCCTACCGCGTTTTATATTTTCAAAATTGAACACAACCATGAATAAGTTTTCAACCTTATCAATCTAGGTTGATCATTTCAATATTATTAACTAGGTTAATACTCATAAATTAAATTGGTTAAGTTGAAACAAATAAATATTTATAAATATAAATAATTATAAGATGAATAGAGTTTAATTAATTTTAATTAATTAGTTATTAAAATAATTAGATTAAATTTGATTAGTGCCTTAAACTTTATTAGTAACTTAAATGACAAAAAGAGACTAGAAGAGGATGATACATGACAGATTAAAAAAGAGCATGACCAATATAAATTCTGTTTCTAATTTAGAATCTTTATGATTAATCCCAATGAATATTCATAAATATTTAAATATACAATCTTAATATATTATTTAAAATATTACGTTAGTAATAATAAAAACTTAAAACTCTTAAAATTAAGAGATATTGTCATTAGATTATATTAGTTTAAAGTATAAATGATTAAATGATAGGTTAAATACATGTTTGAGCATCAAACTTTTAGATTTATCTAATTTATTGACTAAACTTTTTTATACACTTAAGTACTAAACTATTGTTCTTGTACACATTTACTCAAAAAACTATTTTTATACACATTTAGTTACTGAAAGTTATACAAAATTGGGCACCAAGTCATCCTATTTATACACATTTGACCTCTAAATTATCATATTTTATATAACATTTAGCTATTGACTTTAATCATTTTCTCAAATAGAATAATAAACTAAAGTTTAATGAACATATATGTATTAAATAGTTTAGTGATTAAATGTGACAAATCTAAAACTTGATGATTTATTTAAACGGCTACCAACTTTCACATCATTCATTTATTAAATAAGTATAATTTCACATTTTATTATAACTTATTATATGTTTATGTTAAGGGATAATTACAAAAATAGCCACGTCTCAAATCTTTATTCACTTTTTAGCCATTTTATATACATTTTACCAAAATAGCCACACTTTACGTTACCACATTTACGTGATAGCCACAATTTACGTGATTTGTATTTTTTTTTTCATTTTTTAATGCATTACGTTACAAAAGGTGTTTGGTCACGTAAATTGTTGTAATTTACATGACCACTGATTTGTACTTTTTTTCATTTTTTAATGCATTACGTTACAAAAGGGGTTTGGTCACGTAAATTGTTGTACTTTACGTGACCACTTTTAAAAATTTGTTCCTTCCCCATAAAGATGTAATGATTGCTTTAAAAAAACATTTTTAAATCACTCTTCTCCCTCAAAGAACTAGCTAGACATCAGCAACAATCAGATCCATGAACTGCCCGTCACCTCTGGTCGCCTTGAGAATCTTATGAAGCTCAATGTGGACGAAAACCCGTTGGTGGTTCCTCCTAAAGAGGTAGTGAATGAAGGGGTTGAAGCTGTAAAGGTGTTCATGGCTAAGAGATGGCTCGAGCTATGATTAGAAGAAGAGGAAAAAAGTAACATTGCCAAGAATGACCAGACCCTAATCTTGTGGAGAAGAAACAAAGCAATCATTGTGGAGAGAGAAGAAGAATTAGGCAGATTTTATGACTTCATATATAGAAATTATGACTTCATATAATTTTTGTTTAAAGTTCAAATAAGGCTTATTGTTTAACTATTATTAATTTATTATCAAATTAGGCAGATTTGTATTAATACTGGTTTGTTATAAGTAAATATAATGTTAAAAAATTTTCAATACCTAACTATACCTAATTAATTGAAGTCACAACTAATAGGTCCATTATTTTATATGTGAGTTATAACTTTTCTATAGTTGAAAATTTTCAAGGCCTTTGATTCGTTAAAATGTTTATGAAGAAATTAGATTTTATCATGATATTAAAATACGTCAAATTGAATTTCACTCCTCTCTAGTTGCTCCAGTTTCCAACCAACCAAATGCCTGCCATAATCTTTTTAAACGAAGCAATTCGAGCTTCATGTTTCTAAATTTACAGCGGCGGCGGCGGCGGTGAACCTTATATATAGATGACTTAGCAAATACATTTTTTATATTGATCATAACCCACCTTAAAAGTATAAAGAGGGTTTAAACATCAACTTGAGTTAGTTCAAATTAATCTTATAACACTCGAGTTTAACTCATTTGTTAGAACTTAGACGAACCTAAACAAGCCAAAGAGTGGATCCCTTGAGCTCTACGTGTGAAACCAAAAATCTGATCTTTGAATCTAATATGTTATTAGCTTCTTTTAAAAAAAATAAAAAAAGAATGAAGGTTCAAGAAAATGATACCAATTTTCTAATAATTAAATATCTAACAAATGATGTTATATGTAGAGAAACAAGTATGCGATATTGTCTCCCCGACGAGCAGGGGAGATGCCACACAAGCATTGGGGCTGCAAGAACACTGCCCCCAACATTGCATCCTGCTGAGAAGGTGTGGATCGTTTGACCCATAAAATAGAAATTCAAGTATCTTGAAATGTCGTTTTAGTGTATTTGAGATTTTGGATTGTAAAAACAAGAAGTTAGACTTTGTTTTCATTCCATTAAAGTCTTAGGTTCAAAAAATCTGTCATTCCTATAATAGACAAATGAATTTAGATTTCTACATTTTATTATATAAACATTTATTCAATGTTTATTCTAAAAAAATCAACATGTTTTTTTTTTTTTCACGTTTTTATGGTTTAGTCCATTCGTGTTATTTTTTACCAATAAAATTATCAAGTTATTTATTTCATTCTGGCTTTTGAAAATTTTCTACATTTTTTCCTAAAAAGTTTTCAAGTTTCAGGATTTTTTAGGGGAAATAAAGTAAATATGTTGTTTTTTTAAAAGGAAATGGTTGACTATGAAAAAAAACCAAAACTTTTCCGAAAACTATAAAGAAAACAATAACCTGAAGATCTTTTAAGGAAAAAATAACATACATAGATGAAGCCGCAAAAAAATACGAAAACATGTGATTGTTTTCATATTAAACCCTCTGTTCAACCATATAAGTTGTCTTATATTCTTCTTCATTGTATGCACTAATAACTACAATTTAAATTCTAATTACTTTAAATTTCATTTCATGAGCCAAATATCGTCTTAATGTATCATCCATAGGCGGACTTAGGTTATAATGGGGTAGCCTGTGCAACAGGTCCCCTCCCAAATAACCTCGTTCCGTAGTGAAAAAATTTTAAAAATTTTATATGTGCAACCGGTGAACTTTTATGTGTGCAACTTATAACATTCAAAATTTATGTGTGTGCAACTTTGTTGAAAGAATTTTGATACCATAAAAAAATTGATTGCCTAAATAATTAATACATTAAATTAATAAATCAACAACATCCAATCATATTTTCAAAATTAAAACCCAATAAATCCAATACTAATTTTTAAACCCATTAACCCCGTATCCTTTTTAAACCCAATATTAATTTTAGCCCAATTTCTAACCCAATAATAATTTTAATTTAAAAAATATATGCCCAAACCAAATTTTATCCAAAGCTTAAGAGTCTATTATTTGAATATTTGATCCTTATTACTTGAATTTAGGGTTTAATTGTGAATTTGTGATTTGTGTTGAACAAAGTTTATGTTTTTTAGTTTTTAAATTTCTTTGATTGAAAGTTTAAAGTGTGTGTAATTTGTTAATTGTAGGATTAATGGATAAATTTTTCAAAAAAAGTTATCGGAAAGTGGTAGTAATGACAGTCCGTCTTCAAAAGTTAGTAGAAACGAAACTAACGAATCCAATAACATCACACAACCACATTCACAGTCTCAATCTCAACCACAACCATCTAATCCTTCCATTTCTTCAACCCCAATTAGTATTGATTTAAGATTATATGTTTATTTTTAAATCACAAAGATCCGTGTGTTGACCCGACCCGACTAAAATAATCATTTTAATTTTCAAATTGTGAACGCGACGAAAATTTGTGCAATGGGTCCCTTCGGTGGCTGGGTCCGCCACTGGTATCATCGATAATAATACACGTTGTTAAGTGTATAACACCCCTCCAAATCTCCAATGAGCATAACACACTTAAAACAACTTAAAACATTATAAAAGGATCCACTTACAATTTAATTATTAGGATTTTAAATAACTTTATCACTTGAATAAATTAATAGAGCTCACTTTTTATTATATGTGTATAAATAAATGATGTATCACATAGGATTTTGATAGTAGGACAACACCATAATTATTGATGCTTTATCTACTTATTGGATCCGAAAACACAATTAAGTTATTTGGTATGCTTGACAATCTTAAAATCGTAAGTGTTTATATGTATCTTTTTTACTTTCAAAACGCAAGTCTATTAATATTAAAGATCGAAATCGTTATCAAGGTTTTATTATAATTTAATATTTTTGTTTATTTTAAATAGATATCATCTATCAACTAATCGTCTAATCAGCAGCTCAATGGTTCGGGCTTCTTCTTCCATCTATAAGGGATCGGTTCAAATCTGGTTTATATCGAGACCCCATACTTGTTTTGTCCAAACTCCAAAATATAAAATGTTATAGATAAGAATCAATAATCCAATAGAAAACAGCGCCATATCCAACCAGTCGATTATAAATATGCGATTTCATTATTTTATTATGAAATTTCTTTTTATAATCATCCACCTTACATTTATTTATAGAAGCAAAATGATTCACAAACCTACCCTGCTCTTTTAAGAAATGAATAATTTTATATAAAATAGACTCTAGGGGTGTCGTCACTTATGAATATTCCAAATTTGCACTCAATCCTTTTGCTTCGCTAATGTAATGCCGGGCTATTTCTTTTCTTAACCACGCTTAATTTCAAAGAAACCCAAAATTGTATTTGTATCTGACCTTAAGCTCCAATTTGCAGAATACCCATCTCAAATTTATCAAAAAGATTGAATCTTTTTGTGTTCAAGTTGAAGAAAATGGTGGTGACGGCAGCGGGGACGGCAGAGGAGAGATCTAAAAGGAGGTATACTGGTGGGTTTGTGGATGAGATGAGATCAGTAGCAATGAAATTACATAGTAAAGATCAATCAAAAGAAGGAGAAAAAAAAACTGAAGGAAAACCATGGCCTAAATGGGAGCCCACCATTGATGGGTATTTGAAATTCTTGGTGGATAGTAAGATGGTTTATGATACTCTTGACAAGATTCTTGATAAGTCTGATTTCCCTGAATGTGAGTGAGTTTTCTTGCATCATTTTCTTGGAAAAAAAGTTAACTCTTTCCTCTTTTCTTTCTATATTTTGATCACAAGAACTAGTCGGTAAATTGGTTATAAACTCCCATACGGATATGATACTATAGAACTCTGAATCAAACCGATAAAATCGTAACAGAATTGTTGATCACCTAAAAACTCTGTTCTTTTGAGTTTTCAACTCATAATTCTGTTATTATTATGTTAAGAAGAAGTTTCAGAGTCACATAAATAAACAATCATAACTAGCAGAGGTAGAGAATTGGATGAGGGGTGCGAAATTTATAGATTAAATTTAATTTTCATCACAAGGGCGATTAATTTTATGATTTTACTCTAAACTTGTTTACAACATCTATTCATTACAAAAATCAGAGTGTATGTAAGATCTCTGCTCACGGATTAATCATGAGTTAGAATTGAATTATGATTCTTATTGTGGTAGTTTTATCTAGTTTGATTGTTTCTTGAGGTCAAGATTGTTGACTAGTTATATTTTGATAATCTAAAAACACTTCCTTTTTTGTGTCAGA
The DNA here is from genome assembly GCA_020465985.1 of Centrapalus pauciflorus. Lineage (NCBI taxonomy): Eukaryota > Viridiplantae > Streptophyta > Magnoliopsida > Asterales > Asteraceae > Centrapalus > Centrapalus pauciflorus. Next base: position 328,759 of record JAANYP010002291.1, read on the forward strand.
AATCAGGGAAACTTTTTGTCCTTTTAAAATTGTTAGGATCTTTATATGTTTTATGATCATGTCATATATTGCATCTAGGGATCTTCATTTTGCCAACTTTTGTGGTGCAGATTCTGAGTTTAGGAACACTGGGCTGGAAAGGGCGGTAAATTTGGCGAAAGATTTGGAATGGTTCAAAGAACAAGGTCATTCCGTTCCTGAGCCTTTATCGCCTGGGATTGACTACTCTCGTTATATCGAAGAATTGTCAAAGAAAGATCCACAAGCCTTCATTTGCCACTTCTATAATACTTACTTTGCTCACACTGCAGGTGGTCGGATGATAGGAAGAAAGGTTAGATAACAGAGGCATTGTTTAAAATCGAGTCTTTTATTCATCGTTAGCAAACGAATTATATTTTCCCCCCATATTTGACGTAGGTAGCTGCAAAGATCTTGAATGGCAAAGAATTGGAGTTTTACAAATGGGATGGTGATCTTTCTCAACTATTACAGAATGTTAGAGAGAAGTTGAATCAAGTTGCTGAGGTAACTCCAAAATCAAAGTGGAATCATTTTCAAATTCGAAATTCATATAAAATGCTACACATTTTGTTGAACTTTGATGGCTGCAAATTACCTTATACAATGATTTCGAATTGAAAACTTTAGTTGTTGTTTTCATTATAGGTTACATGTCGTTTTTGAACCCCGAAAGTATCAACTTCGAGTCATAAGGTCAAAAGTACATTTGTAATTTTGTTCTGTGACAGTGCGATCTGATATGTTTCTTATGTTATAATCAGAACTGGACTAGAGAAGAGAAGAATCGTTGCCTTGAAGAAACTGAGAAATCATTCAAATTTAACGGTGATATACTGCGTTTGATCTTGGCATGATCATAAAAGAAGCTTGAAAACTGTTGCTTTTGACTATCTTTGATTCCTCCTGTAAAAAGAACACTACTTGTTGCTTCTATGTGCATAATGTTTCCCTTGTATAAAAGCTTTGAATAACTCGATTGACAAAAAAAGTGTATGCTTTTAATTTGGTATCCAACTCAAATTATAAGAAACCCAAAGTTTGGCCGGAAGAGGATAAGGTGGCTGGTCATGGTTTTTTGACCAAAACGATCATAATCAATTCTGGCCGATTCAAATGATTAAAACAACAAACGATTGTCTATCTTGAATCTCTATAACAATGATTTGTAAAAAGGGTTTATATTGAAAAAAACCAATGTACTTTTATACTTTTATTGATTTGATCCTTTCGTCTTTTTTTTTTTTTTTTTCCTCACTCTCATTTTTGTCCCTGTATCTTTTTTTTGGGGTCATATTTCCCTTCAGTTTTTTGCCTTCAAAAAATAAGTGAGAATTGACCAAACCACTAAAACTACGATGATATATTGGTTTTTATTGTTTATATGCTATTAACATATAACCATCGTACTTTTATATTCTTATCAATTTGATCCGTCCGTGGTAGGTAGAGAGACCAATGTGAGTTTGACAAAAAAAGTATATGGACTACGATAAGAGAAAAAATGACCAACAGACCATATCAATAAATCTATTTATTCTTCCATGGCGGTCATGAAACCGCCCCTAAAACCGGCTCCATTGCAACCACCACAAAGAATCTCCTTCTTACCCCTACATAAATGTAGCCAATACTCGTTCAGGAAGAATGTGTGTTGTACATTTCTTACATGTGATGAGCATGCAAGTGACACAAAGGGTGGGAATGTAGGTCCCTTTTTAAATGAACAGTTTTTCTTGAAATTAGGGCAATAAAGAAGATAAATTGAGAAAACTAATGGTTTTTCTTGAAACAAATCACACAATCTACAAGATCATAAACCATCTAATGAGATGGGGTAGGCCTTCTCCAGAGTAATAATGACTTAACTTAGAGCAAGTACAATTCCTGAAGCATGGAGTACTAGTTGGTACAATTTAGTTGCTCTGTATTTGGTCATTTCTACTCTGGGAAAAGATAACCATAATAAGATTATAAGAAGCCTGGTTAGAATGCAAAATACCTGCAGAGCCAACACAAACCACCAGCTTTGAATTGTGCATTGAAGTGATCTTGGGAGTTGACTCCACTCCCTTTGCATTGTGTACATTGTATGGCACCTGTTTTCCAAATGAAGTTCTAATAGTTTTAAAAACTCAAACCAAAATAATACATAAAAAGAAAATTTTTAAACAAGCAATATATGGTGATCCTTTTTAAATTTTTTCTTATATCAGAGAGAGATAGAGTTTGACTTTTGGAGTCAATGGGGTATGAATTGTCCAAATTTAAGAAGTCAAACTGTGTCTTCACTCTGAAATAGGAAGCATATGTTGTAATTACCTTACCATTTCCATCACAATCAGCACAAACTAGGCTATTTGCCTTGGTGCCGCTTATTTTTTCATTAGCAGCCTGTAAAACCATGATGAGAGTCGTATGAAGGACCAACGTAGGTTAACATATAACCCCAAAACGCTAGATAAAGTTTCAAGCTTTTTAATCGATTCAAAATCCTCTTTTCTTGATAGGAGACTATACCAGACCACATAACAAATCAATCAAGAAAACTTGGTAAAGATGATGAAACCATTTGGCAATTCCTTGTGTTTATATGCCTTGAAGTTCCAAGAAACCTTTAGAAAGATCATCCAACAATTTTAATTTTGGTATCAGATTCTTGTTATAAAGATCTTTAACATGCTACACTGCCTTACTATTTGCTGTAAATTCTGATGAAGTGAACCATTTCTGTATTTATTTGCTAAATGCAACAACTAACTTGTTCACTTTTGACTTTGCAAGTTCAAACCTACTTGTTTCCATATCAAATAGGCATAATGCTTATAGTTTCTTATCTCCAAATGATTCTGTTCCAATAGATTTTCAGGTACTTTAACTAAGGAATCAGTTTTCTCTGCTCAGATCAAACTTAGTCATTCAAGTTTGAAAAGCAAAAGAAAATTATTTGATGTCGAAAAGTCAAATGTCAAGCACCATGTTGTGCGAGGGAGTGTTGATAAACAAACAATCCATTTGGTTTCAAATGAGCATTCTGATATTTTCCAAATCCTGTCACTTTTTTAGGGTATGCCTGGCCATCAATGAAATGCCTAAGATGCCCGTTATAGTAAGTAGGAGACTTTTAATGACCGAAATCAACATCATTAGGAAACATACTTGATCACACTTCTATTGCTCAAACTGGACCACTCCACAGCAAACTTTACTTATAATAAGACCGTTCGTTGTTACAGTCCAATTCCCAACCACATTTTGCCAACCCTGCCTTTTATTAAGCTAAAAACCAAGTTGATTGCAATAAATTAGCAAGGATATTAGGGTTATAATATTCAAATTTTTGTTTGGAAATGAGTTAATAATATGTGACTAGGAATAGGGACTGTGAGCAGACAATATTCTAGTTCAAATCTTTAAAAAAAGAAAGAAGAGATTAGTTAGTAATAGTACATAAGAATGCTCTGATTTAAAAGAAGTCTCACCCTAGCTTCCAAACCTTGAAATCTTCCAAATTTCAAATTTTGTTTAGTCACCCAAATCACCTTTGGAGAACTTGGGTTTCCACCAATCAGTCCTAAAATTTCACCATCAATTCATTAGTTAGTACCCAACTACGCATACATATGCACATAAAGGGAGGTGAGACCGAAGAATACCTAGGTTGCTTGGGGGCTTGAAGGAATAAAGAGTAAAACACAAAGAATCAGTCATCTTCTGAAGAGATTTATGTGTTTAATTATGTGGGAACTTCAAGATTCTAATGGGTATGAAAAAAGATTGAATTTTTGACCTGCAACTGAAAACCCTTGTGTTGGTTAAAAAAATGAGGGTTTTAGGACCCCTCTTTCTCCTACAAGATAAGCTCATTATTATTAAGAGGATATTTTAGTTATTTGCCAATAATTGCCCTTTGAAAACGTCGTTATCTTGATTATGTATTGGTTGAAGAAACTTATTGAGGGTGTGTTCTGTCATTTGACACCTAAAACCATACACGGGAAGGCTAAACCCCATCATCCACCCATTCTTGATTTATGTGGAATGTCTCTTTTCTTGATAATTATAGTAAAAGCATAATTCTGTAGTTACTAATATTTAATCAATTTCATAACATTGCTCTTATTTCTCTTTTCAATAACCCGCTAAATTCTAACCCTTAGTTCAAAGGCTAAAACCCATTTCTCTTTTTATCAAATTTTTGGTAGTTAATTATTCATTACGATTCTAATGATAACTCTTTCTAAGCTCTCTTTTTAGGTTTCTCAGTCAGGCTTTCACTAATTCCTTGATCGTTTTTATCTTTGAGACCTTTGATCAAAATCTCGATCCTTCCTTCACCATAAAATTTTGGTTTCATCGTTGCCACGGTGGTGAGAGTGATAGGTGGGATGCTTTGCCAGCAACGACAATCGGGAAACTAGCAGTGTTGTATTGCACAAATAGAACAGAACTTTAAAACGTATCTTCCATTGCTTCAGAAGCTCAAAATTTTCAAAAAACCATAAAAGCAGTAGTCAAGAAGGTTGAAACTGAAGTGGAATTCATCTGCGTAGTATTTTGGTGCAATCTTTCAAAATTCCTTCGAATCTAGTTCCTCTAAATTGAATACAACATTCGACTGAATAATCATATCACCCAACTCTTGACTCCTACTTCAATTGTACAATAAACTGAATCTCAAACAAAACTGTTACAACACAGCCACAATGTACACAACAAGGTTAGAACTTGAAAGCCCACTATTGTTAATCTCTCTTGGTTATCACGGGCGGCTGTCTTTGGCTTCTTGGAAGGCAAAAGTGTCGTAATAATAGTAGTTCTCTAAATAATCGTTATTTAGTGCAATGAGCATCAGTACCTTGTTGGATACAATGAGTGTACCCAAGGCCATAGAGGAATTTCCGAATCTCTTTTGAACTACTGTTGCTGGCTTGTAATAGTCTTTCGTCTTCCTCATAGATCAAATATGGAGCTTCACCTTTCTTTCTTGAAAGCAACTTTTTCGCCCCTTTTAAGACGTGATACTCCCATCCTTGAACATCTATTTTTAAAAGCAACACGGATTCGTTCTCAGGAATCACTTCATCCAGGGGAACAGATCTTACTTGAAGTTCAATTTCTTCGTTCGATTTGAAAGCCATCTTTGCTCCGGTAGCTGAAACCGCACTATTGTCAAGACGTCCAACCAACTAGTAGTGAATCCAATGAACCGATATTAATAAGCTAAGTTTATCGAATATGAACAACTAAAGATCATCATATACATATTGTTCTTATAATATTGAAAAAGAATGAAATTACTCTAAGGACGTCATAAAAACATTCATTAAATATCAACAACATGTGTTAAATCAGAATTCAAAACAGATGCATTTAACTAATTTTATCAAAAATTGAATACAGAAAAGTTACAAAATTGAACTGGATGGATCTTGAAGAATATATAATACCTTGTGAAATGTGATGTTTCCTATCCGATCAGAAGTGGCAGCTTCAAAAACATTAACCAAAGCGTCAACCCGATTGAAATAAATCCCATTACAAATACTCTGTAAATTCTCGAGAACCGGTTCAAATGCAAAAACCCGAAAACCCATTACCGCAGCGGCAAAGGTAGCCATCCCTACATTTGCTCCGACATCAACGAAAATCCCCATTTTGCCTTCGCTCTTCATCTTCTCAAGCAGCTCCTGAACCGTCACAGAAATGTCGGGTCGCCTAAATAACTTGCCCTTAAGGATCCGAACTATGTTCTTGTGGGGCTTATCGGGTAATGTTCCGAAATCAGATAAAGAGTAAAGAAAAGGGTACTTGACACCTTCGACGAGGTTTGCGATAATTGGATGCGATTGAGGTGATTTGTAGCAATCGAATGGTTGGATTAAAGAATTAGGGAGATTAATCAGGGTTTTGAAAGTAGGGTTAGGGTTTGATGATGGGGTGGGGGTGGTGTTGAAGCAGAGGTAGAAGAAGGTGAGGAGAAGGAGAGAGGTGGAGAAAAGGAGGAATAGGCTTTTCGGGGTGGAGATTTTGATGGATCGATCTTTCTTCCAAGCATTTGCCATGGAAGAGTTGGGATCAGGTTTCTGTTGATGTATGTCAAGAAATTCGATTTGCGAGACGAAAGATCAGATCTTGATTGATTCTTGAGACTCTGGGGTTGAAGAAGATCGTAATGTCGTCACTCGTCACACTGGATAGTACAACAATTTATACACAAAATACCACTCACGCATCAATAACTTCAAAGTCACCAAAAAGGTTAAATAGAAATGTAAAAATGATAAAAAATAGTAGCTATTTATCCTTAACAGTAAAATTATCTATTTTTTATCATTAATAAAATTGACTTTTACATGTCACTACCTTTATTTAGTTTGACACATGTTAGCAGTTTCTTTTGTCACATATCATACACTAATGTTTATTTTAAATTTAAACCAACTTAATTCAATAAAATCTATTCAACAAATTAACTAAAATATAATAAAAAAAATATTTTGTGCCTCATGTTGCGTTCTTAACTCATCAAAATTTTATTTCCCGTTTAAAAAACTTCCAAATACATCTAAACTTCATTTCTGATTGATTTTGCAAAACAATCAAATTTAATTAATACCTAAATTTAACACAATAATATAGCCATCAAAAGAAATCTAATCAAATGATTTTAATGACTTCCATATTTAATATTTAATTCGGTTTAAAATGATTTCTTTTGAATTGGTTTATAAAACTTATTGAGTTAATCTTATAGATAAAAAAGATGTTGAAGCATGCCCACGTTCATATTTTTTCTAACTTTTATTTTAAAAAAATCATACATTGATATTGTTTTTAATTTAATCAATAAATTAAAGACTCTTTATTAACCTTTTAAATAAAATTTGTTAGTCCGTATTGATTTAAAAAAATACGTTTTACAGTTGTAATAACTATAATTTTTATATATATTTCCTGAAGTAATAACATAAAATGTAAAAAAATTAATTTTGCTAATTTTATTTATTCTCGCGTTTATTTTTATATATCATAAATAATATTTTTTTTTGTATACTTCCTTGATTTAATTATAATAATAACATTACATTATTTATTATGGATATTTTACCTGAACCAGAAGAATTGTTTATGAATAAAAAAATCTCCAGTTTTAGGGCTCGATGGCGAAATGTGGAGTAACAAGGTGGAGGCAAAAGCAGAGCAAAATATGAAAGAGGAGATGGAGCCTTAGCCGGAGGCAGAGGTGGAGCGCAACCAGAGTTAGACACAGAGGCTCACGTGGGACTACTAGAAAGCAATCATAGAAAGAGAAAGGAAATTGGTGATACTGAAATATGAAAAGCTAGTGCATAAATAATTTTAGTTTCTATTTTCATTTGTAATTGTTTCACACTACAAATTTCAGTTAGAATAGCTAATATTGAGACATTCACTGACTAAACAAAATTCAATCACTAAAACTCCCAGTCACTAAATGACATTTTTATTATAGTGTCACAGCTTTTTTTATTAAACTATGATCATAATTAAAAGTTCATCTCAATTAGACGAATTATCAATTTCGCTAAGGTTTTAGAGGTTTGCATACAGCGCATGACACCTCGTTAGATGAAAAATAAGTTCTAAAAGTCAATTGATTGTGTGAAACGGACTGACTTCATGTCGTCAATACGAAATCGGTTGTTATTAAAATTTTTAATGATAAAAAAACAACAATATTCTTAATACAATGAGCCATGTATAATGTCATGTAAAAATATTTGTGAATCGTGAAACTAGTCACTTGGTGGAAAAGATATTTATAATATAACAAGCTAATAGTTAAAGGAAAAAAAAACAATTACTAATATAAAATTAAGATATAAAAAGGGTTGTTATCATATATTATAATTTATGGCATTTTATATAAAAAGCAGCCAATTTAAAAACATATATTATGTTTCCGTCAACTTATTTGGTTACTCAATTTTAATGAGAATTGCGCTACTACATAAAAGACAAAACATAATGGTTTATATATATGAAATCCATCCAATTCCAACTCCACAAATTTAGACGTACTAAAGAACAAACAACTATTATTCACACACTTCTTACCTTCAATTTGAACCAATTTTAGAAATCTTCGATGTCACAACAATTGGTGAGACGAAAATGGAAGTGCTCAAGAACAAGGTCATCACCATCAAAACACAGGTACAACACACACCACAAGAATCCATGTTTGAGATTAATACTCAGATAATTTCTGGTGTGATATCATCTGAATCCAATGATATTATCGTCAAATGTTTATACATTTCAATAGATCCTTACCAATTAAACCGCATGAAGATGGAAAGTTCATCGCACACTTCGGTTCCAACTGCATCCAAAATTTATCCTGGAATGGTGAGCTCATATATTTATCTTAATATTGATACGTTAATAAATGCTACTCAACTGAAACTTCGGTTTTCAATTTTTAATGTTGATTTGTTAAGAAGTGTTACTCAACTGAAACTACTATATCTTTTAGCAATCGTTTATTAAATTATAAGTTTATAATTAACATACATATTGATAAAGTTGTATAGGAGATTTTGATCGATCTATGGTTTCTACTTTCTTTATCATAATTACTTAACTTAATATTCTATAATGGGACTTAAAGACTAAAACCATGGGGATGATGATTCGAACATATGTTTTTATGGTTGGATTTTGGATTGAAAAAGTGACATATGTGTTGGGAACTATTTTTTTTTTTGAAAGGTTATTTTTATTAAACCTCCCATGATTATTCTCATAAAAGATAAAAGCTAGCAATCAGTTTTAAATTTAACAAGATAATATTATAAAAAGCTTTTACAATATTTATTAGGGTTTATTATGAAAAAAACCAACATGTTTTTACGTTTTTTGCGTTTTCGTCCATCCATGTTATTTTTTTCCATAAAAAATATCAACTTATTCTTTTCTTATTGGTTTAGTGAAATTTTAGACATTAGACCCCGGTTATAATTTGTGAACCGGGTTTTAAAAACTTGAAAAACCGGGTTCTAATGTCCAAATTTCACTAAACCAATAAGAAAAGAATAACTTGAGGTTTTTTATGGAAAAAAATAACATGAAGGGACGAAAACGCAATAAACGTGAAAACATGTTGGTTTTTTATTATCATAAACCTACGTACCACGACTGAAAGTTAATTTGTTGTCATAAAAATAAGAATTATGTTTTTGAAAGAATTATTTTTTTTTTTTAATGTATGATATGATACGATTATTTTTTAGGTTTATATTTGGTCATGCTTTCACAGTTTAACCTTTGGCCACTTAATGTTATTTTTTTAATTATTACTTTAGTCTTCACATTGTTTTTTTTTTTTACTGAAACCATAAAATTCGTCACATTGGTAACCGGTTTGTACATGTTATGAATTTAATATGACATTTTCGTTTAAGATGTATGTTGAAAAAATTCATCATATCTTTATTATTTTATCAGTTTAGTCTATGAGGCATTGTTTTCCATGGTCATTGAAAACATTCTATTTTATTTTTTCAATATAAATCCTACCTTATATACACATAGTTGAACTTGTAAATAAATTGCTGATGTAACGACATTCGTGAGTCAAGCAACTCGTGAGTTCAACTGATTAATAACTTGAAAAAACTTGAGTTAAACGAGCCTGAACAAACTCAAGCTTAAGTTAAAAGCATGTTTAATACATTAGCTTGAGTCCAAGCTTCAAATATTGAGGAAGCCTAAACGAACTCATATATTTTTACAAAAAGTATTCCCTTCTATTACAAATTACAAGTTAATTGCGCAAGAACTCTAAATCAATAGAATATATATGTTATTTTTATTCTAATTGTAATTTAGCAAAATGTATTTATGTTGATAGGCAATAAATGGTGGTGGAGTTGGAAGAGTTATAGCTTCACAACATCCAGATTATGAAATAAATGATATTGTATATGGATCGTTGAATTGGGCCGAATATACAATTGTGAAAAGCGGAAGCACACTCAAAAAGTTGGACACCATGGAATTTCCATTGTCTTATCATGTTGGAATTTTCGGTAATTTTTCTTCGGCACTTGGCGTATAATAGTCTATAGATCGACTATCCATTAGTCACTTGTTTATAAATCGACCTAAAAAGGGTTGTATAAGTTGTTTTAAGACCATGTTTGTTTACCTTTTAATGGAACCATTAAGAGGTTATTTTACATTTGAATGACTTTTTAATGATTCCATTAAAAACTAAACAAACAACCCTCGAAGCCTCTGAAGTAACAAACACCCACAAATATTGCATCGCGATATATAATAAGTAACAATTGATAGAAGATATATGAGATAGATGTACACCATAAAGTTAATAACTTCTTTTTTGTAAATTAAATATCCAAACGACTATAAGTAAATTTTGATCAATTCATTGAGTGAGCCAAACGGGATGTGTACTAAATGCTAATTAATAAAAAATTATTTTTTGACTTGTACGTACCATGACAGGGACTAGCGGGCTTACTGCATATGGAGGGTTCTTCCAAGTGTGTAAGCCTAAGAAAGGTGAGAAAGTATTTGTTTCAGGTGCAGCAGGATCTGTTGGCAATTTGGTTGGCCAATACGCTAAGTTGTTTGGTTGCTATGTGGTTGGTTGTGCTGGAACTAAACCAAAGGTACTTTCTTTCCTTGTTTTCTTTTTAATTTCTCAAATCTATATATTTAGAGGCAAATCTCTTCCATTGATTTTTGAGGTACCGGACGAAAATGTATAAAAGGACCCTACACACACATACATAAATAAACACACGCACACACACACACACACGTATGCACACACACATTTGTGTGTACAAACATATTTTTTGTTTTCTTTCCATCCACAAGTTAAACGAATCAACTGTGCTTTATTTATGTTGAGAACTAATGAATTAGGGGTCCTGTGAAAGTTTGGGCCCTGGGTGGGCGCCCTCAGGGTCGGCCCTGTTCAGAGGTCAAAATTTTACTTAATTATGCTTTTCAAATAGCTAGCTAGATTACTTTCAAAATTTTAAACAAAATGAAATTCTAAAGATTCATTGGTAATTCATTCGTTCATACGTACTATCCAAATGAGTCCATAACTAATTAAACATAATAATCACATATCTATTATTATCACAGTAGACAGAAGTTAAGAAACATGTAATAATCTTTGTTGTTTGCTCGATCATAGGTAGACTTGTTAAAAGGGAAGCTTGGGTTTGATGATGCATTCAATTACAAAGAAGAACCAGACCTTAACGCCGCTCTCCGAAGGTTAGAAAAAGCATAAATTTCATGTCATCAACAATCTACATAATAAAGAACTTGAAATCAAGATGACACACGTGTGCGCGCGCATATATAATTAAAATTTTTTGAAACCTTGTGCTATAATGCACATTGGTTTTCCACATAATTACAACTTTTTTCATGTGGTGTGATTTTGGACAGGTACTTTCCAGATGGGATAGACATATACTTTGACAACGTCGGGGGAGAGATGTTGGAGGCTGTTATTTCTAATATGAACTCATTTGGTAGAATTGCAGCCTGTGGTGCGATTTCAGACTATACAAATTCAGGAAAGAAAGTCACACCGAACATGATAGATGTTATCTACAAACGAATTACTATTCAAGGGTTTTTGGTTTCGGATTTTTACACAAATGATTTTAAAGACTTCATGCCAATGACAACTGAGTATGTTCGTGCTGGAAAATTATGCGTGCTTGAAGATATTTCACATGGCATCGAAAGCATTCCATCTGCTTTCGTAGGTTTATTTCGAGGAGAGAATGTGGGAAAGAAGATTGTTCAAATTGCTCAAGAATGAACATTTGAGTATCATGCATTTATGGTTTGATCCTAAGTAGGTTTATTGTAAAGCGGGTAGAAAATTGTTACAACAACAATATTTTAAGTGAATAATTATAATATAACTTAAATGTCTATTATGTTGATCGATTTATTATCTTATTTTAATTTTTTTGAATCGCCTTAATTACTTAATTTCTAGGCACATGTACGTCTAATACCTCTTAAATGCATAATTTTTTCGAATCATTTGAGACCTAACATCTCTATGATCTCTTTTTAAGGTTGCGTTTGGTAGAGGAAATCGTAGAGAAAAGAATTAAATATAAAATCAATGGTTTTTTATAGGGAAAATTTCACAAAAAACCATCAAACTATAAGTTTTTTTTCGATTAAGTCACTCAATCAGTTTTTGTCTGATAAGTCCCTTATCTATATAAAAATCACGAATTTGATGTTTTCTTCAAGAAAAGTTACCGGTGACCTGTTGAGCGGGTTGCAATTGCTGAAGTGGATTTTATAGATCTATGATTTTTTCGATTAAGTCCCCCAACTAAATTATTTTTTCTTATAAATCCCTTAAGTAAATTATTTTGTTTTATAAATCTCTCAACTAAGTTTTTTGCCACATAAATCTCTTATCTTGATAAATCTCATGTTATTTGTTTTTTATCAATTTAGTCGGGACGAACTAGTTAAATATATTTAAAAATTATGGTCTAGACAAACATATGATCGAAATAATCATCATTTATGTTTTTATATCAAACCAACTTATGGTATCCAGAATAACGTACTTTAAAAAAATTTATTCTTTTCAAACAACCATCGTTGTTTTGAAAAAATATTATTTTCAAACCAACTTATTTTGGTCTAGACAAACATGGCATGTTTAGTCATTGAAATAAACATCGTCATTTTTAAAAGTTTAAAAAAAATTCGTTTTATTTTATTGAAAAGTTGAAAGATTTAAGTAGTTCGGGAACTCATCTATAAAAAAATGAAATGGGGACTTAATCGGAAAAAATTTATACTTTGATGGTTTTTGCAAAATAGGTTTAAGCATGTTAACCTGTTATAACAGGTTAACGGACTAATTTAAAAGGTTTAAGCAGTTTGGGGACTTATCAGATATAAAAAATGAATTGGGGACTTAATCGAAAAAAATTTGTACTTTGATGGTTTTTTGCATAATTTTCCCTCATTTTAGTTGAAAATGCAATAACCATATGGTGGTTGTAATTCTCTTTCTCTCATTTTAGTTTATACTTAATTCTTCACAATTGCTAGAGAAATGAAAGAATAGATTTTTAACTTATATATTGATCCAACATGAGAATTCATAGAGAATTTATATATATAATTCAAGTATCATAACTTATAATTTATCTTCATTTCCTTTCTATTCGGATCTCTCTGCCAAACGCAGCCTAAGAATAAAAACTATTATAGTAGGCCGGATATGAGTTCAATTAAAATATTGTCAACCATAATTAATAGTCCGCAACCTCGATCTATGATCAAAACGAAAGGACTACAAAGTGCATTGTTCTTTTTTACGTAGTGGTTAAGTTATCATCTTTCTACGTCTGATTTGGATATGTTATAATTCGGTGATCGATGGTATGTACCTTTTTGCTATAGAAAAGTGCATGGTAACAATTTGTAACAAGACAAATTAATGACGTTAAAATATAATATATTTTATTTCATGATTCATTTTGGACAACCATGGTTTTTTTAAATTTACATTTTAAGTCATCTTAATTTGCAATGTGTACGCTTAAGATTATAGTTCCAGAAATGAATTTTCTATCAATCATTAGTCTCATCCTACTACAAGATCGAGAACGATAGGTTTGATTTTTGTATGATTTGTGGTTTGTATACGACGAAATACATGTTGTATATGAATTGATTTATGATTCCTAAATGTTTAGGATCATATGTGAATCAATTGATAAAATTTTCGATTATATTGAATTTTGATTTTTCCAATTTTTGTTGGATTCCTTCATCTAGAATTCTAGATGCATACGGAACCCAACTAAGCAAGGCCATAGACTTTATTTTCTTGTTCTCATCTTCTTCACCAATATCTGTCATTGAAACATGTTTGTGGTTAAAACTCTTTAACTATTTTTGTTATCATATAAAACCCAAACCGAAATATCATGAAACCAGTATGTTATCCGTTGCAACTAATTATATTCAATTCCGACGAATCATCCGACGACTATTGAAACCTCCAATGAGTCTTCTGGCGATCGATTTGATTCCCATTAAGGGTTAGAAACATTTAAACCTCCGATGGCGACACCTGCACCTCCGATGAAGCCTTTATCACCCTTTGAAGCATTTGAGGATTTGGTTTGTTCATACTCGGATTGTTAATTTAGACTTTAGATTCGATCTGTTAGACTTTAAATTGTTGATATGTTTTTAATTTTTCATCTAAAATCGTTTCTTTTTCATAGGGTTGCCGAAGAAGCTGGTGGCCGGGGTAAAATGCAACCGGTTAAATCGGTTGCGGGTCACCATGTCAGTTTTTTTGTGACTAAACATCTTTAAAATTTACAATTAAAAATTATCAACGAGGGTTTAAATGATGTGTAATACTTAGCAACCGGTTTCAACAATTAAAATTTATTCAACGTAGGATTAATAACTTGTTTCAACCGGTTACCCATTGATAAAATCTTGATAAACTGATTTTTAGTTAGTTCGGGGTATTCTATGCAACGAAAAATGGTTTGGAGTTTTAATCACAAAAGAACTGACAAGTTGATGGTTTTTTACGCAATTATCCCAAAATTAAATCATGTAATAAATTGTAAAGACCTAAAAAAACTTCTTCTGATAATGAACAAAATACAACAAATTCTAATAATTTTCCATCATAATCATGTGTCAGGAAAAATTCCAATTAAGCCAATAATAGCTTTATCGAAGCTAATTGTGTAGATCTAGTTTTATAATAGACCATTTATTTGTAACTAAGGGTGTTGATCACAATAACTTGAATGCGATTGAGATAATTGTTTACAAATTTGATCAAGTTAGTTAATTGAATGGGTCTCATTTGACACTTATGTTAAAACTATTTCCTTCGCTTTGCCATGACTTGGGGAATAGGTCTTAATTGGCACTTGTTGTTTCTTATGGTACAAGTGAAGTCTTGAATCGTCAATACTAAGTTTACATTATTAGTGTTTTACTTGTTACGTCCTACCAAAATTACTCCTATATTTAACACCTTTTATTTAACTTAACCGTTTTCAACACCTTGCTACCACATTTAACTCTATTATCTCCTTGTTCATATACATATACGTACACAGACACATACACACACACACACAAATACAGATTCACACACACACACACACACACACGTAAACATATATACAACACATACATCATATCCATCGGATTATGTATGCTCGATCACCATTTCTTGTTCTATTGAAGCTAGCTGGAAAAGTTAATATGGAGTATGTGTTTCCATTGTTGTTGATCCTTTTTTCGGTTACAAGTGTTATAGCTTTTTCATTTGATGAATTCGACGTCTTTGAATATGGAGCTAGTGGTTTTGGAGAAATCGATGATTCTCAGGTATTGTTTAAATTAAAATTCTTTAAGTAAGTTATTAGTTTTTTTTTTACCATTTGTATATAACTCCTATCTCATTGTTTCGATACAAGAACAATGGATAGTTTGTGACGTAAAAACAAAATATGATAATTTAAAAACCTGATTTATAAGTTCATTTGTTTTTAAGGTAATTAAAAACACCAAAACTTACAATAAACAAAAATAAAGGAATTTTTATATATAATTTTTATGGAAATACAAAATGCTAAGAAAAGCAAGCCATTCTTATGATATTAATGAAAAAGAAAATTCGAAAAGCCATTGTTTATTAAATGAATGGTAATTTATATATGGTTTAATATATAATAAAATTAAAATTTTCAGGCGTTTGTGAATGCATGGAGAGATGCGTGCAATGCAGAAACAGGAAGTTCAAGGGTGGTTGTTCCTGGAGATGGGACTTTTTTATTGAATCCTCTCATGTTTAACGGACCATGCAACCCTCAAATCATTCATTTCATAGTAAGCCAAACGCCTTCTTTTTAATTTCACGCTATGATCCATATTTTTTTTATGCTTTTTTTTTTTTTAAATACTTGAAAAACCTATAAATAAATTATAATCAGGAAGTTCATACGGTGAATATGATATAATTAATAATATATATATATATGAGGCTTTTCAAATATTTGATTCATATTCAAATGTGATTACGATAGAAAATAACTTTCCCTGCTTTCAATTGATTTTCGGTTCATCTACTAATCACTCACTTCAGTTGCTCGATCTGTTGCTCCCAAGTTCCAAGGGTATCGTTCCATTTCTAGCACAACCAAGTTGTTCGCTCCTTACTCCATTCATTTTTAGATTTCTTTCTCCTCACATATTAATTTTCATTAAACTATCATTGGTTGGCATTGATTCTTGCTTCTTATGGGTATGGTTCGTATTCTTAAACAATGGGGCTCTATTACCATTTAAGCTATATCACATCATATCCTAGTAAAGAGCTATAACCCACCTTCTTCAAGCCCGGTTCCAAACAAAAGCCTATTACCATATTTAAGAGGGCTCTCTTTAGTCTCTAATAGTATTGATCATATAAAAACACTGATAAATGGATTAATATTGGAAAAAACCCATGAAATGTTTTTGTTTTTATGATTGTGTCTTTAAACTTTTATTTTCTACTAGCTAAATCTTTAAATAAATGTTGTCTTTTTCAAAAATACATATATTTTCAATGGGATACATGATAAGCTCGTAAAATAAAAAGTTTAGGGACTTAATTGATAAAATGAAAAAAAAAAAATAGTGTTTTTTTTATATTAATCTATTGAATTATATCTTTTTGAATAAGACAACAATTTCTTAGGGACTTAAACAGTCCTAAAATGGTTTATAAACTTAATAACCAAAAAAAAAAAATAAGAAAATTTGTATTGGTTTTTTTAATATGATAAAAGGCAAAACTTTAATGATTTTGTAGGGTTATCTAAATTGGTTATGTTTCAAGGGATACTTGTCAAAGAAATGGTTAAAAGTAAAGTAATATATGGTTATATAAACTGTTAATTTAATCCTCTAAAACAGGTCCCAAGTAATAATAATTAATTAGCAGTAAAAAATAATTATTTAGAAACACTCCAATTATATATATTTTTTCAGATTTTAGGTAGAATTGTGGCCCCTTCTTCACCTGAATCATGGAATGGTCTTGATCCAAGCCAATGGATAGCATTTAAAAACGTATCAGGTCTCAATGTCTATGGACAAGGCCTTATAGACGGACAAGGATTGCAATGGTGGGATCAATCATGTCGATATCATCCAAATCTGGTAAAATAAAAACTTCATTTTTCTTTATAAAAACCTACTTAAACCTCCTAATCAATCAAATTATTCAACCTAAATATTGATTAGTTAATTAATTATTCTTCGTTTTTCCAGGAGGGTTGCACCAAACTAGCACCAACGGTACGTATGCAGGACACAAACAGTAGTTTGCTCGAGTCCATGTAGTTTTTATTTACTAAAGTTTGTATATATAATACATACGTACGTCCAAATAATTAATCGATTGATCATCTAGTATTGATCGATATATAGGTCTTGAAGTTCTTATCATGCGACGAGGGCAGATTGAGCAATATTTATATAATGAATAGCCCACAAACTCATGTATTAATAATGAATTCCAAAGGGTTTATTGTCGATAATATGATGATCCAATCTCCCCAAAATAGCCCTAACACCGACGGCATTCACATCCACTCTTGTCATTATATCAAGATCACCAACTCCGTTATCGGAACAGGTCAATCGACTCTTAATTTACTTGCAATTATAGGATGTGTGTGTGTGTTAATGAGACAATTAACTTAGTAAATTGCTAATTTGTTATCGTCACCAACAGGTGATGACTGCATTTCAATTGGAGATTTTACTTCAAATATTGATGTATTCAATATACAATGTGGACCTGGACATGGTATCAGGTAAAAAAAATCGTGCTACACGCATACCCTTCATAATTAATTTTCATCTAATCATACACATTCGTCTCTCACATTACTTTTTTTAATGACACGGGTCTCACTGATTAAACTTAATAAAATCTATTACATTAGCAGAAGGGGTGTGTAATTAGCAAAGAGGGGTGTGTGTGTTTAAATTCACCCGGTAAAAAAATAAAGGGAAAATTACCAAAAAATGTATTATAAAATACAAAATTTGACAAAAAAGGTATTGTAAAAAAATGAGCCGAAAAGGTAATGTAAATTTCTATTTTGGCAGAGAATGACATGAAATTTAAATTTTAGGGCAAGAAAAATATTATTCTTTCACCAAAAAATGGAGCATAAAACTAAAAATTTATCTTCTTAATTGGTTATCAATACACTTATTTGTCAAATTTGAATTTTATGTTACCTTTATTGGCCTAAAAACTTTTACATTACCTTTATTGTCAATTTTTGAATTTTATATTACCTTTCTAGGTAACAAAATAAAAATACATTACACTACTAGAGAAGCACCAAAAAACTTCTGTACATTTATTTTTTTAATTCATTTAGCAGCGGAATTGAATATTTTTGAAAATGAAAACACTATTTAGCAGCGAATTTGTTGATAAATGCATTGTTAATAGCCTAATAGGACAGAAAAATTCCCGTCACATTAATTCTAGCAACAATATTTTTAAGAAAATATCGTTGCTACATTTTAGCAACAAATTATTGAATTTCGCTACTCAATTTATTTTCATTTTCGTTTCTATTCCTGTGCAAAAGTTTTTTAATAATTAATTTCAATCGTATAGCAATTAAATATACTAGTTGCTGTTGGCATGTTTTCTAGTAATTATAAGTAAATAATTAATGGTATTTAAAGCTAGCTCGTTTGTTAATTAACAGCATTGGGAGCTTAGGGAAGAGTGGGAAAGTTTCGCTGGTTGAGAACATTCGGGTAAGTGATTCGTGGTTCCAAAGAACGACGAATGGAGCTCGAATCAAGACTTGGCAGGTTGGGAAAGGGAACGTTCGGAATGTTATATTTGAGAATCTTGTATTTGAAGCCGTCAAAAACCCGATAATCATAGACCAAAACTACTGCGATGTCCGTGGCATGTGCAAACAAGAGGTAATCAATTAACTAAGGATTCTAGTTTTTTCATAAGTATGTAGATTGGGGTGTGTTCAATGGAAAACCAATATGCACCTGAAAACTACGAAAACCTACGCATACCGTCCGATTTGGTGCATTTCATGAAAAACGTGGTGGCATGATCGTAAATAAGGTGATGCATCACGCTGGATTTTGATGCATCACGTGTGAAATTTGATGTATCACGCGAGATTTTGATGCATCACGCGGGAAATTTGATGCATTTGTGGCCGGTGGTGCAGTGTGGTTTTCACAAGTTTTCAAGTGCATGGTAGTTTTCCATTGAACCCCTCTCTATGTATATTAATGAAAGCATGTTTCATTTTTTGTTTTTGATGAAGAGGACCGGAGTCAAAATAAGCAATGTACTTTACAAGAACCTTTACGGGACATCATCTACCAACGATGCTATCACATTAAACTGTAGTAGCTCCGTACCTTGCTCTGCGATTTCATTGGAAAATGTAAACCTGGTGTCGACTCAACCAGGGAAGGCGGTGGCAGCTAGCTGTACGAACGCGGAGGGAACCGAAGTTGAAGTGAATCCAGGATCCTGTTTCAGGCATAATCATGAGAATTCATCGTGAGATTGTTGCATGCTCCGAATTAATATCTTTATGAAATTTATATATTTTTTATCATTTATAGAAAAGGAAAGAACGAAGATAATGTATATGATGGAAGATTCAGAGTTTTTGAGATGGTTAAACGTACGCAGTAATATGTAAAGTGATTTTAACGAATGGTAGTTACCTAGCTACTATCATTTAGGCAATGTACTTTTGTCGGTCATCGTATATAATATATATGATAGCAACTTACTATTAATTTTTGTGCTTATTTGACTTCTTCTTCTTCTTTTCTAAAATAAGAGATCATCTAATTAAAACAATGTTTTTTTAAAAAAAAATAATAATAATAATAACGACGACAATAACAATCTTTCGTGTATTTACCAAGTCCAACCGTTAGCTTTTAGTTTAAAATCTGGGTTAATCTCTTTTCCAATAACAACTATTTTTTGATTTTATCATTTATATCGTTAACTTATAACTTTTTATTAATCACAAAAGTTTATCTACAATTAAAGGTTCATCAATGCACATCACCAACTAAGTTTAAAGAAAGTCCAAAACATTCGATCAACAATTCGTTTTAGCGAAGACCTTTCCATCGGGATCATGTCATGTAGAAGTA
Organism: Centrapalus pauciflorus; assembly: GCA_020465985.1. Lineage (NCBI taxonomy): Eukaryota > Viridiplantae > Streptophyta > Magnoliopsida > Asterales > Asteraceae > Centrapalus > Centrapalus pauciflorus. The sequence goes on from JAANYP010002291.1 coordinate 349,081, forward strand.
GAATATGAGGTTTTTCAATGGGTAACCATCATTCATCTAGGTCTGTTAAACTACCAAACAGTTCGTAAACGATTGGATCCTTAATTTTAAAATGACTAGTTGCATTATGCCTTCGCGATCATGTCACGTAAAAGTAGAATATTTTTGAGATTGATTTGATACACGTGTCATCCTATGTAACAATATAGGCTTGCTAGTATAGTAGTATGTACCTTTCTTTCAATGGCTAACCACATAATAAAAGATTAGCAAAAGGACATTGTCCTTTACATAGTCATGTTTCATTTTCTAACTTTAGGTGTTACGTTTTCTTAACTTGATCTCATTCATGATGCTTACTTTTTCTTAACTTGATCGTTGCCACATTTTATAGTTCAGGCCCAACTTTAATGGTAAATTCATAAAAAGGTTAGAAGCATCACACCGTGGGTACTGTGGAAACTCAAGACCCTTTTTTGACCAGGTTTAATAACGAAAAAAAGATAACATATTGTCGTACTTTTTTACGGTAAGATGTCATTTTAACCATCCAACTTTTGAATTTTTTATTTAGGCATTAAAGACACTAAACTATTTTTTGTATACATATATAACCACTAAACTTTCTTTTTACCGATTTAACCAGAAAAAATTATCCAGAATTGGCCACTAACTATCATATTTTGTATCTATTTAGCCATTAGTTTTATTCATTTTCTCCAAAATAGAATACTATAAATGGGACAAATCTGAAAGTTGGATGATCAAATGGTACTTAACCTTTTTTTTAAATTTGGATAACATATTATTATTATTATTATTCAATTAGAAAATTATACTAACAAAAACACATTAATCAATGAAACCTCTCTGATAATCAAATAATCGGTAATATTTAAAAAGTGACACGTCAAAGTTTTGCTGATGATTGAGTCATTTTATATAGACTTTAGTGTGTTAAAATAATATTATTTTATATATAAAGTCTTGGTATAATCTTACTTTTAATTGTTTATTTATCATTTGAAAGAATAAAGCTTAAATAGAGTTAAAATGAGTACAATGAGCAAGACATGAAGTCCAATCGGGGTTAGGAAGTCATTTAAAAGCAACTCGGAAAAAGTCAGCTCGAGAGGTGCATGTAGGGGCGCAGGCCTACGCCACCCTACGCTGCCAAAACAGATCCAGCGTACCCCAGCGCAGGCTGGTCGTACCCCGGGCGCAAGGCTACGTTCGTGCGACGTAAAAACCCTAGATACGTTTTTTGACATCCAAAACCCTACATAACTCGACCTCTATATATATGGGGCGGCCGATAGTCGAAAAGGGGAGGATAAACAAGAAGAGAGGAGAGGAAATGTTCAGATTCATCACTCATGGTGTAGTCGGCACGAGACCCGACGGCGAAATGATTTAGTTCCTTCTACGCTCCGTTGTTTCCTCCATCAACTCGACAACTACGAAACATGTTCATGACAAGTTCAATGTTCCGTACGAGTTGGTTGATGATCATACCATTATCGTTCAAGAGTTTGTTTATTAGCTAAGTATTTATGTTTTTCTGTTAATGTATTATTGTAACGAACGATATGTTTTATATAGTTTTCTGTGTGATTATTATTTAAAGATGTTGTTTCGTTCGTTTCTATTTACATCTTTATTGCAAGACGAGTTGTAGCCGTGTTACATGTCGTGCCGAGCTCGTTAGATTAGGAGTTAAGACGGACTGTGAACATAACACGATTCGTACCCAAAATACGAATTGCGATAAATTTGATTGTCATAACTATGTCTATGTGGTTAGGTTACAAAGATAATTAATCAGAATCATAAATAATTAAATAACTTGCAACCCTAGGTCGATTATCCATAATTCCACCCAAACTCTAAATCCGAAGTCGTTGGTGTTCTTAGTTCGTTCTTTAAGTTTTCTTAATAAAATTATAATTATATTTCCAAAACTCCGCTCAATCATTTCCTTCTGTTATTTAGTTTTTATTATTAGTTAATAATTATCGTAGAATAATATTGATAACCACATGCTCCCTGTGGAGACGATCCCACTTACCCCAGTTATAAGTTAATGTGATTGGTGTTTTTAAAATTATATTTGAACGCTTTACGACGAGCGTTGTCAGCTGATGACATGAATAAATTGTTATTTCAACATAATTTACCTATTATTCCGGTAATATTACATGGATTGATGTGTTTCATTAGTATAATCTCCTAATTGAAAAAAAATATGTTACCCAAAATAGAAAAAAAGTTGATAATATGTTACATGTTTTCGTAACTAACCCCTTTAATAATCGTATGAAAGCAAGATTTCATCACATTATTACACGATGTTTAATATATAAAGATAAAACACGAATATTATAAAACACAAAAGGAAATTTGTCTAAATAAAACACAATTAATATTATGTAATAAACAATTCACACATGCCGATATTAATTATAATCCACATTTCCATTATAATTTTAAGACTTAATTTTAATAGGTAAACTGAGTACTCTGATTAATGACAAACTTATAAGTTCATATTGCACGTCAATAGATACTTAAAATGATGAATATTTAGCTCAAAATAAAATAATGATAAATGAAATATTGAAGGACAAAACAAAACGTTTTAAATAATTTTGTTATTGGTGAATTCGAACTGATATGTGGTTCCCACATTCAATATTTGTTGATTATATATGCGTATCAATTTTTCATAAATTTTAAATGAATGTAACTGAGTTAGCAATTTAGCCATCAAATATTGTTATATTAAAATCAATTAAAATAACGTGGCTCTAAAATAATGTGGCCCTCAAAAACTTTGACGACCTGTGTTTGTGCTCGTATTGCACACCCGGCCAAAGAAAGGGGCCTATTATGACATATATAGCTGTCCAGTAATGAAAATATCAACTATAATAATTTAACTTACTTCGTTTCTAAACTAACTAAACGATTGCGTTGTGCAGCTACCAAATGTCTCAAAGGTATAATAAACCCATTTTCTTTTTCTTTTTATTTTTTGCTAAAGTTAAATCTTATACATGTGTGAGGGGCCGTAAACGAGATGATACAACTCGTGAGCTACTCGGGATTGACTCGTAAAAAATTTGAAATCAACTCGCTGTTAATCGAGCCGAGCTCGAGCTACTTGAGTAGTAATCGAGTCGAGCTCGAGTATTAAAATAGGCTACTCGATAGGCTCGCGAGCCTAATTGAGCCTAAGTTTACATGTTTACATTTTTTCCCTTCAACTTTGTAATATTATATTTTTATCACTATTACATAAATCAAACTATATAATTTTAAGCTTAAAATTACATGATTATATTTTACCATTCTTGCTTGTTGGGATAAAATTAGATTAGATATCTGGAATTTATATTTCGTTTTCTTTTATCCCGAATTTAATCGAGTCGAGCTCGAGTCTCAAAACTAAGGCTCGATCGAGCTCGAGTTTTATTGTCGAGTTCGAGCTAGAGCTAGGTGATACTCTACTCGGTTCGATTGGCTCACTAGAAATTAAACCTCTAATATATTGTTATGCTAGCCGCATATATAAGATTCAAGTTTTAAGTTGAATTTTTAGGCCCCCTAACTTTCAAGTCAATTTTGTATCATGAATGTTATATATTTATTGTCACCAATGCATACGTACATATGACTTTTTGTAACAGCACGTACATATATACTAACAGTTTTCCATCGTCTACCATCCTAGCTACAACCCATTATCAAACTCTTGTTAAATCCTTTGAAGATCGATTCGTTGAAGCAGAAAAAAAAAATGGAATCCCTCAAGAACAAGTTCATCACCATAAAAACGCACATAGATGAGATGCCACAAGAAAACATGTTTGAAATCAAAAGCCAAACAATTTCTGCTTCGATCAAACTTGATTCCAGCGATGTGATTGTCAAATGTCTTTATATCTCTATCGATCCGTATCAAATTAACAGAATGAAGTCCCAAAGTTCATCACAGACTTCTGTAACAGCGGCAACCAAAATCAACCCCGGAATGGTAAGCTAACGTACTAAATTATATGACGAATCATATTAGTTAGCGGATGCGAATCTCTATGATTAAACATAAGTTTTGACAGGCCATAAATAGTTCTGGGGTGGGGAGAGTTGTAGCTTCCGATCATCCTGATTTTAAAACAAACGATATTGTATATGGATCGTTGAATTGGGCAGAGTACACGATTGTAAAAGGCGGAAACATGTTAAGAAAAATAAACACAATGGAGTTTCCGTTGTCTTACCATATTGGGATTTTTGGTAAATTCTCTCCTCGATCCTCAACTTAATTTCCTATTATAGTATATTGTACGGATGAATGAATTCTAGTGTTTGAAATTTGATGCATTATATTTGTGGAATCGTATATATATGTAGGAACTAGTGGACTTACGGCATATGGAGCGTTACATAGTATATGTAAGCCTAAGAAAGGAGAAAAAGTACTTATTTCAGCAGCTGCAGGATCTGTTGGTAATTTAGTCGGACAATACGCAAAGTTGCTTGGTTGCTATGTTGTTGGTTGCGCAGGAACCAAACAAAAGGTTCTTTACGTACCTTTCTTCAATCCGTCGTTTATAATCTTCTTACATAGTCATATATAGTACTTTTCAAGGTTCGACGAACTTTTGTTGTTTGTTGTTTGGTTTATATATATGTATAGGTGGATATGCTCAAAGAGAAGCTTGGGTTCGATAATGCATTCAATTACAAAGAAGAAAGAGACATAAACACTACCCTTCAAAGGTCGAATCAACATATATATACTTTCACATGACTAAGGTTGTGTTTGGTAGAGAGAATCAAGAGAAAGAAAATTAAGATAAATTATTAGTTAGGAGACTTAAATTATATATATAACAATTCTCTATGAAATTTCAAGTTGCATCAAAGGGCATTGGGCCTGCCGGTAAGAGGGTGGAGATATAAGTGAGAGATCACGGGTTCGACTCCCGTCAGAGGCAAGTTGAAACTTAGGTGGAGTAAGTAAGTCTTGTGGTAAAGAAGTAGTTTAGGAGTAGGAATATGATAGTTTGCCGTTCAAAAGAAAATATAGTTTAAAATTCAATTCTCCCATTTCTCTAGCAACGAGGGAGAATTAAGTAGAAGCTAAAATTAGGAAAAGAGAATTACAACAACCATAAAATTATTGTATTTTCAAGTTACGTAATCTACAAAACCTAAGATTTTGTCTTCAATTCAAATCTTTTCAATTTTTTCTACCAAACACAACCTAATTATCGATCTTGATTCTAGACAAACTAAACATAATTTCTATTCAAAAAAAGTATATGCATGCATGATAGATCGATAACCATTAATGTTACATGTCATGCGCGCCTTAATTTACATCGTCGTAAAATTATTAGATGGTGTGGTAAATTTTCTTAAATAGGTATTTTCCGGATGGGATAGACATATACTTTGACAACGTTGGAGGAGAGATGTTGGAAGCTGCAATTGCTAATATGAACTCGTTTGGTCGAGTTGCTGCTTGTGGAGTGATTTCGGAATACACAAATTCACAAAAACGAGCTGCACCAAACATGATTGATGTCATCTACAAACGAATCATGATCCAAGGGTTCTTGTCTACGGATTTTGACACGGATGGTTTGAAAGACTTCATTCCGATGACAACTGGTTATGTTCGTTCGGGAAAATTGAAGGTGCTTCAAGACATTTCTTATGGAATTGAGAGCATTCCATCTGCTTTTGTAGGTTTGTTCCGAGGGGATAATGTAGGAAAAAAGATTGTTCAAATAATTAAAGAATGAACCAATGTTTAACTAACAATAAGCTTAATTATAATAAACGAACTCTATGTTTCCGTTTATAAGTATTACATTTTTATTTATATTTCTTTTAAAATCATAATCGTTGTAAGAAATAGAAAGTTTCTTATACACATATACAAATTAAGATCACTAGTTCATTATCAAAAGCTGAAAGGTTTGGGATGTTTACAATACCCAAAGGTAGTTGATGTTATTTAGAAACGATATAATGATTTTAGTATGACCCTTTGTAAGAATCTACAAACTTTGCCTCCTCAAGTTCATTTATACATGATTAAATTGCATAGATAGTACTTTAGCTAACCATGAATTGTATTTTTTTTTTATCTTTTTTTTTTCTTCGGTGAGTTACAATCTCAATGTTTTATCTACCAAAAAGATATTTTTAAAAATTTTCCATTAAAATTTCCATTAGGACATTTTTTTTTGTAATTATGGTTAAATGAACTTTTTTGCAACTATTATTATTATTATTATATCAACTTTTTATAAAATTTATACTATGTCAGTTTTATTTGTCAAATTGTTAGGTAATTATTATTTAATTGTCATTGAATATTATTTTTAAAGATTCATAAATGCTCTTGAATGTCACGAATGTTCTTGAAGTTCTAATAAAACCACCACCATCCACTCCCCACAACTACTGTAGGCCACCACCAAACACTTCCACAACCGTCAAAAATGACTAAAATTCTAGATCTGAACAAAAAAATCCAACAGACACCTTCCGAACTAACTAAAAAAATCTAGATCTGGACGAATAAAACCTGTTAATCACGAAAGATCTAAATTGAAAAAATATTATACTCTAGAACTCAAAATTTAGATCTAAACCAACCAAACCTCTCGAACAAAAAAAAGTCTTAACAAAACGTCAAACCTAAGAAACAACTATATAAACACTAGATCTAAATATGTATACCAATAGAGGCAAGAGACTATAATTCAAAACACGTCTTGTTGTGACTGAGATTGACAAGTCTTTTAAAGGTTGTTGCCTTGAAATTTGGTCTGATTTCTGGAAATTATATTTTCTGTAGTTGTTATACTTGAATTTCAAAATGTTTTGATTATCTTCTTTTACCACTTTCTTTTTATGATAGATGTTACATTTAAACTAAGAGTTGTATCACTTTTTTGTGTGGAGAAATGTTAATTTTCTGTGTACTACAAGGAATCACAAAAACTATTTATATGCTTACATATATATATATATATATATATATATATATATATATATATATATATATATATATATATATATATATATATATATATATATATATGTGTGTGTGTGTGTGTGTGTGTGTGTGTGCGTGTGTGTGTGTCGATAGTAATGACTAACATTTGGCTTGTAAGCAGGATGAATAAACTAAGATCCCGTTGATGAAAGTAATATTGACAAGTGAAACATGTTACTATAAGTTTGAATTATGAGTAACAAATCTAAAAAAATTGCATTATTAAACAAACATCAAGTTTGTACAGAGAATCTCAAATGCGATTAAGACAATTAGAACATAAGCTCACCTATCAGAATAAACTGTCGGAATGAAATGGTAATTAGACGGTAAAATTAGAAAATTAGATTAACTTTTCAAGAAATATTAACAAAATACTAAAACATGTTTTTTTCCTAGAGATTGGATTGAAAGAGGAGCTCATTTCATCTTCAATTTTTATCATTTTGGAGTTGGATGTTTTGGAGATGGGATGAAACAGGAGTCAATTTTATAAATAGTTAATATATTCAGTAGCTCATATCATATTTTTTTCAGTGACAGATCGCTCTTTCTTTCTGCAATAATTTTCATCCTTATTTTCTGCAGATTTGTTGGCATTTAAGATTTGAAACTGTTGATGATATTTCGAATTTAAGAAATAGGTAGTATGTCAAGCAACTCATATGCCATTTTTTCGATCACTAATACAAGTAAATACCATTTTTCCCTGAGTTTTTACTACCTTCTCTGTCGTGACAGAATTTTTCTGCAGATTGTTATCTCAAAATTTTAATTAAGAGATAATGTGATCCCGATTTTATATGATTTTTTACGGTTTTGATTCTTCAATTTCAGTATAGACCTGATTAAAACTGAACTTTATTGTGATACAGTCATGTCAACACATGTCCTACTATTTTCAAGGGCTTGAATTTATTTCTGATCCGAAGATTGTGATGAGGCCACGAGAGCAAAGTTTTTTTTTGTTTCGTTGGCAATATAAATATATATATATATATATATATATATATATATATGTGTGTGTGTGTGTGTGTGTGTGTGTGTGTGTGTGTGTGTGTGTGTGTGTGTGTATATGCTTTGTTTTCTTTTAGACTTTTACTTAGAACATTTTTACTTCTAATTTACGTGGAATCTTCTATATAAAATAAAGAAGAACATCAAATATTACGTGTCACATTCATTTTTAATCGGAAAAAAGATAAATACAACTTATTTTTATAAAGAAAAAATATATAATGCAAATTATTATTATAAAAAAAAAATAAATACAATTTATTATTTTTTAAAAGATAAATATACTATTACTTTTAATTTAAAAATAATAAAAGATAAATATACTTTATTATTTTTTAATCTATATATATTAATTTGTAATAAAATATATAAGTATTATTTATATATATAAACTATAATATCAATATATATCAATTAAAAAATCTAAAAAATAATAGTTATGATAAATAATAAAAAGCAACCATTATTTATATTAATTAATTTATAAAGCTAGAAAATAGTAGTTATGATAAATAATAATATTGTTATTATATTATTTTTAAATAATTAATAGATGTGTTTTTATTAAAAATATCTACGTAATACATAATGTCTGAATGATAATATGACACGTAAGTAGCCAATAAGGGGTGTTCAAAATATTCCGAAAATCGAAAACCCAATACGAAAAACGAAAAAACCATACCGATTATGAGGTTAACCGAACCGAATTTTTCATTATTTTTTGTTTGATTAACCGAACTAGCAAAAAACTTTGGTTTCAGTTACGGTTTAGGTTCACGATTTTGGTGACGGACGTTCAACCGAAAAACTGAAATAAATTAATTTTATATAGTTTAACGTTTAGACCTATAAATATTAACATCTTTCTCAACAATAATATAAAATTTTAACTTATCAGTTAGTCCACGTTAATTTTAAATCCAAAACAACAAAAAACAACATTAGAACAATTAATTTAGAAAATATTATGAACTTTTTTTTTGTTTCTATTAGATTATAAAATACATTGTTCAATCGTTAAAAGATCTTTTTATAGATGATTTGTAATCTTATTTCTCGTATTTATTATCTTGGACTTTTGAAGGTTTTAGAAACTAACCATTGGAGATTTTTTAATTTTAAAAATAATTTATTAAATAAAAAATGATTAATTGGTTAACCGAATAACCGAACCGAAAAAACCGATTAACCGTTTTCTTAACCAGTTTTTTCGGTTTAGATTTAGGTTCACAAAATCGTTGAACCGAAATCTCTTGTTAACCATCCGAAATACAATTTCGGTTTCGGTTAACCATTCTATCATCACACGTTGCCAAACACTTGGTACAAATATATATAAAATAACTTGAAAGTAAAATTAAAGAAAATACAAAACCCTAAAATAATAGAAACCCCGTTACACCTCGTACGGTCGTCCCTCTTCTTCCCCGCAAGTCCGCCCCCTTCTACTTTCCCTTCGGCCACCATCGCACCAACTCTGCCTTCTTTAACCTCCCATTTCCGACCACCTCCGCATTCGCCACCGACACCTGCCAAATTACCGCCTCCACCTGGTCATCCACACTGAAAGGAAGATATTCACCGGTAAGTTCTTAATTCGGATCGGATTGAGTCTGTATGACGCTTTAAATTTTTATATTTTAAATAATCAATATCTTACTGAGTTTGAGTGTACATACTGCAAACTAGCATTATTTCTTCTAGTAAATTGATAAAAACTGAAGTAAAATAGCTTAGTGGATATCTTCAATCTGGACTACCTGCGTTGCTAAATGACATTAGATGCCCAACTTAGTTCTCTGTTAATGTGTTGGGTAATATTAGACCACGATTCCTGCTTACCAGGTATTGAAAATGAAAAAACTTTTATCACTTGTTTAGCAGGAAAAAGATTGAAAATAATATAAATATAAAGAAAGTTCAATACCTGTATTGGATTTGGGTTTCACCCCCAATGCAGTACTATAGCTAGAAAAAGTTTGAGTAAAAAAAGATCAAGTTAATGCTTTATTAAACTCTTAAAGAACATCTGTTAGCTTCAGTTAATAAATTAGAGGGGTGATTGCAATTGCTAGCACCTTCCTTGCTTCACCATTGTGCCCCCTTAGGTATAATCAGTGAACACATATTTAGGCAATCTGGTTTGGTGCAGAAATGGCAGGTGAGAGACGTGTGCTGACACTAGGTGGAAAGGGTTCCGCCCTCTCTTCAGCCTCAGTTTTTGAATTCGCCACAGCTTCTCCTCCCGCACTTCTCAAAATTGATCCTTCTGCTCTCGCTAGGCTATCTTCATCTCCTTCTGGTCATAATTTGAATGCATCATCACCTCCCTTCAAGTTTCAGTTATCGCTGCCTAATTTTCTAACCCCAGAGGAAGCCAAAGCGTCTATTCTTCTGCTCCTGTGCAGGCTCTTGCTTGGTGGATCCTCTTCTTCATCAGCTGCTTCTCAGCTGTCAGATATCCTGAATAACAATACTCAAACCCTCACAGTGGACATTGATGTCGATCGCCAAGACGATGTTTTTCTTTTAAACAGTTGCTGGACAGATGCTGCTCTCCATGGCATATGTGCCCTTGTGGACTACACCGCATCCTCATTGGCAACAATTGCTGATGCCATTGCCGCCTTGTCTTGTGAGGCCTTGAAGGTCGATGTTTCCACCGCCTTTAACTTTTTCACAGACTCTGGAGATGGTTTCTCTGACAAAGATAGAGCGGCTGTTGCCAGTGATTTCAAGGTCTTACTTAACGGCTCCAAATTACGAGGTAACTTGAAATGTGACCAAGTTTACAATATCCCCCTTATCCATGGTCGTTTGAGGTCTCTCTGCAAGGCTGTCCACTCTTCAACTCGGGTGGAACTAAATTCTATCCCCTTAAGAGGAGGAGGTGCCAGTGAAGACTTGGTGACGCTCCTCTCGCCTCTGGCATTTGCCCTTCGGAATCTTGGCAAGAGTAGTTGGCTACGAGCAAAACTTTGTTTAGATGGTTTGGTAAAAGACAACTTATTTCCTAGTTTGGTTGAGAGTTTCCATACTGGATGCCCAAACCTTGACAGTTTGAAAGCTTCTTTCGAGTCTTTTGTAGCATCTGAGATGGAAGAAAGTTACATCAAGTCCTTGCATGAAGTTTATAGTTTATCCGAATCTGTGAGAAAGATCCTTTCATGGGAAGCAACAATTTCTTTTATCTCACTTGAGGGGAGTGAATTGATGCAAGTGCAAGGGAATAATGATGGAGGAAGTGTGAAATCAGAGAAAAAGAAGGACAAAAAAAAGAAGGTTATGGGAAAAGGCACAACTGCGCTGATGCAGTTTATGAAGGATAGATTACAGTCCGTGACACTGAATGTAACTGATAGTTCAGTTCTTCCAGAGAAAGTGGCACAGGGTTTTCTCTCCTTCTTGGACCTGAAAGACCCTGGTTTTGAAAATCTGCTGCAGAAAGTGAAAGATGTTGTTGACAGCAATGAAAGCAGAAGGCTTCCCAAGCTCCCGAAGGTAATAATACCATGTTTATTTTTATTGATTTTTAATGCTCGTTTATTAAGATCATTGCTTTTCTGTGTGTGGGCAGTTTCACTCTCTTGGATTACTACATTTTAGTCCAAAGGCATCATTTGTATCTTAATATATCTCTGAAACGTTACAGGGGACTCGTGATTTTGCAAAAGAACAGATGGCTGTTAGAGAGAAAGCATTCTCAATCATTGGTAATGTCTTTAAGAGGCACGGTGCAATGGCACTTGATACTCCTGTGTTTGAACTGAGAGAAACTCTTACAGGGAAGTATGGGGAAGACTCAAAGTTGATTTATGATCTAGCTGACCAGGTGAGATATATCCTTGTTAGTTAGTTATTGGGCAAATTTATGACTATCATCATTATTACCATCATCCTCCACAAATTCCTTTTCAAGGAATCCTCAGTGAATCCATATTTATATGAGTAGCAATATGTACACTAAAATAATAGGCATATGACAGCGACTCAAAGTTGAGTAACATGGCATCATAATGCAAAATGCAGCAACATTGGTATTTGGTAGTGGTAAAATACAATATTATGAATTTGAAGAACTTAAGCTACAAGCTCCTTTTGAAGATCTTTCCTTCCCATGCTTGAAACCTTCCCTTTCTGTTTAAGTATTCCCAGAATATTGTGTAACAAATACTTGGTCATGGTGGGCTGGTGGCACAATTGGCACCATCAATGCTAAATTGCCACAGAGAGTTCCATGATATTAGTTACATTAAGTTAAACCAATAATTTGAAGCCAGAGAATCCGTATGTAACCAACTCTTGCTTTTTATTGAAGCTATGTATAACAGTATAAACTGTGAGGCTGTGACTATATTTGTTTTCTTTTTTGTTTGATTTGTTAGGGTGGAGAGCTTTGTTCCCTCAGGTATGACCTAACGGTTCCATTTGCTAGATATGTTGCCATGAATGGTCTCACATCATTCAAAAGATACCAAATGGCAAAGGTATATAGAAGGGACAACCCGTCTAAAGGAAGATACCGTGAATTTTATCAATGTGATTTTGACATTGCTGGTGATGAAACAATCGGAGCTGACTTTGAGGTGGTTAGAATTTTGACTGAACTGCTGGATGAGCTAAACATCGGTGATTATGAGGCAAGTTTTCTGTAGGAGAATAGCCATGGCATTTTCGCTGTGCATATGCATGTTCAATTTACTCCTGTGCATGATGTAAATCATCCCAGATTTTAATTGTTTAACTTCTTGAATTGCTCACAGATTAATCTTTTATTCTCGTTGTCTTTAAGTACATATACATTATTTTTACCATGTAACATACCCTACCTTTTTTTGCTTGCAGATAAAGTTGAACCATCGAAGGCTACTAGATGGAATGCTGGATATATGCGGTGTACCATCTCACAAAGTGCGAACGATTTGTTCAAGTATTGACAAATTAGACAAACAATCATTTGAGCAAATAAAAAAGGAAATGGTATGTGAACTGGCCCTGGTTGATATTGTTTGAATTGAAATTAAGGTTGGCTATGATCGATAATTACTCTAGAATTTTCTGGTTCATGTTCCCTTTTTGCAAATTAGTTGATTTATACTTTGGTGGATGTTATAGCCTCATACAACTAGCTCAATTTTTAAAAAAATCGTCATTGTAGTGAGCATGTATATATGTTGCACTTCCTTTTGTTTCCTCTTTGTGTTATCTTAATTGTTTCATAAGCATGTAATATTGATGATATTTTTTCTCTATATCTACTAGATTGAAGAGAAGGGCTTGGATGTCGAGACAGTGGAGAAAATTGGTTCTTATGTGGTGCTGAGAGGTCACCCTTTGAAATTGCTATCGGAACTTAAGAGAGAAGGAAGTGAATTTCTGAAAAATGATGCATCGAATCAAGCATTGAACGACTTGGAGAAGTTATTCCAAGCATTGGACAACTCAAGATGCATCAACAAAGTGGTTGTTGATTTGAGTTTGGCAAGAGGACTTGATTATTACACTGGGGTGATATTCGAAGCTGTTTTCAAGGGGGCTACACAGGTCTGTCTTTTTCTCTCTGTGTTATTCCGCGCTTTGTGTACCTATAAAATTGAGACTTGTTTGGGGTTGTCCGATCCGCGTTGGCAATTTTCGACCCATTTATCTTTGTTCAGGGTTCGTGTTGATCCACAGGTTGACCAAATTTGTCGTTTCAGTTTTAGATTTTCATATCGGTATTTGTATTTTCTTTCAATTAGAATTTTGAAAAGGATCAACTGATATTAAGAATTTTGAAAAGGATCAACTAATATTGTGAAAAAATTGTCAGCCCTACCTTTCTCAGCTGTTAGCTTATGGATGCATACGCAAATGTCTCAGGTTGGTTCAATTGCTGCTGGTGGACGTTATGACAATCTTATAGGCATGTTTGGTTCAAAACGTGTTGCTGCAATCGGTGTGAGCCTGGGAATAGAGCGTGTATTCACAATTATGGAGCAACTACAGAAAGACGAGAAACAGGTAAACATGTAATGTTAGTTTGTATATATTTGCATGTATTTTGTAACGCTTATTTGAGTGCTTTTGTAGGCACCCCGAGCGAGTGAAACAGAAGTTTTGGTGAGCATACTGGGGGATGACTTATCTCTAGCAGCCAAACTGGTGAGCATGTGTTGGGATGCGAAAGTGAAAGCAGAGTACATGGTGAATAAAAGGCTGACGAAGCACTTTGATCGTGCCAAGGAATTCGGGATACCTTGGATGGTGATCGTAGGTGAGCGTGAAATTAAAGAAGGGATTGTGAAGATAAAGAACAAGGAGGCCAAAGTAGAGCAAGAAGTTCCCACAAGCAATTTTGTTGTCGAGCTCATCAAACTAATTAACACCCCCTCCCCCTCCCCTTCCCCTTCCCCACCAAATTAACGGAAGAAGGGCATATTTGAAACCATCATTGTAACACAACTTTTTTTTCTCTCAAAAGTAGAAACTATTGTTTAAATTTTATGGATTACAAGTTGCAACCAATCTTCCGTCTTGTAAAGTTAAAAGCTGATCTGATATATAGATTTTTTTTAAATAATTTTAAGCAAGGTGGTTGTGAGGTGCCCACCTTCAATATACTAAAAATATTGGAACTTATAAATAAACCAAGTGTATTTTACCTCTGCATAATATATAATATAAATATAACTTTATTGTATAATATAAAATAATGTAATAATTATTATAATATAAATAGATCACATGATTAAAGAATACAAGAATAGTAATGAACAATAAATGGTTTAAACTTTAAATACATGAATAAGAAAGAGAATTTCACAAATGCATATATTGTATGATGAATAATGTCCAAAAACAAAAATATACAAAAAAAATTAAGTATGCATAATAATTAAAATTTTTAATCAATTTAATGACAAATATTTAAAAAGCGTCTCGTAAGGTAGAATTCAAAGAATAATAATAGTTTAATATTTTAGATAGATTTTAAGAGTTATTCTTTTGACTTTCAAGTTAATAACATTAGAAAATAAAAGAAAGTACTAAATGTTTTTTTTAGTGCGTACACAAACTCTAAATCTTACTTTTAAATTCACACCTTCTTGATTACTTCGCGACTCGAACTCCTGACTTGTGATCCAAGCTATAGTAACGCTGAAGTACAAGTCTTTTAGTAAAGGGGTAAAGACATACAATAGTAATCTACTTTTGAAAATTTATCAATATGGTACGTCTACTTTTTTAAATATCGATATGGTACCTGTACTTCAATTTTTCATACCGATATGACCATATTTTTAATAGACCCCTGTTTTTCATACCATTAGAACCCTGTTTCGTATGTAAAAACCGGGCTCTATTATGTAGAATGACCATATCGATAAAGAAAATTAAAGTACACGTACCATATAGACAATTAAAAAAGTAGATGTACCATATCGATACATTTTCAAAAGTAGGTTGCTATTGTATGGCTTTACCCCTTTAGTAAATACTAAAAGTTTATGTATCTTGTTTTTTTAATCACAATAGAAAATTTACAAACACTATAAAGTTAAAAAGAGAACAAATCCAACCTTTTGATTATCTTGGTGTATTCTCTGTTCTTAAACAACATATATCTTATTATTTTCGTTCTTTACGATTTCACACTACCAAAACGGTCGGCCATGACTCAAAAACTCCATTTTCTATTGTTTGTTAACAGCATCAGGAGCTTAAGAAAGGATGGAAAAGTTGTGGTCGTTCGTGCAAATGATTCTTCATTCAGAAGAACCAGCACGAATCAAGTTGGACAAGGGGATTTTCTAGAATCTCATATTTGATTCTGTCGACAACCCAATAATCAGAGACCATAACATGCAAGAATTCAACGAGGCAATTCACCATTCTGGTCTTTTATCATATATATAGTAGTTGCTTACTGAAAAACATGCTGAAATTCCACTTTTTGAGTTTGAATGTTTGATCAAGAGAACCAACCAGCATCACTATATTAGGCTATAAGCAACCTGGTTTACAAGAATCTTTACAGAACATCATCTACCAATAATGCTACCACATTAAACGGTAGTAGATTCCATTCTTACCTTGCTCTTGGAAGCCGATGAGCTGCACAAGCTCCAAGGGAACACAAGTCAAAGCGAATCCAGGATCTCGTTCCAGGAACTAAATCCAGTTTGCAATCTTGAGATTATTGCATATGTTCTGAACTAGTATATATCTATATTAAATCTGAGATCTTTAGAGTAATATATTCCAAGAATAAATCATCTTGGACTTAATAATGAAATACTCCCCTTGGTGCCTACTTACAGGTTACACATTACCATCCATTTTCTTCCGTCCTTGATTCTTACCATGAAACTCATTTCCCCGGACCCACAAAATGAGACATGGGCCAAGTGACTTCAGAAAGGCGGGCGTAACAAACTATCAGATACAATGCTTCGCATGGAAATCTTTGTCAGATAGCATACCACTTATTAGGGTCTTGATCCTCTCAGCTCCAGGGCCTGGTTTCAATTGAGCTGCGTTCTTGATTATGCTTTCAGCTATACTTATATTTGTATCACTTCTATCAAACCAATTGCCTGCATATTAACAGGGAAAAAAAAGGATCAATGACCAGTTATATAATTTTTCCGTTGATATATAAAATTCCATATAGCATTCAATGAAATAACTATAATTAGGAAAGCAGTTTGGAGAAGGGGATTACTTGAGACAAACCCATCAGGTTTGCGCCCAAGAAGTTCACGGTCAATTTTGTCAAGTAAATCTTTATCAGCACCAAATTTTCTGGCAAATGGTGCATGGCTTTCTACCATTCTTTCGTAATCATCAATGGAGAGAAAATGGGGGTGTTGTTTTGGGGGGTTATCCCAAGAAATGAAGTGAAGGTCATGATTTACAGTGGTGTTTTTGAACTCTTCGGCATTGCAGATTACTGTGTGGAAGTACCCTTCCGGGGAGGAAAGAAAGTTGGCATAGTACATGAGCACGATTCTTGGAAGGTTATCCCATCCCCATAAACAATATTCCACAAAGGGCCGTGAAAGCATCATCCAAGCAGAACCTACGAAGAACATCATTCTTAACTTTTAGAATTATATTACTTTGGATTTAAAAGCATTTTATGTAGAAAGTGAACGGCTGCCACCGATAACTTGTGTTTAAGCAAACTGGACAACTATGTGATGAGTATTTTCAAGAAAAGAAAATAACTTTTGGCACTAACCACAATGACTTTTCACATAATATCAACACAGGTTACCTGTGAAGAGTTTGTAAGCAGTAGGCACACTCCTTCTCTGGGAGACCCAGAATACATCTGATTTTTTAAGACTATACAGCCCTGGATCAATAATAACAGGCTTTGCTCTTTGATACCTACAACACGGCAACATAGAGGATTAAAATTTGTTATCGAAAATACAACCTTTTTTTTTATACATATAGCCATAAAAAAGGGTAGGATATGCACATACTCTTTCCAACCAATGTCACTAGTATGCTCGATAAAATTTAGGTCCCGAGGAACAGTTGAAAAAGTGTGAAGCAAATCTGTCAGAAATATAAAAAATTATGTGTCAAGTGAGACCACCAGGATGGAAAATAAATCATATATGCACATTTCTTGAATTTACAAAATTCTTTTTATGTTTTCAGGAAATGTAGTGATTACTTCAGTAAAATACAGAAGAAATACTATAAAAAGAACAATATCGTTGTGAAATTAACAAAAATATGACTCTTTTTTTTAGGACAGGTCACAGACATGAAGTTTGATCCCCACGATCAAAACACAGAATACATCTTAAGTACTCCAATTAGCATGCATTCGGTTATGATGTGTCAAAGAGAGCTAAACACCAAATAAGTTTCGTTATTCGCTACCAATTTAGACACCACAAAACAATTCTCCATGCTTTGTAGAATAACCAATAAGGTCACCAGACTTCTCTCTAGAAACCAAAACCTTACATAGCCGAGCACTCAAGCAGCCTTGGTGCACCAAGACAGATTAGCAACTTGGCCGCATTCCTTTTTCTTTTTCTTTTTTAACTTCTTAGGCCAAAGGCTACTGGTGGCATGTGTTAATAGAAATTAAGTTGGTAGTAGATGCATATATCAGTGCACAAGGTACAATAGCTAATGCAGGGGCAGAAAATAAGCACCAAAAGAGGCATATTTACCAATCACTACTGATTCTTTCACAATAGATGTTTTCTTGTTATTCAATAGTCAATGAACCAATAAGTCAACAACAATCAGGAAGGAAAAAAAAAATCTTTGCACCGATTTTATTGACTTTTAAAAACAACAGGCCAACATCAAAAGCTCCAAAACAAAGTAAGTAAGGCACCTGCACACAACAAAACCATGCAGCACAACTGTTCGACAAAATTCCTGAACGAAGAAATTTTTTTTTACTGAAATCGACGAAGACGTACCATCTTGGGTGACTAAAGGATAATCAGAGGCACTCAAATTGATAAACCAGTCCCAATCACCACCTTCCTTCAACAAAATGGCGGCGGCATGAAGCGTATTGGTAACCATGGTAGGTCCTCTGTAAGTAACCAAATTGGACCTGGAGACGACCCTAACATTACCCAGTTGTTGAAACACATCCTCGTTGTTGACAAAATCAACAAGCTCTAACCTTTCTTCAGCTGGTGATTCAAGGTCCAAATGCACCACATACTGGTTCAAAGGATGGTATAATGCCTTGAGAGTCCTTTTCAATGACTCAACATCACCACTGGAACCAGAGATCAAGTAAGCAAGTCTAGGTACGGATGAGGCGGGTTTTGTGGGTGCGATGTAGAGCTTGGATTCAACAAAAACTGGGGTTTGTTGAGTTTTTAATCTTGAGGGGGGTTGATGTAAAGGGTAAGTGAAGAACAGAGAGAAGAAGATTAAGATTGAGGATGTGAGGAGAGATAAGACGAGAGGGAGAAACCATGTTTTCTTCATCAAGGGTTTAATGGTTGTCTCCATTTCAAAGAAATTTGCGCATTTGGAGGGGAGGGGAGGGGGGTTTTGTTGAATTTAGGGATTTGGGAAAGTGAAGAAGATGAAAGAAAGTTATAAAATTAAATGCGGGGGTTATGATGATTGATTATTCTTTGAAGTGGGAAGGAATCAATGGGGGGTTTGTAAAGTGAATGTGATTTGATTATTGCAAGAAAATGGAGGCATTGTGGACTTCGCTGAAATGTCTGGCTGACTAATGAAGTATGTGTGTAAGTGTGGGTGTCAACTTCTCCTACTATTTCGCAACATTATTTATTAATTAAATAAATTTCCATTGGTCATTAGACGTGCCAACGTGTATAATTTTGGTATGTTCATGGTTAAAATTTACTTATTAAATTCTTGATTTTATTTTTATTATTTTTATTGAACGGCAAACTAACTTGCTCTTAATTCTAAACTACATTTTTGCCTCAAATTGTGACTTCAGAACTTATTTTCACCACCTAAATTCAAACTTGACTCCGACGGGAGTTGAACCCGTGACCTCTCACTTGCATATCACCTCATTTTATTTTTATGTAGAGTATGTTTGTCAAAACTAGTTTAGCTTTGCTTTTTTTTTTTTTAAAGAGGTAGGGTTTTAGTATTTGAAGCTTTTAAAAGTAGTTGTAGTTTTATAAATTACGTAAAAGAACATTAATATTAATTAATGGTTTATGATTAATAGGAGGGTAAAAAATAATTATGTTTGACCAAAAGCTTTAGAGCTTTTTATACGCTACTCCTACTATCGTTTTATACGCTACTCCTACTATCGTTTTATAAATATGTATATATTTATTGACTTGAAAAGTTTTTACTTTAAACATTGTCTCAATGTAAGATCTTTTTTGTTATACATTTACTATATTTTACTATATGTGAATTTTGTTTATTTTAAATATGTATATATTAGGATCCTTTTTAAGTTTATATCTCATAAAAATTATTGGACCAGCTCTGCTTTCGATAGAGATAAGTCTAAACATTCAATAATCATGTTTGGAGATTATCATAACTTTTTTATTGTTTAATGTATTAAATAATATTCTACATACCATATTAAGTATGATGTTTGATTATTCATTTATATTTTATATTTTGTGTTGCCTAGCTTTTTAATTAGGGATAATTGTGCAAAAAACCCTCAACTTATCAGGTTTTTGTGATTAAAACCTCAAACTATTTTTCGTTGCATAGAAAACCCCGAACTAACTAAAAATCAGCAAATAAAGGTTTTATTAATTGGTAACTGGTTATTAATCGTACGTGGACTGGTAAATAACCTACGTGGAATAAATTATAATTGTTGAAACCGGATGCCAAGTTTTACACATAATTTAAACCCCCGTTGATAAGTTTTATTTGTAATTTTTAAACGGGGTTACATCATCAACGAGGGTTTAAACGATGTGTAATACTTGGCAACCGGTTTCAACAATTAAAATTTATTCCACGTAGGGTTAATAACCGATATCAACCGGTTACCCATTGAAAAACCTTGATTTGCTGATTTTCAGTTAGTTCGGGGTTTTCTATGCAACGAAAAATAGTTTGGGGTTTTAATCACAAAAAACTGACAAGTTGGAGGTTTTTTGCGCAATTACCCCTTTTAATTATTCATGGTTTTACTATTAATGATAGTAACAAAATATATAGCTATTGCAATCATACATCACAAAAGAAAACATACACACACAATTTAAGAAACGAATAAGATTGAAAGGAATCTTTATACATCTTTTGTATATATTTTGTTGGATATTGGTAATATGCTCCTTGCAGATTTGGTGATATGTATACTTTTAGCGTTTTCAAAAAAAAAAAGAAAAGAAAATCAAGACTCATCATGTATTGTAATTAAATAATAACTAATATATTAAAAGAAATACAGTCAAATTAGCTCATGGTGTTATTGAGTCAATCTACTCAAAATCTTGGGTAAAATATTTGATCTCGACTATAAAAATGAATCAAGCAATAAAACTCAACCATAATTGGATCGAGTCATTAAGAAATTGATGAATGTATTCTTTAGTGTTTTTTTTAAATAAAATATGGAGTCGACTCTAGTGAATCATATGTCTATTGACTTCAAGTTTGAGATTCAAAATTAAGACTAAATCAAGCTTGAATCAAGTTTTAGGTTTCGAGCATGGTTTTTAATATCTTGATAAATGTTAATTATTTATTTCATGCATAACAAGTTTATAGAATTCTAGAGGTCAATACTCTAAATTATAGATCTTTAATGATATAATTAATTTACCAAAACCATTAAAAGTTGTATTGAACTATCGTTAAAATGTTTAAATTTTAAATAATTTAATCAATTGACATAAATTTAAACTTTGATATAAAATTTAAGACATATAAAAAATAAAATATTATTTTAGTAGTACATTTTGATTCTGATCCGAACTTACAATCTTTATCTTGTGAAAACAATAATTATTCCAAATACGATCTCAATCTTGAGATTTTGAGTTTTTAAAAACTGAGTTGGACTCAAGCTTAAAACTACTTGGCTCATTACATCATATTGTTTGCCATTATGGTTGTATTAAAAAAACCAGTACTAGTTCGTTTTGCGATTATAACATATATCAATTCTCTCTTAGTCAATGGAAGAGAAAAACTATACAATTCATGTGTAAAACATTGAATGTATTAGACATATACTTAGTTATACGTATTATAGACATTGATCATTATGATTATAGGCACAATTCTTAGCAAAGATTGATTTATTATAGTCATTCAATGATATAAAAATCCGTCGAAGAACTCAGTTTTACAAATAATCCTAAACAGCTAATCTTATTAATTAAACCTTACGGTACACAAACCTTACAGAGATTTTTGATCAAACTTTTATAGATCAGCTTCTTGATCAAACTCAAGATGCAATTTATTTCCTCAACTTCACATGAAATCCATAGACGAGTGAGTACGAAATCTAGCTAGATGACCCGAACCAAAGCAAACTAGCATCGGCTAAAAGCTCCTATATGACATGGAGGGTGTGGCCAAATTAACCTTCTTCCAAAACCCGAAAAACCTCATCTGCAGATCGATCAATTTCCAGACTCACCCTTCTTTATTGCATTTTCGACTTTACTCTCCTCCAACAACCTTGCAGCCTCAACCAAATCAGGCTTCCTCTCTGCTTCCTTGGCCTTAAGAGCCTGTAACTTTGCATGGTTATAATAAGCAACGCCCAAGAAAGCAATCCCGTAACCAAAAAGATTAATCGCAGTCACTGTATCCTTGATCACAGACCATGAAAATGCAATCAACAACCAATCTTTAACAACCCCAGCCACATTCATAGTCAAAGCAGAAGTCTTTCCAACAAGCAAAAACACGGCAAGATTCAATGCAAATGCACAGAAAGAATTCGTCCCAAATATCACATAATCGAAATGGAAACTAGAAGCCTCGCTCAGCAACGGGTACTCGACGATCATCCAAGGAACAGACAAGAAAACCAAACAACAAGGGGAAACATAATAAAGTGAAGTGATGGGATTAAAGGTGATTCCCTTGGAAGTCAACAAGATTTGAATCAAAACCAAACGTGTAGCCTCAAAAGCAACAGCACCGAGCTGTAACACAACACCCCAGGCATTGAAATGGGCTTCGCCGTAAGCGGCAACGGCAACACCCAGAGATATGGAAAGCATATTGGTCATGGTTTTGGTCTTAAAGCTTTCTTTTTTAAACAAAACGCCAATGGAGTAAACGGCAACAGGCATCAAAGCCTTAAGCATTTGAATAAATGAAACAGAAAGATAAATGTAAGCAGAATTGGAAAGCCATAAACTAAGAGAATAAAGCAAACCGATTGGAATAACGGAGGTGAGGTAAATATCGCGAGTCATCTGAACAGGTTCGACGACTTTTAGGATGCTGACGAGGATGTAAGCTAAGGAAGAACAGAAAGACATGTGAATCATGGTGAGAGAAATGGGGTAGGGCCAATTGTACATCTTGCGATCGAGGATGTATTTGTTGTAGACGATGACGGTGAAACTGAGGAAGATCCAAATGGTGACATAAGTGTAGGAAAGGATGATGTTCTTCAATACGCTGTCGCTTAAAGATCCTCCTTTCCCCATTGATTTGTACACAGATCAGATCGATTAAAGAAGATCACTTATTTCTTACCCTGATTGTTACTGCAATTGGGATTGATTAGGTTTTCACTTTTCTGTAAGAAAAAAGCGGAAAATCGTTGCGGTTTCATCATGGATCAACTTACTCACTCGTATACATGCATGCCAAAAAGGGTAAAATTGACGTTTTCTTGTGGGTGAGACGTGAGAGACATTAATATGATAACATAAAAAATTATATGGATTTGTATGCACCATAATTTATAATTATTAAAATTTAAAGAAAATAATTTTATTTGATTAAAGCATAAACTTCTTTTGTGTTTGGTATCGTTTTCAGAAGCTTTAGGAATTCCAGCCTTTAAATTTTCAGAGATCAAACACAAAAACTCCACTTAGGTGGCAAGAGACTCTTGAGCTTTCGATCCGGTAATAAAATTACTTAAAGTAGCTTTTAGAGTTTCAATAGTAGCATAAGTTTTTGCACAAAAATTTTTTTTAGAAAAAAACAAGGAGCATAGTTTTTGCTTAATTAAAATTATTTTTTTTATCCTCGCAATAAGTATAAAGTTTTAAACCTCAAATACTAGGGGCTGTTTGATTACATTTTCCATTAAGTGTCGTCTGGATTTAGAGAGCTGTCTGGATTAAGTAATGCTAACTAGAGAAATTTTATTGGAAAAGATAAAAGGGGGTAATATTGGAAAATAAATGGTCTGAATGGGGAACACATAGGGTCTCTTGGCTTATTAATTGGGCTGACTGAATTTGAGTTCTGATTTTAATAAGTCATTATCAAACAAAGCTTATTTCAAATGAACTGACCGTATTTTTTAAATTAAGCCTAATAAATTGTTATCAAACAGCCCCTAAGTGTTATTGATGTTTTTTTAAGTCATTTAAGCTTATAACCTTCAACGAAAACTACTTTTATATTTTACCAAACACATATAAAAACTATAAAATTTTAGTTGTTTCAAAAAAGTACACATCTTTCAATAGTGAGTAAATCCTATAAATCAAAAGAGGGGATGGAAATCAATTCTTTTGTAATGTAATTTCATCTTTATCATTAGAAAGAAAAAAAAAAAACAATACAAACCTCTCAATTCTCTTTCATTTACATTCCATTGTACCAAACGCACCTTTAAGGTTCTAAACAATTTTTGTAAGACATGTTACTTATCTTATTATTATGTTTAATTATATGACTTGTAACATATTAAACGTTAATCGTAATTTATTGGTTACATGCCGAATTAACTTCATGTGTATCAAAATTAAACATGCCTTCATAAAATCCTCTTAATCCTAAATCTTAATATGTGTAACGCCTCTTTGATGTGGGGTTGTCCAACTATCCAAAATCGAAATGTAACTAAAACCGAACCAAAAAAGAAAAAGAAAAAGAAAATATTGAAACCAAGAATCAAGCAAATGAAATTGGTTCAATTCCTGTAGGGTCTCTCAGTTTTACCAAACATTTATAATTAGCAAAATGGGCCGGACATGACTAGACTAGACTAGACATAAGCTGAAAAATGAAAAATCTAATGCAGATTATACGCATCAAAATCAGCCCACTTTCTAGAAGAGATGGGCTAAGCTAAACCCAAGTCAGCTCAAAAGTTTGTAATTCTTAATAAAAACTAGAATATATGCGTTTAGTCGATGAAAACTAGTTATTTTTCGATTTTATTTTTTAAGTTATAGTTTTTAAAAAAAAAATAAAGGTTTCCATAAATATTGAGAACTTGTTTAGATGATAAAGTTTTAGTTTTAAGAAAAATAAGATGGATGATTATAAAATATAAAAATAGGATAGACATTAAAAAAGTAAGAGAGAGAAAAAGAGTATTATAAAGAAATATATGGTAGGAAACAGAGAGTATGAAAAATGATATTTTAAAAAGTAAAATGAAAATTTATGAAATTATTGTTAAGTAAACAAGTTTTCATTTCCTTTTGAAAAGTAAGATGTAATTTTTCGGTAACTAAAAACACCTTTAATTTGTCGTATCGAAGGTCTCACACCTAAGGGCCTCAAACCATCAGTTGCTTGTGGTCACGTACTTTTTTTTTTTCTATGATAAAACCATGTAATCATTGAAAAACCAATCTATGCCAATAAGTCTAACAGGTTTTTCCTGCCATTGTATTGTATGGGCCCATATTTTTACTTTTTCGTTCAAACACTCTTTAACCATCGATACATATATTTCGAAAATTTTGTTTTTATATCCTTTTTCCATTTTGCCTTTTTTTGGTCCTTTTTCTCTGACTTTTATTTTACTATTCTTTCCTATTTTATTTTAACAAATCTACGTTATAACTCTTTTATGTTTTAGGTTTTACTTTTGTTATTATATATAAAAATTAAATAATATTTATTTATATTTAATAAAAGATTTATATTGAAAAAACAACGTATTTTAAAAAAAAATTTATGATCTGACATTTCTGTTATTTACTTATTTTAATCTCTATACTTTTCTGTTGAACTTATTTTGATTTCTCTATCTAAGACGATGGAGCAAAATGCTAAAAACATAAAAGTATGATGATAAAAAGTTAGTTTCTTATTTTTATCGGTTTGGTCCTCTGACACTTATTTCCAAGACAAATTAATTTTAGTTTTTATGATTCAGTACAAACATCAATTGATAGTCCGATACAAGTTACCGTTCTTATGTAACTAATTTTATATGCTTTAGGTTCATATGATACACGTCTTTATCCTCAGCAACGCAAGTTCATCTGTACCCTCGATAATTTACAAATACAAGCATTACAATCTTAAAGGTTGGAGTGTGCCCTAATAAGATAGTTTATATTGGTTTATTTGTTGTAGGAGGGAGAGTGATATTTAATTTATATATGATTTAATTCATTTATTAGCTACTGTAGATACTAGGTAATATTATGTCTATATGCATTTTCCATTAATGAAATCACTATTTATAATTGAGTTTTCTAGTTAGTATATGAATGAATATATGTTGTAATGAAATGATATATAATGGTTAAATTAATAAAATAAATTAGTAACAAGATTGGGAGGTTTGCATTGAGTAATGAATGAGTATGTATGTTTGATTAGGAGGAGGAAAGTTGTATGTAAAGTGTGCTTGCTGTGTAGTAGAAAGATAGGAAAGGTCCATGCAGTGCACGTGACATATGCTCCGAATCCGGATCTGAAATCAAGATTAATCTTGATTTTGCCAAAATGGTATAAATGAAAGCTTCAATTTCATTTTGACGTGTGTTCCACGTACTTCTACTCTACGCCCGATGCATCAACTAAATACACATTACATTCTCAATTATTTCTTCACTAGTTTACTAGGTTATTACCCATGTATTACATGAGTTAATTTTAGAAATTGATATTTATATATGTATAATATAATAATTATATGAATAATAAAGTTTGCTTAATTTTAGTTAGTTAGTTATTAAATTAATCCATATTAGATTTACATAGATTTGATTTGTTTTGAAATTTAAAAATAAAATCAGTAAATGACGTGGCAAAAGGAGAGAGCGACATGTGGCAAATTCAATGAGAGCATGCCATGTGGCAAATTCAATGAGAGCATGCCATGTGGCATTTAGTTACTCTTTTAATAGTATAGATAGATTACCCGCGTTTTACGCGTATATTTTTAATATATATAAAGTATAATAAATAAAAAGATAAAGATATAAATATTATTTTTTAAACAAAAATATATAAGGTGATATTATTATTCTAAATATATATGAAGAGTAATTATTTTCTTATATATTTTTTTAAACTTTTATTATAATATCTTATAATTAATAAGTTATTAGAATATTAGATTTTATTTGATTTGATTTTGAATTTAAAAGTGGATTATATTAGATTTGGATAGATTTAATTGATAAGTTAGTAGAGTATTAGATTTTGTTTGATTTGATTTGAATTTAAAAGTGGATTATATTAGATTTGGATAGATTTGATTTTAATTTCTTTATTCTTTTTGAAATCTATAACTGTCACGTGTCGATTCATGGTGACGACACGTGGCTTCACCAGAAATAAGTATAGTTACTCTTTTAATAGTATAGATAGAGATAGATTATTGTGTGTTATAAAAATAAATATATATACGATAAATAACTCAACTAGTTGTAAACGAGTCGAGTCAAGCTCGACAGGGCTCGAGCTCTGCTCGATTCGTTTTGGGTAGGCTTAAGTTCGGCTCGATAGCTCGACGAGCTTTTAAAATGTAGGCTCAAACTCAACTTGAGAAGTACTCGAATTAGGCTCGAGCTCGGCTCCAAAAGCTCGATTTCTTTAAATAATTTTTTGAGTTCATTTTCATGGTATATAGTTCGAACTCGAATTCTATAAAATCTTAACTCGATGCTTGAAAAGCTCGAATTTTTTAAAAAAACTCGACTCGATATGTATACATATAAGGCTCAATACTCAAATTACTTGATAAGCTTGACATAATATGTATATATAGAAGGCTCAAAAAGCTCGATAAAAACTCGAGCCGAGTCATTTAAAGCTCGAGCTCGGTTCGTTAATATTTTCGAGCTCTAGCTCAATAAAAGCTCAGCTCGTTCAAGTTAAGCTCGAGCAACTCGATAAAAGCTCGACTCGTTTAAAGCCATAACTCAACATATATAAAATAGGGTGCTATTGTGTTGTAACAGTATACATCAACTCAATAAAATATTAGCATCAACATATTACTTTATCAATCTTAATTTATTTTAGATGCTTTGATTCAATTCATTGATTATTATAACCAATACTTTGAATTTTTACCTACTTTCTATATCATTTATTTTAATCATAAATGATATTCAATGAATAAACCAGATAAAAGAATTGGTATAAATAGATGATGACTTGATCAAGAGTTGGTTTGTGAGTATACTAATTAATTAATATAAGTAACTGGTTGAAAACCAATTTGATTATTTTGAATTACCTGATATAAGATGAAGAACTTTTACGATAAAACATCTAGGTAGGAACACCATAAAATTGGAACGTTGAAAAATTACCCAACTAAACTTTCTGATGCCAAAGTCAAAGCATCTTAGGTTGGTAAATATATGAAAGAGGATATATGTGTGTACGAAAAAACTTAATTGATTTGAGAACTGCCAGTGTATATATATGTCTATAGAATGATCATTTTGTCATGTACTTGTCGTTTCATTAGTTGAGTTGTGAGTGAATTTGCAAACATCCAATATTATATCAGTAGCCTGTAATCTTCTGAATAATTTTATCAGGGACAAAGTAGATACCATTCTCATATAATTGTATTGTATTATTCATTTGTTTGTACAAAAGTATGATGAGGACTTCGTACGAGAACAAATAGTCCTACGTGGTTTCCATATGATGTCGTTGTCTTGCTCTAGAACATGTCAGACATATGATATTGACATACCTAGAGATGTAAAGGATTCGAGTACGTTATTCGAACTTGACTTGTTAAAACTTAAAGAATCTTTTAGTTAGTAAAACTTGTCGTTTGATTGTTCGAACTTAATTCAACTTATTTAGACATGTGAATCTTGGATATAGATCCCAACACCATGATAGTTCATCTAAAATGTATAGATGACAAACCATTTCAATACAAGTTTAATATAAACAATTAAAAATCAATTGACTTTGTAAAACGAATAAAATTATTCGAAGACCTACTCCATATAATATTGGGCAATGATTACTATTTGTTATACAAAAATTAAAAGTTAATTGATAAAAAAAAATAATTAGTTGGTTTATGATTATCATTTATTATTCCCGATGTTTTTTTCTATTTAATAAAAAAAAAAAAAAAAAAAACTAAAAGAATACGCAAATTCACTTTTACTTCAGTGGAATTTGCTTCGTCCTTCTCTTAATAATATTTATTTTCATATTTTGGCTGAAGTTTTATTTAGCAAATTCATAATTATAAAATAATATATAGCTGTAAACAAACAAAATAGAATGGTTTAATTAATTATCGTCTAATTTTATAAAAACTACTCAACTATCAAAGCGTAATTTATATCTTGTAGGCTAAATCAACTCAATCACTTTGCTTGTAGCGATTTCATTTAAATTTGAAAAATTCAACGATTATAAAGTCAAATCTCACCTACAAGTCAATATAGTTTATTGAAGAAAAAATAATATAGGATATGAATCATTAAATAAGATAGAACAACCCTTTTAAATTAGCGTTTTTTAAAGAAAAAAAAAAAAAAGAAAAGAATGTTATCATACAAGAATCAATAATCTAAAGTGGGTGGGGATGATTCTAGCAACTTGTCAACATTAGCAATTCAATAAAAGTCATAAAACGATAGAAAAGATAATATGGTTTATCAATTTTTACTAGTTTAGGTTACATATTGTAAAAGTTTAAAGGTTTGTCATTATATGGTAAGTAATTATGATTTTGGTTTTATTTTTTATTTTTTTATTGCTTTTGGTTTTCAACCACTTTGATTTGTTGTGTTTATGTAATATATATTTTTAAAAAGATAAAAAATCTATATGCTTATATTTTCAACATTCAATCTTTCACAAAACTCAAGCTTTGAAGCACCAAATCTCCGGTAACACATACAAAATCAGATTTCTTATCAACATGGCCGTTTTTTGAAGAGGGTAACAGAGACGACTGCACAAGGTCTCTGATTTGTTAGGATCTCATTGATACTTCTTTGTTTCTTTCTAGCGGAATATGAAAATATGAAATCTACTTCAATTTGTATGAGATGTTCTAAAATTAAATGAACACATTTTGTTACATATGTATTATTTTTTGGGTACTTAAACACAATAATATTTTTATTATTAATACTTTTTATATTATAAAATATTCATATTTAAGGTACTATTTTAAATTTATGGCATAGGACCCCTAAAATCAATGAGACAGTTCTGCTTATCAACCAACTCAATTAGACTTTTCATTGGACCCAAATATCGTCCCACATAATCAACACAACGAACTACTATAATCATTGATAGATTTTTAGTGATTGTATTCGATGTGTCTTAACAAATGCACATCATTAAACAAAAACGTTTTAATATGATAATTTCATACAAACAAAACATGAAAATTATTAAATGACAAAAACAATAAAAGAAATAGGACAAAAATGACAAACCAATTGTTATTTACCAAAAAATATTTAAAAAAAACACCAAAAAACATCACATGAACAAAATTAAATAAAGTTGTTAGGGAGAGAAAAACAAAAAAAAAAAATAATAATAAGAGTAAATATAAATGAAAATCACTTCAATAAAAAGCGTCAAATTTAATTTTGGTCACATTAGTTAAGAGAGAGATCGGTCATGTATCGAATTATTTAAATCATGGTCTTAATATCATGTACCGAACCGATTATAGAAATTTCGATATCGATATTAGTATCGATACCAATATTTTGATATTAATTTTATTTATCACACAAAGCTAATATCCAACCCGATAACCAACAAAAAAGTTTAATATCAAAACAATAAACAAAGTTTTGTATTAAAACCGACAAAAAAAGTTAATATTAAAAACAACAATCATCTGTAGCCAATTTTTCTTTTCATTTTCCGTTACAATTACCTATTGATTCTTTCATATCTACAAAAAAAAAAAAAAAAAAAAAAAAAAAAAAAAGCAACAGACAAACTAGCAAAGACAACTAATATCAAATCTAATGTATACATATTAATAAATGACAACATTTTATGCGACATGACATTCTTTTCTTAAACTTCATCTTTAGTTTCCCACTTTTTTTCCCCCTAAAATCAATTAATTTTCTATATTTAATATTTAAATTAATAAAAACAAAAAATAAAATTTAGATTTGCTACTTAACTTTTATAATTTTGATGATTAAAATTTTACTAACTGATATAAGTTTTTAAAAAGTATCATATTCAAATTTAAAAGTTATCCTAAAATACAATTCTAATTATAATTTCGTACATAGTTGTTCTATTTATTCTACATCATGCCTATTAATTTCATAGTTTATATGATTTCAAATTTTTATGTATACCATTTAACATTAATTGTCTTATCTTTTATTATATTTATAATAATATTTAAAAAATTTATACATTTTTAATAATTGTTTATTTATTAAATATACTCATGTAATACATGGTCATCAAACTAGTATGCTATAAAACAAAACATAATATTTTTTGAAAGTAATTGCCTATCAAGATGTCATCGTCCTTTTAAAATATAAAAAAAAATTTGAACGACAAACTATCCTACTGCTACCCCTAAACTAATCATTTGCCCCAAGACTTTTAATCCACCTAAATTTCAACTTAACTCCGACGGGAGTCGAATCTGTGACCTCTCACTTACGTATTACCCCTCTAAGGGGCTGTTTGATTACATTTTCCATTAAGTGCTGTCTGGATTCAGTGAGCTGTCTGGATTAAGTAATGTTGACTATATAAACTTTATTGGATTATATAAAAGGGGGTAATATTGGAAAATAAATGGTCTGAATAGGGAACACATATGGTCTCTTGACTTATTAATTGGGCTGACCGTATTTGAGTTCTGATTTTAATAAGTCATTATCAAACAAAGCTTATTTCAAATGGACTGACCGGATTTTTTTAGATTAAGCCTAATAAGTTGTTATCAAACAGCCCCTAACCAAATGGGCTAAACTCATTGGTAAAATATAATAAATGTTATCTATAATCGACTTCCTTCATATCATTATCTAATATCGAATACAGAGCAAAGCCTCAACCATAGACGTTAAGTTTTTTCGATATGGTTTCTAAAATATGAACTTTTATCTGATTAAGAATTCAAAAATTACGATTAAACTCTTTAACTTTAGTATGGTTTTGGTAATTTTTTAGAGTTTTTCTAATATCGGGTACCAAATACCAAGATATGCTAAAAATAAAAAATCTAATACCATACCGATAGTCCTATTTCGGTAGCGATCCAACTTAAATATGATATGATACCAGTTTATGGTTGCGTTTGGAAAGAAAATTTTAGGAGTTTCAGCTTTTGATTTTTGAAAGCTCAAGCTCAAAAATTTTGTTTGGTTGATAGAATTTAAATTTGATTCAGATTTGAAAGCTATTAAAAGGTCTTTCACGAGAAGCTATTTGAAGTAGCGTTCATAACGAGCTTAAGCTTTTGGTTAAACAAAATATTTTTTTACCTTCCAAATAATTATAAACTACAATATTTAATTAATATCAATGTTTTTTACGTTATTTAATACTAAGAGCTACAACTACAACTATTTTTGTCAGACACATTTATAAAAACAAAAGTTTTATCTTTCAAAAGCTCTTACTATTAACAGTTTCGAGTCATAAACCGGAGGTACCAAACATACCTTAAAATCAAAAAAACCGGTTTAAAAAAAAAAACTCACCCTTGCCAAAAATCGATTGCAATCAAACCTTGATCTATTTAACGTTTCCCCGTGTAGGGGGGACTTGATGTGGCAATGTCACTCGGTCCATATCAGTCATTACCTAACCCCTTTTTCCAGATTTCCAGTTTCCACACACACTTTCACACTAATACACACATTCAACGTCTTCTTCTGACCTAATTTTCCATCAACACCCACCTTACAGATCCCTGATCCCCTTCAGGGTTTCTTCTTTCTCCCTTTGATTTCATCAGCTAGCTTTCACCCCAGATCCACCACCACCATGGGGAAAGGAGGAGCCCTAAGCGAAGGTGTCTTGAAGAAAATCATCCTCTCCTACACCTATGTCGCCATTTGGATCTTCCTCAGCTTCACCGTCATCGTTTACAACAAATACATCCTCGATCGCAAGATGTACGATTGGCCTTACCCCATTTCACTTACCATGATCCACATGGGTTTCTGTTCTTCCTTAGCCTACGTCCTCGTCAGCGTCCTTAAAGTCGTTGAACCTGTTCAGATGACTCGCGATATCTATCTCAAATCTGTCGTTCCGATCGGTTTGCTCTACTCACTCAGCTTATGGCTTTCCAATTCTGCTTACATTTATCTGTCTGTTTCCTTTATTCAAATGCTTAAAGCTTTGATGCCTGTTGCTGTTTACTCCATTGGTGTCTTGTTTAAAAAAGAAGGGTTTAAAGGCGACACCATGACTAATATGCTATCTATTTCTTTCGGTGTGGCGATTGCCGCTTATGGTGAAGCCAAATTCAATAGCTGGGGTGTTATGTTACAGCTTGGTGCTGTTTGTTTTGAGGCTACTCGATTGGTTTTGATTCAGATCTTGTTGACTTCCAAAGGGATTACGTTTAATCCCATTACTTCACTTTACTATGTTGCACCTTGTTGTTTCGCCTTCCTATCTATTCCTTGGATCATTGTTGAGTTTCCCAAATTGAGGGATACTTCAAGTTTCCATTTTGATTACTTGATCTTTGGGACCAATTCCTTGTGTGCTTTCGCCTTAAATCTTGCCGTGTTTTTGCTTGTTGGGAAGACTTCGGCATTGACGATGAATGTGGCAGGGGTTGTTAAGGATTGGTTATTGATTGCGTTTTCGTGGTCGGTGATCAAGGATACAGTGACACCAATTAATCTGTTTGGTTACTTGATTGCTTTCTTGGGGGTTGCATA
This sequence comes from Centrapalus pauciflorus, assembly GCA_020465985.1. Classification (NCBI taxonomy): domain Eukaryota; kingdom Viridiplantae; phylum Streptophyta; class Magnoliopsida; order Asterales; family Asteraceae; genus Centrapalus; species Centrapalus pauciflorus. Next base: position 382,915 of record JAANYP010002291.1, read on the forward strand.
TTACAATCATGCCAAGTTACAGGCACTTAAGGCTAAAGAGGCAGAGAAGAAGGTGGCACAGGCAGACGAGGAGTCAGGCAAGTTGTTGGAGGAGAGAAGTGCTGAGAAATCATCAAGAAAGAGTGAGTCGGATAATTGAGAAATTCCAAGTTCGTGTGATTATAGCATAATCACACGAATTGGGAATTCAGAAACAAGAAGAGACACAAAGAGAATATGGGACGAGGAAGCCCTAGAATCTTTTTTTGATGTATGTTTTAGGTTATGTCTATTTATTTGGAGGAGGTCATTTGTGGAGCTACTGATGAAGTTACTTCTTTGTGATTGAACGGTTATAGGTTCGGGTCAAGAAAACAGCATCGCTGTTTCTCGGCAAGGACTTCTGTTGTGTCACAAAGTCAAGTAGCTTTGGGTGCACCGATGACCCCCTTATGTCTATCTTATTTATTATCATTACCACTTCAGTTACTTGATGTTATTGGGGTTTTGAGGCTGTTTAAACTTTTGGTACCGATATGTGCTCGTGACTATAGAAAGAGTTATCTTTTATATGTGATCCATATTTACAATCCCTGCATTTGGGGATATGAATTTGTGTGATCTTTGTCTTAACCTTTTTATTAGTACCATGGTTTCTTGATGTGTTAGGTTGAGCTATGCTTTTCTTTTGAATATGAGGAACCCTCAAACTACTAAGCCACCATTGTTAACCTGACATGTAAATCCCCATACTCATAGGTCATAAGTTGGTCATCACACCTATTTGCTAATAGGGTCCATATGAACAGATTGCAAGGAGTTAAAAGTCTGCAATAGTATTCCTTGAATAATCTTAAGCCTTAGCTGTCATAGCTCTAGTAAGGTTCCCTTGATCAAGCTTCTACTGGCTTACTTTTTTAAATTTCTTCTCGTAAATGTTTACATGTATTATGTAATATATGAGCGTATTTATTTGAGCATTGAGAGCCCAATAGCTTTGCTTAATTTCTTTCGCTCGGGAAATAGTGGGCTCCCTTGGCCTTAACCAAGTAATCCATTAGCTATTGTTGATTTGTTGGCTCCAGGGCCAGACCGGCCTTGAGGGCGCCCAAAAGTAGGGGTGTTATATGCGGACCAAATACCCGAACCGAACCGGGACCGGACCGGTCCCGAACCCGAATAGGACCGATTTCCAAGCAATGGTCCGGTCCTCGGTTTCATATAATTGTTTCATTCGGGTTCGGTCCTAACCGGGTTCGGTCCGGTCCGGGTTCGGGAATTACCCGGAACCGAAATGCAAAGCCATTTAGACCATATATTTTTCTAGAAATCAAACATTATATAATATATACTATTTTTTTTTGTAGAGATTGAAGAATCAATACGCGACCCCGATGGAAAAGGAAAAAAATAAAGGGCGATCGATGTTTTTTTTTTCGTTACTGACTTGGTTCGGTTTTTTGAATGGTTGTCAAAATTCAAAACTTTTGGTTGGTTTGTCATTGTTTTTTTGAATGTTGGTACACTAAATATCATGGATGTTTCTTTTACTTTGTTATGCGATTTATAGTTGCTATTCCAAAAAAAAAAAGTGATTTTTAGTTTGGTCCTACCGGGTTTTTCCCGAATACCCGGAACCGGGACCGGGACCGAACCGGGACCAAGAATATTCAAATGGTCCGGTCCTCGGTTTCATATATTTGCTTCATTCGGGTTCGGTCCTAACCGGGTTCGGTCCGGTCCGGTCCGGGTTTGGTCCCGATAACACCCCTACCCAAAAGGGTCATCACAGGACCCAAAAATTTATAGGGTATCTAATTTTATAAGTTCTGAATATAAATAAAGTGCGATTGATTTTTTAAACTTATGGACGGAGAGAAAATAAAAAGTATGTATGTACAGACACATGTATATATGTGTGTGTATTTATGTATGTGTAGGGCTCTCTTGTACGTTTTCGTCCGGGGTTTCAAAAATCAATGGAGCGGCGTTGGTTGGCTCGTTCCTTGACATACATGTATTTGTAGTAAGAAAGGAAGCATACTGTGTTTATAACTTATGTTCTTTTTATGTAATAAGTTTTTTCTGTACATATTTTTTACGACAATATTAATTTCAGAGAAGCACAAATACAAAAAGAAACCTATCCTCGTTTTACAAGCTTTAAAACGAGGGATTCAAATTCAAAATTTCATATTTTATAAGTATCCAACTGTGGTACTTTTCGTGATAAAGTGCTGGTCATCAATGATAGAGAAAAGGGATTGTATATTATTTGTATGTACATTTTTGAAATTGCAATGATGGAAGATGTTTGAAAAAAACTTGCATAAACCTTTTATTCATTTTTAGAGTAAATTACATAAATGTTCATTGGGCTTTTATGTTCAAAACACCCAACCCAATACAATAATTTACACAAGAACCAAGAGTCCAAGATGATGCACAAAATATATGTAATAAACAAAGATACTTTCTTATATCGATTTACATAACTATCATTATCTTAATACAAAAGATTGAGGTCAAACGACCCAAATGTTTATAAAATATACCATTACTAAGTCTGGAATATGAACTTCTAAGAGTGAAAAACTCCATGATCAAACTTTTTTGGGCCTGAAAATATTGACAAGTAGAAGTACCATTGCAAATTATATTTTCATTCAGAGTTTATAGACTAACATTATCATATGAGATGCAAGAATCGCATCAATATTATCATCACCATTGATTCCTATGTCAATACATGAAGAATCAAATAAATTATTAGATATATTAGAGTTTTATATTGATAACTTGGCCCAATTTTATAGATGTGCCAAGTCCATTACGGTTTCTTGTGATACATTATACAAAATCCCATTCAACATAAATATTTGCTCTATATAATGAGCCTTACGTTATACTCGTTCCACGTCAATACGTACCAATGAACTATGCCCACGAAATTCGGAAAATACATTACATGGAGTAATGTGTTACGTAACAATAACAAGAAACATGTGAAGTTGACAATGATCATTTAAGAATACTAGCATGAGTCATGAATCAATATCATCCCAACTATCAACTTCTGATACACCTGACATAATAGTACTAAGTTAACATAGCCAACACTTAAAACTAAACTTTATACTCGGAAGAAAGTCGAGGCCCGCGATCACAGATTGTGGTCACGATCAGTAGCTATCGTGGTCGTGATCCCAAACTTATGTAACTTGGAAGCATCATTGTTGAAAATTAAAGCTTCTAAGTTTTCTAAGTGTTGAAAGATCATCTGATTGCGGTTGCAAACTAGTCATCGTGGTTACAACTACAACCCATTGCGGTCCCACAATCGGTCTTCGGAATCACTGCCAGAAATGCAGTGTAGTCATGGTTGTGCTGACCACTAAAGATGCGGGTGCATAAAGTTTCCAATTGTACCAACAATCTATAATTTAAATCGCAAAGTCGTTAATCTAAATGTTGCAATGAGCTTTTCAATCTAATTGTCACTTTTGACAACGTTCAATCACCCCTAAACTTTCAAGTAGTATAAATTTAATCTAATCTTAATTAGATTTTTGACGTTACTAAAGTCTGACTCAAAACATTTCTTATAAAAATCATTATATTAAATTTTTATTTAAACAATCAACTTAAAAAAAAACTTCATTTTAATTTAATTTCATAATAAAAATACATTAATAAGTCAAAGCTCAAATCATAACAAATTTTCAAATAAAATACTTATTTAAAACACCTTAAAATAAAGGGTAAAAAAATTTCTGTTTATATGGTGTTATTTATTGGGTTTATCATTAAGTTATATGTTTGTATTAAATTATATGTTTAATTAAGAGACTGTAATTTTGTTAAATATATAGATATACTTTTAAAAGTGAGAGAGAGAGACACATGATGCATGACTATTGATTATCTCACGTATTGTCTCTGTTATCAAGCCAGTACAATGACACATAATAAGATAGCGTTGGACCAGACTTAATTACTCCCATCAATTCAATTACATGCTCCCTCCTATTTACAAGTTTCAAATAAATCTATACAGATCTGTTTTGAATAATTTTCTTTTTAATTATTATAGAACTCGATAATAAACGGCACACGACTCAATATTTATTTAGTCATTACACATTATACAATGAAAATTTTATTAAAATAATTTAAGAAACCTTTAAATTAGTAAAGTCCTTAGTTTTATTTATAATAATAACAATATATAATTAAGATACAATAAACCTTAGTTTTATTAATAATTAATATCAACCCTTATAAATAAGAATTCTTATTTATTTATTTTGTTGTTTCGAAGATGCATATTTGTTGATCTTCTTTGAATCTTTTATTTTAAGAATAATTTAGACATTTAGAAAGAAGTTAAAAGCTTCAAGTTGTCTAATTAATAAATTAAAACATACAATATTGAATAAAAATAGATTCATAATGTTGTTAATGTGTTAAAAAGTGGTCTTTGTTTTGAACCACAGAAGTAGCCAAAAGATGAAATTGAAAAGAACTTTTGGACAGCTTCCATTATTCTACAAACACATATCACATGATCATGATGGTGATGATGATGGTGATGGAGAGAAACCCATATATATATATATGCTCAAATCTTATCTCAAAGGAATTAATGTCTTGTTATTGTCAAATTCTAAATAATGGCTTTTGAAAATAACGCTTAATTATGGCAAAGAGTATATTATTATTATTATGATAGTTATGATAATTATTATAAGAAATTAATGTCTTAATTGGTGACTTCCTACCTCTACTTTTTATAAGAAATTAATGTCTTAATTGGTGACTTCCTACCTCTACTTTTGCCAGCGCCGTCGGAGGCAAGTTGAAATTTAGGTGGAGTATGTAAGTCTGGTGGTAAATGAGTAGTTTAGGAGTAGGAGTAGGATAGTTTGCCGTTCAAAAAAAACAAAGCTTTAGGACCTGTCTATTTTCGGCAAAAAATTTCGTCGAAAACAAAGGTTCTTAGAGAACAAGTACAAATTCGAAGTTTTTTTTTTTTTTTTTTTTTTTTTTTTTTTTTTTTTTTTTTTTTTTTTTTTTTGATGTTTTTAGTTTTCAAATTTTGAAAGTAAACTTGAAAACATGATTTGAGGTCTTCATCTTTTATTTTCAATCTAATCACCCAAATTTATGTTATAAATGAGAGTGAAAAATGAAAACGCAAATATTATTTATAACACATCTAAACACATTCAAATCTCTAAAATGTCTTTTCTTAAAAACTATCATATTTTCACTCAAACTGAAAATTCTCGCTTACTAAACGCACAATTAGGGTCCCTTTAGTTGATAAAAATATTTGGTTCGCGTCTTTAATAAAACTGAAAACAAAAATGTTTTCTTGAAAACACATTTTGTAAGCAAAATATGTTTAAAAGGGTTAATAAGATTTTTTAGTTTTTATTCAACCATAACACACACATACCCGATCACTCTCTACAACACCATCCCTCTCTCATTCGAAAACAAAACAGAGTCTGAAAACATCAAAATAGAGTTTATAATAGGTAATTATAAATTGAAAACTGAAAATAAAAAACTGGAACACCTAAAAACAACATATGTTGACATGTATTTTGGAAACTCTTATTTTCGACGAAAATTATCGTTGAAAAAACATGTCGTTAACTTTTCGATCCGTGTTTTCAAATCAACTAAAGACTCCACTTCAATTCAAACACGTTCACGTACACATGTGCATGCTACCTATTCGTCGGCTCCCTCAGCCCGATCGATCTCCTCCTTAATTCGCTCTTTCCATTATGTTTTTTGCTTCATGCATGTTTGGTTTTTTTTTTTTTTTTTTTTTTTTTTTTTTTTTTTTTTTAATTGTAGGCCGGCTTGTTAATAGATTTTTGGAGAATTCTTGGATTATTTTATAGTTTGTACGTGTACATTAATTGTCTAAAATTATAGTGAAATCGAGTCTTCTTCTATTTCTCAAAATCTATTTAGTGTGAATAGAGTCATTATCTGATCCATGTCATTTTAATTATACGACGATTTAATATTTAATATTGATGCTGCTATTTTACCCAACCACCAACTTATTTAACTTAATTAATTACTACTTTAATTTAATAATTAAATAAGTGGCTATAGATTGTTGCTTTGTGAGACCCTGCCACGCTAACGTCTTTTTGAGCCTTGTTATATAGAGTTATAGACTACCTACTACTATTAGGCAATATATATTTTCAAAAATAAATATTTATAAAGATATGTAATATAAGTAATAATATTTTTGAATTTGTTATTATATGACAGATCGATCAATAGTCAACAAATATCATATAAATATCAAAATTGGACGATAAAAATAATATTTTTTTTTTTGCCAAGAAACGTATAAACAAATCAGTTTTAACATAAAATGGTATGGTTGATACTAATTATATAGAGAACCAATCAAAAATCTCTTGAGGTGTTGACATTACTGACGTGGTATTGTACGTGACCTTTCATTAGTGACTGATTAAGAATCTGAACTAGGGTTGTAAACGAATTAAACGAGCCAAAAGAACACGAATTAATGTATGTTCTTGTTCGTTCGTCTGACTTTAGCCGAACAAATAAATGAACACGAACATAAACGAACGAGGGATTATCTATTCGTATTCGTTTGTTAAGAATTTGATTGTACTCGTGTTCTTTTCTTTCCGTTCGTTTAACAGATAATTGAAAATAAACGAACGTTATACGAACACAAATGAACAATTAAACGAACACAATTGAACATAAACGAATAAAATTTTTCTAGATAAAAAAAAATCAACAACACACAATTCATAGTTTTCAAATTAAAGTTGTACATTAATAAGATTTATAAATGACTTCATACTACTACAATAATGGTAAATTTATGTATTAAGAAACAAAAGCTCAATTTCAATATTAAATTAACAATATTAACGTATTTGAGCTTTTTAAATTTATGTTATTAATCAATATATTATTTAAAAATATCATGTAATACTAAATATAATATATTTATATTAAGTATAATATATATATGTTAAAACTTATTATAAATAAGCGAAAAAACATAAACGAACGAACATAAATGCGAACGAACGTAATTGAATGTTCACGAACATAAATGACCAAAAAAACCTCATTTCATGTTCGTTAATAGAATTAAACGAACAAATTTTTTTAATAAATGAACGTAAATAAATGAACTTTCCGCCGAACGTTTATTTCGTTTACAACAATAATCTAAACTAAACGATGTATAACTGGATTTTCAAACTGAATTAATCTGAAATTTAAATTCAAAAAATATGGATCATATTTTTATTTATTGTGTTATGATAATTTAAAAAAAAAAACTAAAAATTAAGGTTTAATTTGTTCAATTGGGTTAAAATATATTCGATTTTAAAGTGTTAATGTAGTAGAAGTTTATTTTTTTGAACGACAAACTAATATAGTCGTACTCCTAAACTATTCCTTTGCCCTAAAGGGACTTTAAAGTTACTTTTACCACTTGAATTCAAATTTGTCTCAAACAGAAGTCAAACTCGTAATCTCACACTTACTTATCATCCTAATACCAAATGGATTAAATCTCATTAATATATAAGTGATGTGCAACAGATAAAGCAAGAGGCATCCATGCATTCCAGCCGTCTACTTAAAAAGATTAATACATGTTTGTGTCCATTGACATCCCTTTCAAACTTCAGGATACTATATGATCCTCTTTGCATCTCATACATAATACGTGGCTTTTTTTTTTTTTTATATGACATGTCAATGATGAAGCAGCCTACATGGCATTTAAGAAAGCTATAAATTAAGTATTTTTTAAATAAAATTTTATTTTCTTTTTTTAATCTATTAAAGATTTTTAATATAAATGTCTAATTAATTAATTTATTTAATTAAACTGTATGCTTAATAATTATAAGTTCTTAACTTGAACTACTTTTTTCAAAATTAAATGATCGTCATAGTTATAAGTTTTTTATATATGAACTTATATTTAATTTGCATGCCAGATTGTTCATATACTTTAGAAACCATTAGATCCATCACAATCGGTCACAATTCCGGCCACCATCAAACACCACAATCCCCACCAAAATTGTTAGATGTGGAAACAAAATATGAAACACCTAGCAAGAACCCTAACCAAAATGAAAAGATATGGAAAAACAAAATCAAGAACCATTCGACAACACATACGATCCAAGATTCACAATCAAGAACAGATATGGGACAGCGAAATTGAAACACCAAGATATAAGTTGTAAACACCAATCAAGAACATATCCAAGATTCGCAGCCCGTTCGAATAGAGCATGAAACCCTTAATCATGAACCCTAAACGCAAGCTAGTACTAATTTTTGAGATCCCTTGCACATTTGATAGATTGGTTTAGATTAAAAAATCAACACCGTTTAATTTTTCAGATCTAAATAGAGAAATAATCTTGAAACCGCTTACCATCTTGTTGCCGGTGGTGGAACCCTTACTAGGATTGCAAATGAGTAGCTTTTATAGAGCTACTCGAGCTCGAGTTCGGCTTGAATGATCCGAGCTTTTATCGAGCCTATGTCTCTAGCACGAGCCCAAAACTCGAGCTCGAGATTTAAATGACTCGGTTCGAGTTTTTATCAAGCTATTCGATCCTTCAGAATATGTATATATTATGTCAAGTTTATCAAATAATTTGAGTATCGAGCTTATATGTATATACATATCGAGTCGAGATTTTATTAAGCAATTCGAGTTTTTCAAGTATCAAGCTGAGATTTTATGGAGTTCCAGCTCGAATTATATGCCAAAAAAAAACGAACTCAAAAATTATTTATAGAAGTTCAAGTTTTTCGATAGCTTGAGCCTAATTCGAGTACTTCTCAAGTTGAGCTCAAACCTACATTTTGACCAACCTTTATGTGACCAACCTCTTTCTTGACGACTTTGGGGGTTTTCGCGATGACTTTTATCGTCGCAAAAGAGGTTTTTTCTTGCAGTGACATTTAAAAATCTCGTTGAGCAATGGAGCCGAGCTTGAGCCTACCCAAAATGAATCGAGTCGAGCTCACTTGACTTAAGTCGACTCATTTGCAGCCCTACCCCTTATACCATTCAAGTTTAAAACACTTTGATAGCCAAAAATTAAATCTTTCTGATCATGAAACCAAATATGGTTTGATTTTGAAACCTTCAATTTTGGAGCTGCTTTGGTAAAAAAATTGAGATTTGGTCGAGTACAAGGAGCTTCATCAAAGGGGGCCGGAAGCTACGGAGAGAACAGATTTTGTGGAAGTAGATGTTACAAAAGTTTTGTGTTTTATTTGCTACGTACCTCATAGCTATGACTTATTGATTTCTCAATTGTTATATGTTATTTTTTTATTGAGTTTTTTAAATTTTCTTTTTGAACGGCAAACTATCCTACTCCTACTCCTTTAACCATTGATATCAAACCAAAATTTTATTAAAAACAATAATTTAAAAAAAAAATTTGGTATTAATTAGATTAGAAAAACACACTTTTTATTCAAATTTTTTGTACATTGCCAACAAGAAAAATGTAAAACAAATCACACACAATCTTATGATATACGACTTTACAAAGTCAACACTTGTCCATTTCAATGGCAACTGATGATTTGCTCTTCTTCTTCTTCTCAGGCTTGCACCACGCTGCACACACCAAGTACATCGCAAAATTTATACCACTCAAAGCCGCCAACAATCCATAGAAACAATCAAGCCTTCCGTTGTTTATGTTATCGGCTAGCCACCCACCTCCACCATTGTTTCCGGTCACCTTCTTCACCACCGACACCAAGAAACTGCTCATGAAAAACCCTAACGACAGCGTCGTTAAAAACAAACCAGTGCTCATCGTTTTCATCCCTTTTGGTGACCGGGTGATGAAGAAATCAAGCTGCCCAGTGTAAATAAAAGCCTCACCGGAACCCACCAGGAAAAACTGTGGAATCAGGATGAACACGCTGATCGGAAGCGGCTCTGAACTCTGTCCGCCGGCGTGCTGCCTGGCCACTGACAGCCTTCTCACCTCCCCAACTGCAGCTGCAGCCATTCCTAGCGTCGAGAGTGCGAGGCCTATGGCGATTCTTTGTAAATCAGTGAACCCTGGTGTGCCTTTCCATTTCTTCCAAAGTGGAATGACAAGGCAATCGTAGAAAGCACAGGTGAGTAAGATGGCGGCCACGAAGAAGACGGTGAGGGATCCAGCTGGGATTTGGAAGCCTCGGACTGATCGATGCATGGTCGCGGCTTGCTCCACCGAGAAGGTGATCATTTGTGCGTAAGTAGTCCAAAAGAGGATTGTGGTCGCCCATACCGGAATCAATCTTACCATCATCTTCACTTCCTCCACCCTTGTCACCGTGCACAGCTTCCATGGATTCCGAGAATTCTCATCATTTTTCTCAAGATCACCTTCTGCTACTATTGCAGCCTTGTCCAAACACCTACGTACCAGAAAATAAACTATTAGCAACGGGATTTTGTGACCACATACGGCTGTCGCAAAGTGAATATATTAATAAAAGCAACAAAACTTATTGTCTATTGATACGTTACTATCCAAGATTTTCGACTAGAGTATATACTCTAAACACGCACCAACATTATTATGCTCTATCTTATTGAATTAATTATAAAACGTTACAAAAATATATGTACTTATGTACCTTATTAAATACCCATGGTTAAAGTTGAGAAATTTGAAACTTAGCAACGTAAATTGATCACAAAAATGTATTACCATCATGATTGATAGAATCTTTAAACAAAATATGCATGTACGGCCATTAATTAAAAACTTGTTGCAAATGTGAGTTATATATATATATGAATCACTGAGAATTAGCGACCAACGTATATTTAGAGCAGATTGACTTATTGATAGTGAGATCAAGGAAGGGAGCATATATACCGAAGCTGATTAGTGTGATGGATTCTTGAGGCCTCGGGGGAATTTTCGTATAACATGGTAAAATCGTAAGGAAGATCCATCGATCTCTTCCTCGAAGCTGCAACTATGACTTGAAATATTTGAACAATAGGGCTTCCGATACTTTTTTTATACCGATACCTTTTTGTCCCATACAAGAGCACTAAGATAGCAGTAAACATTGAAACCGAACAAATCCCATAAGCCCAACTTCTACCAACTTCATCTTGTATGTACACAAGCACCGTAACCGCCATCAACGTTCCCAAGCTTATAAAGAAAAAGAACCTATTAAAAAAATACGCCATTTGTGTCTTTTCCTCTTCGTTCTTCTCGTCGAATTGGTCTGTCCCGAACCCTGAAACACTTGATTTGAGACCACCCGTGCCAACAGCTATCAGATACAAAGCAAGATACAAGATTCCCATATGAAGACCATTTGCTTGTTTGCAATTCTCGGAAGAATGGCATGGTGGCGGCCTGAGCTGTGGCAACTTGGTCGATATTGCCAAGGCACACGTACCCTAAACGAAATAATTAGTTAACACCATATATATAGGATTAGTTGGTGGTGTAGCCTGTAGGTGAGTTTAATGCATGCAGCTAGCCAATTAAGTATAAGCTAGGTTAAGTAAACTTACAAGAGTTTGAATGGAGGCGAAAATGAGAATGGTTTTGTATCTTCCAAGAAAAGAGTCAGCTAAAAAGCCACCAAGAAGACACAAAAGGAAAGAAGTGCCCATGAAATCAGTGACAACATTGGCTGAAGCTGAGCTAGAAAGATGCATGGTTCCACCTAAATATGTCACCAGGTTTACTGCAATTCCCATTGTTGAAAGCCTCTCGCATATTTCGATTCCTGTTAATTAAATTAATTAATTACCCAAAAGTCAAGATTCATTACTGTTTAATTGGGTCGGGTAGTAATTAATCAATCAAGAATAGATGATTATTGATTTTAACTTTAATTAATTGTTGTTTTTACAGATTTTTAAGGAATGGAACAACTGTATGTCAGGTGAGGTGTATAGATGCATATACAAGTGAAATGACTTTTTGTCTGTGGGTGACATGACATGCATTGAATTTGAATATGTGATTTGATCTCTGTGTATATATGCGTGTACGTCTTCACTCTCACATGACAAGTTTTCACTCACCAGTGACTATACTTATTCCTCCCAAAAGTCATTGGTAAAGAGGAACAAGTATCACTTTTAATGAAAAAAGAAACCATACATCCAATCATAAACAACAATTTAGTTAGATTATAGGTCAAAATTATAGGATATGGTGTGTGAGAACTTAGGTATGGTGCATAAAGAGAGGGCTTTAAAAAACAGTGTGTCATACACTTTGGTGCCTATCACTCATTGGCTCTTTGGTTTCTAAGACACTATTATAGGTCAATTTATAAACAAGGCAAGCAGCAAACAGACTTGTAATTAGTGAGATACTGCCTGGTTTAATCTATTTAACATTTACTTATGTGTGAAAAAAAAAAAAATCCAAATTAACCCCAAAAACTATGATCTAGCTAGCTGTATGTTTAAAAGATTTGAACTTATGCTGTGAACTCTAGTGGTAAAAGGTTGTATGATAAAAGATTACAACTTTATAACATAATCATGAGATTTGATCACAAAGTGTAAAGTAATTAAGCAGTTAAAATGCATGGAAATAAAAATTAAGACCTAGGATGAGAGCAGCAGGCACCCAGCCTCCGGTTTTTGCCCTATCGGCAGGCAAACCCTTGTAATCTACGGCATCGGCTACGGTCAAACTCACCTTGCCCTCCTGATCATGGAAAGCAAATTAAAGTCAGTAACAAAACACATAAACTTAATTGGCATATAAACGAGAGTTTATGCATGCTTTGAATAAATATATCAAGATTATAAAGTCAACCATATATGCTAAATTGCTAATTAATTACCATGATAGGATATGATATGATATGATCGATCTTTCTATATATATTTTCTCCAAATCTTGTAATAAAATTAAGGAGTTTGGAAATCCAAAAAAGAAAGCTACTTGAGTTTCCTTAGAAGAGCCACCCTTTATATAGCCAAAAAGAATGTAAATTCTTGTGACATTCCATTACCCTTTTGTGACAGCTCATTATCTTAATTCCCAAAAGTTAACCCTACCCTCTACCCCATCCCCATCACCAGATTCTACCACTCGATCTGCTTCCCGCTTATTTTTTTTTTTAATTTTTTGGGTTATTAAAACCATATATCTACTAATATTCAAACACGGCCAACACAATTTTTACGTTATATAGAATAACACTATGCATTTTTAGTAACACTAGGAGGGTGTGGATCATACACAAAGCCTCTCTAGTGATGCATTTTGGTTTTTCAAGGTTTTTTGATACGCTTTGATTCTTCTTTTGAACCCAACTCGATTTTATATAGAGTTGAAATTAATGTAAAACTAAATATTTATGTAGTCCTAAGAAACCAATCTAAGCCATTAGATTAAAAGATCAATCAATGGTTATTAAACAAACCAATTTTTCTAATTGAAAAAGAATTAAAAATGATATTTTGGTAAATTTGCAAACCTACAAACTTTTTATCCCCAAATAAAATATATATTCACTCTTACTTTTTTTCATTTTCACTCCTACATGTTACATTCTTTTTTTTCTTCTGATTTATATTTCCAATGTCATACATTATTTTCCTTTATTTTCTTACCCGACTAATACGATATTACATATGTAATACTGCATATTCTACGTATAATATCATATATCGTAATACTGCGAATTCTCTTACATGTTTATTACACATATAACTTTACAAATTACATATGTAATAAAATTTTATTGCACATACAATAGTATACATTATACATACAATCACCAAATCTAGTTTGAACCAGAAATAACTAATAGCAACCTTTAACCTTTGAGCTTCGAGTTCCAATGTTGATGAAAACTCCAATGGTAAAATCAATTGTGATGGAAAACTTCAAGATCCTTCAAAAACCTAGAATATTTGTTTTCAAAAACCATAACCTGTGAAGAAAAAAGACAGGATGTAATATGTGACAGAAGCAAATTTTATATAATACTATGTGTAATATTTAACAGAAGTTACATATTACACATATAATACTATACATTATTATACATACAATATATACTATTATACATGTAATGTAACTATTATGCATATAATATATAACTGTCATACATATAATATTCACATATTACGCATATAATATACACCAATTATACGTGTAATAAATGTAAAAACTCATTTCAGATTTGAAAAAAAAAAACCTTCAAAAAAACATTTGTGATGGAGATTTTCAAATATTATACATACCAAATCATTATTAGACATGATATAAATCATCATACATATAATATATAACTATTATACATGTAATATTTACCTATTACTGTACACATATAATATATAATTATTATACGTATCATAAACACACAAAAAAAAAAGATGAAAACATCCAGATTTTGAAGATGAAGAAGATGAAATGTCCCAATATTAAATAAACTCGACCATATAAAACCTAGATGAACATTAAAAAATTCAGATTTTGAACATTTAATAAAACACAATTGAACATGTTCATCAACGGTGAAGATCAGTGCAGGTCCTATCATTTTTTAGGCCCGGGGCTTATACTTAAAAAGGGGCCCTCTATATATATAAGCAAAATTCGTATAAAAAGTTACACTTAAATAATATTGAGAAAAAACGCTATACTTTTTATTCGTATGATTATAAATTGGGCAAAAATTGCATACAATATTAAATTATATTTTTATTAGTAAATTGAGAAAATAAAGTTTAAATTTGAAATGATTCATAATATAAACAATAAACATACATGTTAAAAATAAATAACATCCCAAGAATTAAATATATGTCTCGTTACTATTTTTAATAGTCGTATAATAAATAACATAAACTTAACCATGTGATAAACAAAAATAAAAAAAATCAAACTCATTGAAAACAAAAGTATAAATATTGAATTTGATGTATAGTATATTGATATAAAACAAATAGATGATATTTGTAGATGAAAATCCAAATGATGGGATATAAATAAAATAAAAATCTACACAATGGGAGTCGAACCCACGCCATTAGGATTCCAAAATAGAATGATTGCCAGTTGAACTAACAAGTTATTTATGATTTTTATCGTGTAAAAAATATATAAGCTAATACTGTACAACTAGACTATATTGACATATTAATTTTTTTGGACCCCTTATACTGATTGGGCCCTGGGCGGGGTGGCCCATGTGCCCCAGGCCCAGGCCGGCCCTGGTGAAGATGAATAAACCCAGAAACCTAAAAAAGGAGAAGATGAAAAAGACGATATTACACATATAATATATAATATTATACATATATATATAATGGAACTATTATAAATATAATTAATATATAACTATTATACATATAATGAAACTCTTATACATATAATATTATAACAACTATAATGTAATATTTGATTTTTACATGTAATGTACATTGTATTGTTATATTAGTAAAATTTAATTGTTTCTACAAATTAATTTATAAGTGTGGTGATAGAAGATAAATCATTATAATATGCTCATTTTCATGGATTTCAACATATTTTATAGTGATTTTAATTAAGAGCTTTTCACCACAATTGAAATTAAAGAAGAAAAAGAATAGCAAGAGAATATTCGGTCAGATAATTAACTAAAGTTGATCGATATATGCTGAAATTAAGTGGAAGGACTGTGGAAGAAGAATCCAGAACTGTAGAACATGTATAGGGGAGCTGAGGGGCAACAAAAGCATATCTCTTCCAAACATGAATTTCTGTAAAACATTATCTCATGTGTATGCATGTATGCTGCATATCATTTTCAAAGTTTTGTGAACCATAAATATTAAAAAGCATATATATAATAATTAAATAAATAATGGTAATGATACATATATTCATATATAGGCATGTTTCATCTTCATCGATGTATTCAATTTCATCTGATCGCATGATGAGTGCTTTTTCTACCCCACCTATAATAAAGTTGCCAGCATTTTCTTGTTTTGTTCTATATATGCATGTTTTGGCCTTAATTAATATATATTATTATTATTATTAAACTAACTCATCAATCCATCGATCAAGGGAAATTCAAGATTAATGTTACTTTTGAAAGAAATTCATATATAATATATTACCTTTAGTTTGGTCGTACATTTTCTTGATGGATAATACAAATGTGTACCATTTCTTGATGGATATATTTCTTGAAATGTATAGTCGTTTTCCAAGAAAATGAGTGTTTAGTACGCATTTGTACTGTCTGTTTCAAAATGATATATAATTGGATCTAGCTAGCTAGCTTGATTTAATTCATATACATTTAAAATTTTGAAGGTTAAGTAAAATATGCATGGTGTAACTAGGCTATATATATTTAAGCAAGACCGGCCCTAAAGGGGGTCATACGGGCGATAGCACAAGACATTAAACCATCGACGGACATTAATTTTCAGTCAAATAACACTATTAATAAATTCCGTTTTTGCTGTTTAATGTTTATATCTTCATCATCAAGTACAAAAATTATAATCTTAAACAATGATAACAATGAAATTAATAGATATAACTAGTGACAAAAGAACATTAGTATCAAAATATACAATGTGTGCTACAAGAAACAACGAGAAATTTTTTTACTACTCAATTAGAAAATTATTATCTAAATTTCACATCAAACAACTTAAAAAGTGATAAAATCCCTTTAAAAATAGTAAGTTGTTTTTAAAAGACAAATTACCAAGAAAGGTAATATAAAATTCAAAAATTGACAATAAAGGTAATGTAAAATTTTTTAGACCAAGAAAGATAACATAAATTTCAAATTTGACAAAAAAGGGTTTTGATGACAAATTAAGAAGGTAAATTTTTAAATTTATGCTCCCTTTTTTGGTAAAAGAATAATATTTGATTATATTTATTGGCTTAAAATTTGAATTTCATGTTCTCTCTCGTCCAAAATTGAATTTTATATTACCTTTCTTGGCCAACATTTTTTTACAATACTTTTATTGTCAAATTTTGTATTTTATATTATATTTCTTGGTAATTTTCCCTTTTTAAAAAAGACAGTAATATTACTATTCTATCTTGTCCTGAGCATGAAAATACTTAGTACCGACCCTGTATTTAAGTACTTGGGTGTTATAAATAAGTAAATAGCATACATGAAGAATAGTTTAACAACTTATCATCGTCTAAACTTAAACGAAAAGCAAACAAGTGTATTGTAAAAAAATTATTTACCAATTGGATGTACTTTCAAACATATTTACAAAAATAGTATGGTAGTAAAAGTATGTACCAAAGCAAATTTTCTTAGATGTTCGGCTTTTGTTTACTTTTAACGTTTTTTCTAATCTATTTTTTATATCCACACACAAAGATGTACAGCATCTGTTATTGTGACATATGATGACGATTGACGACTGAGGTGTGGATCGAGTGGAACGAATATATGAACAAAATTCAAAAGCAGCTACGCATCCAACTTCAGATTGGTTCTATATTTTGAATATTATAAAAATAAACCAATGGACACGTTTGACCGTTCTTTTACCCTTCAAAAAAATATTAAATAATGGTTTTTCATCTTACAAAAATAATCCTTTTTATTTATTTGAAATTATGAAAATGATCACTTACGTTGTGTTCTAATGGATAGATAGAAAACGACGGGAAAAAGTAGGAGAAGACGGGAAGCGCGAGGAAAGGAGGATTATGATTTCTGTCCTTTCCTTCCCAGCTTTGAGAAGAAGACAGAAGCAAACAAATTCAGACTTTTTTCCATCTATTTCTCTTCTCAAAAACTTGAAGAACACGACTTGATTTATATATTCATCCAAATCAGTTTGTTTCCTCTCTTAAAACTAGTTGTGGAACTCAACGTTAATTTTCAAAAACCATACCGGCCTTCAAACCATCATTTGCTTGTATAAATGGTCTCTCTTTGTTTAATGTTTCTAAATATTAATCAATATACTATTTCATTCTTGGTTCCTTAATATAATAATTATTTACTTTTGGTCCTTTTACTATCTTTTTGTCCTTTATATTTAATTCTTTTACTTTGATTATGATTTGATCAAACATATATAACACTAAAATTTATTAATTTATGATATTAACTATATTCTTTTTAGCAAAAGGATCAAAAATGAATAATTATAATATTAAGGGATCAATAGTGAAATGGTATATTGATGATTTTTAAAACGTTAATATCCGAAAGAACCATTTATGAAAACAAACAGTGGTTTGATGGATTGTTTATGCAACTTTGAATAGAATGTCAACGTAAGTCAGTAAATTATCACAAATCACGTATGCGAAGTTCTTTCCATAAGATTTGTTAGTTTTGGAGGTGATATAAAAATTAAGTCATCTTATTTGATATTGGAAATTGAAATGATTGATGCATGTTGTTGCATTATCATGTTGTACAAAAAAAGTTTCTAATGCAGGGATACAATTTAAGTTATCGATATATCATGTGGTGGAATTCTAAAGTTATGTATAAGATGTTAAATAGTTAAGGTTTTGATTACTCAAATGATGCGAAAGGCATATATATGTGGTTAAAAATATTGGTATGGTTATGTATAAAAAAGGAATCTTTTTGCTGATCTATCACTTACTTTTTTATCAACAGTTTATCAAGATTAAGGATCCAAATTCATATATAGGGGATGAAATCATTGCAGAACCTAAATTTGTGCAGAACTGTAGAATCATATATTCGATTTTAATGTTCAAATTTATAACGTTTATTCAATGTTGAACATATAAAATTCAGACGATTCAATGTCGAATATTTAGTGATGAATATTCAATGTTGCATATCCAAAAGAAAGATTAACTCATTAATTTACATTTGTTAAATTGCTTATTTAATTAATTAGAGAATATGGATCGATTCAAGAAAAGAAAGATCTGAATCATTATTTGTTTAAGAGTTAAGACTTGATGTTGTAGCATTTACCTATTTGTTTTATTATATAATCCAGATGAACCGACCTGAAATTTTAAATTTTGAAGGAAAAAAAAAAATTAGACTCACAAGCACTTATGCTTCCATAACATAGGTTATTTACCGGTCCACGTAGGATTAATAACCGGTTACCCACTGATAATACCTTAATTTACGAATTTTTAGTTAGTTCGGGTTTTCTATGCAACGAAAAATGGTTTGAGATTTTAATCACAAAAAACCGACAAGTTTGGGGTTTTTTACACAGTTATCCCTAATATATATATATATATATATATATATATATATATATATATATATATATATATATATATATATATATATATATGTATATATTGAGGTTCAATTGACGACTTTTATGCACCGAGGCACCTCTAGGAACTTTTGTGCACTAAAGAATCAAACAAGGGTGCACTAACGGTATTCCTGGAATATTGAATATGTAAAATTAAATATATGGAATTAATTATAATAGGTAAATTATAAATAAATAATGAATAAATATTCAAAAAAAGTAACAACCTCCTCATATCTCTCTCTTACTTTATTTCTCTCTCTCTCTCCACCGTATCCACCACACCACCTGTAACAACCTAACTTTAACTAACGTCAATCAGCAACAACAATTTTATGAGTTAATAAAAGTTATGCAATAGTTAAATGTAATTTTAATTACATTTATTAGCTATGTATTTTTATAAAAGTTAATAAAAGTTACAATCAAATTATGAGTTTTAATTATAAAGTTTGATGATAAAATAAAAGGAATGAAACATAAACAACTTTTGGGGCTAAATTGTGAATCTAGAGAACTTCAATAAATAAATAAAAAAAAAACCGAAAACAAGGTGCAGGTGTGTGCAGTGTGCGATGCATATGTGTTTGCATTGTATTATGTTTTGTTTCTGTTCTAACCTGTCCAAGAGATGGCCAAAGGAGGTCATTGTCCCTTTGGTTTAGTATTGATACAAGTTGTATTATGTTGCCGGATCATTTGTACATTTAAATCGCCCCAAAACTTTAAAATTCGCTGCTGGAAATTAAGTAAAAACAGAGAGTTTGTGCGGTCTTGTGAAGTGTGTAAACTTTCTGTTTTGGATCCGTAAATAAGACCAAGAAGTCCAAATGGATTTCGGCCAAGACTTGGGTTCATATGCGTGTGTTATGCATCAAATAGACACATGAAACAACCCTTTAACCTCCTTAATTTATTGCTGTGAATTACACAGAAACAGAATAAAAATAGTGCAGTGTTTGTGCATATGTGTGTTCAGCATATATATGGTTTTATATTCTGTTTTTGATGCTGTGTTTTGTTCCTATAAATGGCCAAAGAAGGCCAATGGTCTTCGGCCATTGCCTTATGATCATCTTTGGATGTTTGTTGTTCATGTAAGTGTCTAAAATCGCCATTAATCCCTGCATTTGGTTGCTGGAAAAATAAAAGAAAACAGGAAGAAAGTGCAGTCCATATTTCTGTTATTATTCTCGGATGTAAGTGAGCAAACAGAACAACCTTTTTTTTTTCTTTCTTAACTCAACTTTTATGCAATAAAAAGGAAATGACAAAGGCTGCGGTTGGGCTGTTACTTGCTGGACATACACAAACATACATTCATGCATAGAACCGAGAACCAAAATAAATGGAATTAATTGTTGATGCCTTTTTGCTGCACACTTTACACACATTTAACTTATATGTTTTTAAGGAAATAAAGGCATTGTAAGTTCTGTTTCTAACACCTTTATTCATCCTAGATATTACAAATATATAAAGTAAGCTGTGACTGTTGCTTTTTGCTGCACATATGTATGTATATATATAATTATCGGTGCTGCTGCTGTGCTGAAAATGTAATATTTCAGCAGCCCTTTTCAGCATTTTTAATGCATAAATTGTCCATAAATTCTTCCCTTTTTGCTGTTACGAAACCAGAAACAATATAGCAGTCCATTCTTTGTTTCTATTTATGTATGCAGAATGTGAATATACATGTTGTGTGTGTTTTTGACAGCCATAGATATATATACCTTGACATATAAATAAGTCAAATACATGTAACGTAGACATGAAATTGATAATTATAGGTGTTTTAAGTTGATTAAACGCTCAATGTTCATAAACACTTACCTTATATTTTGAACAAAGTCATCATAATATAAAGACATAATTAGGCATATGTATATACGAATTAAGTTATAAAATTCATATGAAAGTATATGGATGTTCCTATTTTATAATGTATGCAATAAAGTACCATCGTCATGTATACATTCAATTATAAGAACATTTGATTGAATGCATATAGATATAAGTTGATTATGCATATCATGACATTACATGCATTCATATGGGTTCAAATCACAAGTTGAGTCGAAAGAATGACCAAATAGGTCACACATGTCCATGAAATGTAAAAAAGCTCATAAATTCAGTAAAATCATGCTGAATCTAAGCTTTAATGTCTAATTGTGACCCAATAAAGTCAGAGATAACACGAAAAGTCAATAAATGTATAAGTCTATACATAAGTTTCAGAAAGTCAATGAATGCAACAGAAATACACAAATGCATTAAGTGATGTCATGAAAGCTTATGTAAATTGATTTGTCATACAATTAACAGGTTCAGCTAAATCTGAACCATGTTGTAAAGTCAAAGTCCGTAAAGCCAAGCCAGAAAAGTCAAGTTAAAGCAATTAAAGCCAAAGTCAGAGAAGCAAGTCAAAGCCAAAGTCAGAGCCAAAGTCACTAAAGTCAAAGCTAAAGTCCGTAAAGTCAATTGCTAAATCCTGAGATAACTCAGGTGGTGGATTTAATCCGCTTGCGAAAGTCAAATTCAACAGTCGTGCAATAAACCAGTTGCTGTGAGTTATAGATATAACTGTATACATGCTTGTCTTCATGTGAGACATATTGTTGTTCTAGCTTTATTTGAAAGTCTATATGCTCAGCTAGAATGTGACCTGTGCACACCTTGGTACGGTGATGCCCTGTGGATCATGATAGCTTTTAATACGTCATCATGCACACTTGTCTTTACAATCTGAATTAGTCTTGGATATATTATTGTTGCTATCTTGATTCATTACTTGAATATTTTCAGTCATTTGCCTTGATATCAATGTTTTCATATGCTTCCGCATAATTCAAGTCTGAGAAAGTCCATGTCAGCCTATGATTAAGTCTACTCCGATGTTTGCCCACGTTGTCTTACTGGTAGCTAGCCCAGTATGTGGTTGATCCCCACAATTAAAAGCGTGTGCGTGGGATTAAACATCATCCGATCTTAAGTCCTATGTCTCACAATGTCTGGCTGATAGCGGCAGTCATGTCAAAAACGCGCTTAAAGTCAAAGTCAGATCTCAAAGTCAAAGTCAAAAGTCAAGTATCCGCTTAAAATTGTCATGGCATGTTAACTGTTAAATCTATAATCTCACCAAGCACCGCTTACAGTTGTTGTTGAATCTTTTTACAGGAAAGTTCAAAGGAAAAAGTCCAGCTGAACCAAGTCCTTAGGATCTGCGCGCCCGAATTTGAAGTCATTAGACCACTACTTCAACTGAAATTGGTATCGAATGAATTGATTAGCGTGGTGGTTTGGGTAGAAGCAACGACATGTATTGTGGTTATGTACTAGATTAGTGTCATTGTGCCCTTTATAGTTTACTTCTAATCTTTAATAGTCTTGTTTTAAACTTATTGTAAAATAATCCTAATTACTGTAGTGACTTAGTTCTGCACTTTATTAATTTCTATCTTAGTTGTGATTGATGCTGTATTGCTCCTTGGGTCCTAGTCATTCAGGACTGCCCCGTATGGGACGGTCTTGACACCACCATCATCACCTTTGTTGAAACCACCTCTCCATCGTATCTCTCTTTCTCTCTCTCTCTCTCTTCACCGTATGCATCGAGGAACCCCGCCAACCGCCGCCGCCGCCACCGCGATGATGATGAATAAGAGATGCAACCGATGATGAACACAATACGATGAAACACGAAGAACACGATGAACGAAAAAGATGATGATGAACACGTTAATGCATCCATTGGAACAATGATGTTGATGATTAACAACGATGCACCATGATGAACACTATGTATAGATGAACGATGATGATAAATGATGAATACGAAGATGATAAACGATGAATATAAAGATGATGATTAACAGTGATGCATCACGAATTGTATAGATTTTGTATAGATAAAATCGATATGCATCACGAATTGAACGATTAATATGAAATGCATCAATATCTGCATCATTCTTTTTGAATTTGTGTGACTTTTGTTAAATTTGGAAGTGATCAATTGATTTATTGTAACATTTATTATTTAGTTATTTGTTAAAATATTAAATTTAATGAGGTATGCACAATACCCAAATGTCCTTCCATGTTTTTTTGTAATGCACAAGAAGCATAAAATTGTCCAATTATTCACTGTTTTGCCATTTAATCTAATCCATACAATTCTTTGATCTAATGGATGATATAGGTACTTTTGTACCTCGATGCACAAAAGTTCTCAATTGAACCTCTATATATATATATATATATATATATATATATATATATATATATATATATATATATATATATATATATATATATATATATATATATAAAGAGAGAGAGAGAGAGAGAGAGAGATTGAGGTTCAATTGAGAACTTTTATTCATTGAGAACCTCGAGGAACTTTTGTGCATCAAATAATCTACCAAGGGTGCACAAAGGGCATTTAGAGAAAACTAAAGATATGGAAATTAATTTATTTCTAAAAATCATTAAATGATAATTATGAGTTACATTTTGAATTAAAATATCATACTAACTACATTCCTCATTTTTCTCCCCATCTCTCTCTCTCTCTCTCTCTCCCCCCATTTCTCTCTAATTGTGTTCTTCATGATTTTTATAGTGATAACGATTAAAAGACGAAGATTAACGATGAACAACGATGACGATGAACATGAACAAGAAATGCAACCGATGATGATTATGAAGAACACGATGCATAGGTGGATGATGAACAATGACGATGCATAGATAGATGATGAACGATGAACAATGAAAAATGATGATGATTAAATGGATGATGAACAATGACGATGCATAGATGAATGAATAATATGAACGAAGAAAACGATGCATAGATGAATGACGAACAAGTTAAACACGATGCATAAATGAATTTGTGTATTTTTTTTGTTGAATGCGTCTTTTTTAACACAATGCATAGATAAACACGATTAACGATGAACTGCATCGATCTCCATCATCTTTTTTTTGAATTTGTGTTTTCTTAAATTTGGAAATGTATCAATTGAATTTATTTTGCATTTATTATTTGATTATTTGTTAAAATAAAATTTAATGAGGTATGCACATTCCCCAAAATGTCCTTCATTGTTTGTTTCTATAATGCACAAGATGCATAAAATTGTCCAACTATTTACCCTTTTGTCATTAATCTAATCCATACAATTTTTTGATCTAATGGATAATATAGGTTCTTTTGTACCTCGATGCATAAAATATCTCAATTGAACCTCCCTATATATATATATATATATATATATATATATATATATATATATATATATATATATATATATATATATATATCTATATATATCTATATAATATAATGTGTGTGTGTGTGTGTGTGTGTGTGTGGGTGTGTGTGTGTGTGTGTGTGTGTGGGTGTGTGTGTGTGTGTGTGTGTGTGTGTGTGTGTGTGGGTTCAATGGATTATTTTTTCATAAGCATGTATAAAATAGGGCATTATTGGAATGTGTGATAAAAAAATTATTTCACGTCTTGTAAATCCATAAAATGACATGTGACTGTGTAGAAGAAATTGATTTGAATGTATAATCAAACACGTATTATGTACATTCACATGTCATTTTCTAGACTTACAAAACTCAAAATCATATAAATTTACATAGTATAGACTTGTAATGTTATTTTATATATGTTTATGAAAAAATAAAAAAAAATTATTTATATTGACCGTCATCATATCCCAACTACTTATTGAAAGATTTGGTTCATGTTTGATTCTGATTGTACATAAACGTACACAGACGATTTTAATTTAGTCGCACAATTAGTAAAAATAACATATTACATTGTTTATGTACACAATTAATTTTAACAGTCATGTAAAAACTAACATTCTTACATAGATGAACAATCATATAACTTTGACTCAAAACCTTATATTATCCATGTAAACTTTCTTGTTATATAACGGTGAACCTTACTAAATATGTTTTATTTTTCCGAAGTAAAGTCTGCTTAATTTAGTGAATCTATAAAAGTTTTATAATGATTTGACATAAATTATCAACTAAATATACATTTAACACTTTTAGATTTGTTGATACGATCCTAAAATGGGATCAAACCAAAATGAGATGGTGAGTGGGAGAGTTGACCAAATTTTAAAATAATACATGATACATTGATGCGTGTGTCTCTCTATCTGACTTTTGATTTTAAATATTTAATTTTATTTTTGTTTTAGGCATATGATCAAAATCTCAATTATTGGCATGCAACTCAATATCATATTTTCATAATGGGGTATTCTTCTAAACGCTTTTCCCTTCTTTAATATGGCATGTATTATGTATATATATCCTTTTTTTATTTTAATACTAATTTATAAACTCACGTATTACGTGAATAATTTTTAATAAATAATTTGTTAGATTAAGTGTATGTAAACTTAAAATTAAAAACATTTGGTGTTTTCTTTGATTATATATAATAATAAATCGAAATAAATAGCAGCTTTAATTATATAATAATAATAAATCAAAATAGCAGCTATTTTTTATGATTTTTTTTTTAACTTTTCATTTTAATTTAATATATTTTAACTAATATAAATTGAGATTTTAGTTTATATATAATATAATACTAATATATTTTACTACAAATTAATAATTACAGAAAATAAAAAAATGTATTTATCTTTCTAAAAAATTTAATAATTGATATATATAGGGCCTAACTGGGAGGCAGGAAGAAGACTACACGAGTGGTTCGGGACGGAATCTCTTTGACTTTCTGGTGCCATAGCTTCGACTCCACCCCGGAAATAGTAATAGGGGGAGCCGCTACTTCACCGGGAGATCGTGATGAGGCAAAAGGGGGCCCCGCCCGATGCTTTGTTAATGTCAGAGTTGATATCAAAATGAAAGGGAAAGACAATAAGATTCAAGATAAAGACTAGAAGAAGGGGCTTTCTTAGAAGAATTCCCACTTGGACAGGTATACACACACACACACACACACACACACACATATATATAGGGTGAGTTCAATGGAGAACATCTATGCATCGAAAAACCTTGGAGAATCACAATGCATCGCTAGAAAATCGTAATGTATCACGTAGAAATCGATGCATCACGTGGGAATTTGATGCATCACGTGGAAATAATGATGCATCACGGGGGAATTGTGATGCATTTGTGGTGATACATGAAGGTTTTTCAAGGTTATTCGATACATGAAGTTTTATCCATTTAACTCATCTCCATATATTATAAATAATTGATGTGATGGGAGTGCAGAATGTAAAAGTAATATATAATAATAATAAAAAGAAGCATACATAGTAATAGTAGGGCCTACTAAAATGAATTGAAATTTTTAATTTTTATAGTTAATTTCTATGATTAACATTTAACAAAACCAACGTAATTTTTATACCAATATATATCGCTTTTTAGAATTAAGAGAAATAAAATAAATGATGGTAGGGTGTAGTAGTAGGTGTGTAATTTCCATCGTCCACATGAATTATAATGCCCCACCACAAAACTCATCATCATATTTGTCTCTCATTCTAAATATTGGTTGGTAAATATTCTAATTAATTTGTAGGCCAATTAATAATTTGGTCACTAAATTGTATGTCCATACATGCATTATGTATTCATAAAAAAGGGTACGTAATACTATAATGTGTTTCCTTAATTAATAATATTAGGGCTGGATTATTTTTGTCAAATTTTGATATATTTAACCAATTAATTGGTTATTAAATTATAATGTTTTGTTTCTATAAATTTAATTTTCAAAAACATGAAAATATCTTTGATGATAACATATTTCTTTAATCTTCCAATGGATATTTAAGAGCAACGGCTATACATATCCATCCCAAATTATATATTTTTACATCTCAACGTTATATCAGTTTTTCTCAATCCATTCCATCAATTTTTCTAGCTCAGATTATACTTATTTTTCTATCCCAATACTATTTTCGTAATTTAAAAATCTTGATGAGACATATTTTCAGAAAGACGAAGCGACATGCCTAACTGCATGTGCATCGAACCCAACCAATTGGTGGGAGGGTACCGATTACAAGCAGCCCGATGCGGTTGCCACACACCGATACCTATGGGTCCGAATGAACCATATGGTGTACGATTATTGCACCGACAAGTGACGATACACAATGAGGGATGGTGTTCCCCAGAGGGGTCAATGGAAGTTGGCATCTTTCATACAAACAACTTTTTCGAAGAAGAGAGTCTGGTTGCAAAACTTTTAATAGAACCTTAATTAGTTATCAAACAAACAGGTTTGATTTAATAACATAATGATTTTATCATTGATAATTAAGTTGTAAACATTGCTTACATACAATTCTTGGGAAAAGGATCAGAGGTGTTATCCGAGCGGGTTAAATGGGTATCGGGTTATTTAATTCGGCTTAATCAAATTTTGAGAGTATGAGTTTGTTAGCCGAACCCGAACCAATTAAGAGAACAGGTTAATCGTTTTCGGGTTAAATAGGTATCGGATTACTTGGTTTGAGTTAATCGGCTTTTGTATAAAAATGAAATCCTCTACAAAGTAATAAAGCGGGTTGAATGGGTAAACCGTTTTTGGTACAAGAAATGTTTCCATAAAAATATTTTAACGTAACAACATTTTGTTCCTAACAAATCTTATAAGAAAACACAACTCGTAGCGAATTTCAAGTTGAGAAACTTTTATCGAAACATTTTTGGTACAAGAACTCAATCGAAAAATATAAAAAGTACATTGATTTTTTAAATAATTTTTCTATTAATCTAATACTGTAAAAAAATATATATTTTTTTATGTAAGTTCATTATTATAGTATCTTATAATAATTGAATGAAAAAAGGAAAACCAAAATTGAAGTTAAAGATGATGATTTCATGATAATGAAATAAAAAATGAAAGAGAAACAAGTTTAGAACAAGCCATGTAATGTAAGTGGAGGGGTGTGACTAGAAGCAGGAAGCTCATTCAACAGCAGAAGAGATGGAATAAGTGCAGATACAAAGCATGCATATAAGCAATCAAATTATATTAAACAACTGGCTATACAACTTTCATTACTCACAACCACATACCCTCCCTAAACTATATTTACTTTTTTTGAATACAAGCCGGCCCCATCCAACTAAAAGGAAAAACCTCTCCATATTATATATATATATATATATATATATATATATATATATATATATATATATATATATATATATATATATATATATATATATATATATATATATATATATATATATATATATATATATATATAGGGAGGTTCAATTGAGAACTTTTATGCACCGATGTACAAAAGAACACATATCATCCATTAGATCAAAAAATTGTATGGATTAGATTAATGGCAAAAGGGTAAATAGTTGGACAATTTGATGCATCTTGTGTATTATAGAATAAAACAAAGAAGGGCATTTTGGGGAATGTGCACACCTCATTAAATTTAATATTTCAACAAATAATCAAATAATAAATGCTAAATAAATTCAATTGATACATTTCCAAATTTAACAAAAATTACACAAATTCAAAAAAAGATGAAAGAGATCGATGCATTTCATCGTAATTGTGTTTATTTATGCATCGTGTTCAAAAAAGATGCATTTAACAAAAAAATACACAAATTCATTATGCATCGTGTTCAACTTGTTCATCATTCATCTATGCATCGTGTTCGTCGTTCATATTTTTTCATTCATGTATGCATCGTGTTCAACTTATTCATCATTCATCTATGCATCGTCATTGTTCATCATCCATTTATGCATCATCATTTTTCGTTGTTCATCGTTCATCATCCATCTATGCATCATCATTATTAATCGTTCATCATCCATCTATGCATCGTGTTCTTCATAATCATCATCGGTTGCATCTCTTGTTCATGTTCATCACCATCGTTGTTCATCGTTAATCTTCGTCTTCAAATCATCATCACCATCAAAATCATGAAGAACACGATTAGAGAGAAAATGAGAGGGGGAGAGAGAGAGAGAGAGAGAGAGAGAGAAATGGGGAGGAAAATGAGGAATTTAGTTACTATGAGATTTTAATTCAAAATGTAACTCCTAAGTATCTTTTATGATTTTTAAAAATAAATTAATTACCATATCTTTAGTTTTCCCTAAATGCCCTTTATGCACCCTTGTTAGATTATCTTATGCACAAAAGTGCCTCGAGGTGCCCCGATGCACAAAAGTTCTCAATTGAACCTCAATCTATATATATATATATATATATGGGTGGGTTCAATGGAAAACCTTATACATCGAAGAACCTTGGAGAACCACAATGCATCGCTAGAAAAACTGAAATGTATCACGTAGAAATCGATGCATCACGTGGGATTTTCATACATCAAGTGGAAATAATGTAAAAATCGATGCATCACTCGAGAATTTGATGCATCACGTGGAAATAATGATGCATTACGGGAGAATTGTGATGCATTTGTGGTGATGCATGTAGATTCTTCAACGTTCTTCGATGCATGGAGGTTCTCCATTGAACCCACCATATATATATATATATATATATATATATATATATATATATATATATATATATATATATATATATATATATATATATATATATATATATATATATATATATATATATATATATATATATATAGATTGAGGTTCAAATGAAAACTTTTATGCCTCGGGGCACTTTTGTGCATCAGGTAATTTAACAAGGGTGCACAAAGGACATTTTGGGAAAATTAAATATATGAAATTAATTAATTTTTAAATATCATTAAAAGATAATTAGGAGTTACATTTTGAATTACATTCCTCATTTTCCTCCCCATTTCTCTCTCTCTCTCTCTCCTCTCTCTCTTTCTCTCTCTCTCTCTCTCTCTCTCTCTCTCATTTTCTCTCTAATTGTGTTCTTTATAAATTTCATAGTGATGATGATTTGAAGACGATGATTAACGATGAACAACGATGATGATGAACATGAACAAGAGATGCAACCGATGATAAATATGAAAAACACTATGCATAGATGGATGAAAAACGATGAATAATGGTGATGCATAGATGGAAGATGAACAATGACGATGCATAGATGGATGATGAACGATGAACAACAAAAAATGATGATGAATGATAAACAATGACGATGCATAGATGAATGATGAACAAGTTGAACACAATGCATAGATAAATGAAGAATATGAACGACGAACACGATGCATAAATGAATTTGTGTATTTTTTTTTGTTAAATGCGTCTTTTTTGAACACGATGCATAGATAAACACGATTAACGATGATATGCATCGATCTCC